>CM069232.1:16770244-17346117 GCA_035582765.1 Acer negundo
ATTCAGGCTGATTTTACATACTAAAGTAAAGAGGCATTCGTAAAGAGGCATTCGGGAAGCGACTAGTCGCTTCTGGCGAAGCTTCTAGAAGGCCGACCACATTCAAAGCTTACACCCAACGAAACACAAATTAGAAAGAGAAGCCGACAATTTCCCTTCAAAATTAAAAAATAATAGAATACGATGCAGCGTATCGTAATAAAATAATCCTGAAATCCATCTCCGTTGCTATTATTTTAAGGCTTGGAGGAATCTGTGGCTGCGATGTGGTCCACGTCATAGGTTTAATGAGCTGACACTGTCTAGGTTTTTACACATGTTAATCATTGTCTTACACGTGTCAATGACTCATTCACGTACCCTCGTGTGCCGCACGTGGCCCTGGTGTCTTCGATTTTGTCGTTATCCTGATCAGGACTTTCATTATTTTAATCTTATAATTTAATTTTTTTTAAAATGTTACGTTGTTTAATGTTTATATTATAATGAAAAGGAATAAAATATAAAGTGTAATTTTAATTTTTTCCTATTCAAAATCTCATATATAATAAATTGGGAAAGTATCTTCAAAAATAATAATAATAATAATAATAAATTGGGAAAGTGGAACAGAGCTCAATTGCAACTTATTATTTTATTCCAATCAAAAAATAAATAAATTAATTAAGAGTATAATTTAAAATATAATAGTAATGTTTAATATTTTAATTAGGGGTAGTTTGTTGGAAATATTTATAAGGGTTAATTTCAATAAAGTCCCTATTTTTTTTTTTTTCAAATTATCACCTATTTAAACGTCTTTGTCATATTAACAACTCTAATCTTTTCTTTTTCCAAAATACATTACTATAGTCCATTTGATCGATTTACTTTGGATTTGGATTTGGATTTTCAACATTTTTTTTTTATATTATTTGTATTCAATAGAGACATGGACCGACACGTGGTAGTGGAAGTTGTGGAGGGAGGGAGGTCCAATGTAATGGCATCACGTGTCGCTGTGGGACCCATTGACTGAGTAAAAAAATTTTTTTGCTAATTGGCACCGATACTCCTAAACTATGCTGGAATTTGCATCTTACCCCCAATACTTTTTTTTTCACCATTAAACCCTATAAACTCTTCTCTTCACTATGTTGTGGTCCCAAATCCTAACATCGTCAATTTTTCTGTCATGGTAAATTACACTAAATTCCCATGATTATATATATATAATTGTATCAAACGAAAAATATATAATAATATGACTCGAATACCCTTCTGACCAATTTTTTTTTTTTAAAAAACAATTTAAAATTTGAATTTTATTATAAAGACAATTTTTAAATAAATAGAGAAATAAAAAAAATTAAATCAATTTAACAATTATTTAAATTATCTTTTTTATTTAAATATCCCTAAATATAAAACCTAGATAAATATTTAAATGATTTAAGGAGATTTATCATTTAAATTATCTTTTTTATTTAAATATCTCTATTATCACTTGTTCATTTACAATAACATGGGTATTAATAATGTCAAAACAAAAAATAAAAATTAAATAATAATAATAATAATAATAATAATAATAAGGGGTTTTTACAATTTAGTCCCAATCTAATTGGAAAATGAAATTTTTTTACTTGCTAATTGATTTTTCAACAAATTGGTCATAATATAATTCAAATACAACAAATTAGTCATAATATAATTCAAAATACAACATATTAGTATTAATATAATTCAAAATACAACAAATTAACCCAAATGTTTTACTAACCTTAGAACTAATTTGTTGTATTTTGAATTATATTATGACCAATTTATTGAAAAATCAATTAGCAAGTAAAAAATGTCTTTTCCCAATTAGATTGGGACCAAATTGTAAAAACCTAAAATAATAATAATAGTAATATTATTTTTTATTCACAAATCCCCAACCTACCCCAAACTGGTGAGTTGGGGATTTTTACTATCTCTACTATAGATCCAAATTATATGGTGAATCAAAATCCACTCAATATACCGTCCTTTGAGATGGATGGTGGAGATCCTGGATCTCCAAACCCATCAATTTTTTTATTTGTTTTTTCAATTTTCTTGTAATTTATTATTATTATTATTATTATTATTATTATTTTGTAATTCAATCACCACCATGAATATTTGAGATGGATGGTGGAGATCAATCTAAATAACTACCTATTTTTTTATAAATAATTTATTATTATTATTTATATTACTATTATAATTTTTTATATTATGATTATTATCATTATTATTATTATTATTATTATTATTATTATTATTATTATTATTATTATTATTATTATTATTATTATTATTATTATTATTATTATTATATTATTATTATTATTATTATTATTATTATTATTATTATTATCCTTTTTTTATTATTTAATTTTTTTATTTTTGTTTTTGACATTATTAATACCCTTATTATTGTAAATGAATAAATGATATTTAAGGATATTTAAGTATAAAAAAAAGAGATAATATAAATGATAATTCCCCTTAAATAATTTAAATATTTATCTGGGTTTTATATTTAGGGATATTTAAATAGAAACGATAATTTAAATGATTGTTAAATCGATTTAATTTTTTCATTTCTCTATTTATTTTATTGTCTTTATTTCAGAATTTTATTATTATTTCACCATTATTTCAATTTTAAATTTTAAGTTTGTATTTCTAAAATTTGATCAGAGGGGTATTCGGGTCATATTATTATATTGTTTCCGGTTTTATACAATTATATATATAATCAGGAGAACTTAGTGTAATTTGTTATGACAGAAAAATTGACGACGTTAGGATTTGGGACCACGGTGCAGCGAAAGAAGAGTTCAGAGGGTTTAATGGCAAAAAATACAAGTATTGGAGCTAAGGTGTAAATTCGAGTATAGTTCAAGGGTCGTAAGTGCCAATTAGCTTTTTTAAAATATATAAAAATAAAATAAATAAATAAATAAATAACAGCACTGAATGAGTAAATTTGTCGGCAGGAGTTGGGAAGCGTGGACCACTTTTGGACCATACAAATGTAGAACGGTCAACCGTTTGTGATGTGTTTTTTGAGAGAGAGAGGATGAGAAAAGCACGTGTCGCAAAAACTGTCATTAACCGTCACTAACCCCACACTCTCCTCATCTTTCTCTGCACTCATCGTTTAGGATTTGGATCCTCTTCTGATCTGATTTTTTTCCTGATTTAAAGCATGTGATTGGTGGATAATAAAGTGGTTGTGAAAACCAATCACATATTAGCCACTCATTCATTGCAATGTTTATGCTATGAGATTAGGTGAGGTCAGTAAAAAAATGAGACCAGTAGAGGATCCAAATTCCATGACTTAACTCACAATCCTATCAGGATGGCAATTTCACTTAAACTTATGGGTACTAACTCAACCTGAACCAAATTGGGTTTGGGTTTGGGAACAAATTGGGACCCAAATCTACAAATTCGATTACTTTACAAAAAATCATAGTCAATCATTTTGAGTTGCTAATTATAATAACAAGATATGTTCACATATCTCAGGTCCGCGGGATGGGTTCAGGTTACCTTAAGACCTACGGGTCAAGACCCGAACCTGAAACTATAAAATGATTCTGATCCATGGTCGGGTCTGTACCTCAAAATGTTCAAAGGTTCAAATCCGAGCTTAATAAAACCCGATCCGTTGTCATCCCTACTGCCATCATCGATCTTGTTATGGTTGTGTTATGGTCTCGTGAGTCTTGACATATACATTCGAACTTCTTGTATCTGTATATGTATGTATACATGTATGCAACTCATGCGGATTTGACCGTAACATGTGCTTTGTTATGGTACGGTGACAGATTCGAATTTATTGTATCCATATAATACATATGGATAGTGTTTAAAAAGCCTAAATGCTTACATGGTTAGATATGTTCTAATGTCGATGTGCATGTAGTAACAATAGTTATGCTTCTTTAATATGAACACATGACGTAATTAATTTTTTTTTTTCGAAAACTAATTTTAATAATGATATGGCAAGTATTATGGGGATTGAATGTGTTCGTATTAAAGTACTGACTAATGAGGTTCAATTTCCACATTACTCATAGAAAAACAACTAAACAAGGGTAGGAAAATCCTTCTTACGCATTGTAAAATAATAAAATACTATTGGGACGGCATTATTAGTATTCGAGTTGTAAATAACTTTTATACAAGAGAGACCGTATCTAGAAAAGAAATGGTTTATGATATCACGGGACTAAGTTGAGCACCTATAATTATTAATTAACTACTCACCTATTGACCTATAAATCTATATTTATATTTAATTAATCAAAAAGAGTTAATAGGCCAATTAATTAAATTAAATTTCTCTTTATGTTGAGAGAGAGAAGAGTAAAAAGAAAAATAATAAAAGAAACAATGCGCATGCATGCATGGGAATTCTGAAATGTGATATGCTTCCTACCAAACCTACCCATTCACTCAACATCATTGCCTCTTTTTTTCAATATTTTACTATTTACAATGTAGTCCCTAGATTTTAGTGAAATATCAATTATTCAATATCTTTCCATTTTTAGTGCCTATGATCCTTACATTTTCATATACGGATCAATTCGGTCCCCTTGTTAGTCAATTGTCAGTCAAATTTAATGGTTCCAATATGCTTTTTATAACAGTATTTGAGGCACTCCTTTTAACAAATTTGTGTAGTTTCACCCAACTGCCGTAGTTGATGAGAAGGTCTTCCAGTCAAATTGAAGAAAAAAAAAACTCAAGAAAATTATTTCTCAACACAGAAACTGTCAAGGGTGATGTAGGCATCCTTTATAATAATTTAAGTATGGAATCGTGAACTGGGGAGGGAGGCACGACCCTCGATCCCCCTCCCATGGAGATCCAATCAAACCATCATTTTTTTTTTTGTTCATTTTTCTTGTATTTTTTTTTCTAAATTTGTTTATGGTTTTGATTTCCACCGTTCATTACAGAGATTGATGGAAGGTCGAGATCCTTCTTTTAAAAAAAAATTAAAAAAAAAAAATCATTTTCTTTAATAAAAAAAAACATATTTTTATAAGTTATAATTTTTTTTTTTTTTCAAATTTAGTGGCATGTGTCGGATTTTCATTGAATTACAAGTCATGTGAAATTGTACAAATACATATTATTAAGGGTATTTATGTCTTAACAATCTCAAGTACAATTGTAATTGTTAGAATTTTTTAAGGATAACCTAGTACTTTTATACCATATTTGTTACATGGAATATGACTAATTTTAGTCATAAATCATATGTTTGTTGCTTAAATGGGATGAGATTATTTAATCTCATGTAAACAACTTATCTCACCAATGTGTGATTAATTAGTCTCATCACTTTATACTTTTTTTTTTTTTCTCTTTTCAAATTATTTTATTTTTTTATGTGATTAAAATATAAATATATTGTAATAATAATAAATATTTTATTTTAAACATTTTAAAAATAATAATTTTCAATTTTAACAAATAAAAATAAATATTATTTTGTTTAAAATTGGTTTTAAATATTTTAATTTTTTTCAAAACTTAATTTAAATAATTATTTTAACCAATCCAATTATATGAAACCATTTTATTCAGGTGATGTGGGGCTATTTTATCCCACATATATATTTTTAAATTCTTCTTCTTTTATTTTTTAATTTTAATTATAAAATTTAATATTTATTTAATATATCTTATTACAATATTTTTTAAATATTAAATATTACTTAAAAGATGTTATTTTCTTTAATATTAATTTTTAAAAATTTTATTTAATTTTTTGATTTTAAATATTTAATTTATTTAATAATAATTTAATTTAATTTTATATCAATCAATTTCGCGCTATATTAAATATATAATAAAATTATTTTTTTATCCAATCTCTGAATCTCATACTATATCAAATAAAAGATATGACTATTTTAATCCAATCACATACATCATCAAACACATCAAGGTACTAATTTTAGTCCAATCATATCTCATTAATCCAATCCAATCCTATGAACATAATCATATTCTATCTCGCGCACCAAACGAGCTTTTAGGGTGTTAAACGGAAGGCAAAGGTAAAAGTGTCATTTTATATTTTATGTGAGATTTGACTGTTAAAAATCTGGTTAAAGGGGTCAAATTAATGTATTTATAAAAACGTAGGGACCACAAACCCAATACATTTAAAGATAATTTAATTTATTTGGATGATAAATTACAATTTTATTTAGAGGAAAGGGTATTCATAGTCAACAACCAACAACAACTATGTCAACAGCCAAATCCAAAATCATAGCTCTAGGGTTCTATGTTGACTTAAATGAGAACAGTTGGAGCTTACGTGGAGACATGTAGAGTTGAGGTGTATCGGTGGTAGTTAGAGGGGACCACATACGATTACTTCTAAGCGGCGCAACGACAGGCGCAAATGCAGACCGCCCCCTCCACGTGTATTCTAGTCAACGGTTAACTTTTCTTTTCTTATTTTTTCTTTCTTTCTTTAAATTGGAAGTATTAGGCATTTAGGCTTTACAAAAAAAATAAAATAAAAATAAAAATAAAAATAAATCATTAAATATTAAATTAAAATTAATTAGATCTGCTATAGGAGTAGTTTAACCTTTTCTGGTGATGCGAAAAATCGTTTTAGTTATTTATTTATTTATTTATTTTAATTAAGGCTACAAGCAAATCAAACTACAAACAGACATGGCTATCGGCCAGAATAAAACAACCCGTCCCAGGTGGGAATTCCTCCGGCCAAAACATGTCTTCCGTACAATCAAAGGCATGCTTAGCAAGAAAATAGGCACCTTGGTTAGCCATTCGAGGAACGAAGGCAACAGAAACACAACTCAAGTGAGATAGTAGATTTCTGATATCAACAATAATACCACCAATGTCTAAAATCAAAATTTCCCCACCATTAATCCAGTTAACCACGACTGCTGCATCAGACTCGATCACAATTGGAGCCAAATTAGAGTCCAAGGCGAGCTGGAGGCCCCGTAGAATCGCCGTAGCTTTAGCCACTTGGGGAGAAAAAGAAGCCTCATTTTTTTTAGAACTAGTAGCCAACACAAACCCCTGTGAATCTCTGATAATAGCTCCACACCCCACCCAATGATGAACCATATCAATAGCAGCATCGCAATTAATTCTATACCATCAAAAAGAAGGAGGAATCCAGTTTTTACATACCTCAGCCGAACCCACCAGAGATTGGGAGGAAATCGAACCAGCTGAATGGAATTCTGCAAGGAAGCTACGAGCCCACATGGTCACCTCCACACCTAAACCACCCGAAGAGCCATGAACAACTTCATTCTAAAGAGACCAATTCTTCCAAAAAGCCAAACGTACTTGCTTTAACCTCTTGCAACCCTAAAGTGCATGCCAAACCGTCTTTTTTTTCCCCTTACAAAGCTAACACCATCTATCCACAAGAACATTCCGTAGAGCCAAATTAACACAAGTAGGAAGTAGATTTTTACAGGCCCTCCAGAGGAACATCTTGATTTTCGAGGGAATTGCGAAATTCCAAAGCAATTTCCACCAAGCGATATCCTTACTAAACCCACTCCCTGAATACGAAGGACCAGGATCCGGCACTAATGATCTGCCAACCCAGTATCCACTCTTTATCGTATAGTTCCCTTTTGGCTCATAATGCCAAAACAAAGAATCTTAGCCCGGCCATTATCGATGGGTATACTAAGTATAGCAGTAACATCATCATTCAAAAAAGACCTTTCAATCAATTCAACATTCCACCCACCAGATGGGGAAATTAACTGGGCTACTGTCACATTTTCTTCAAAAATGGGTGGGGAAATAGGGAGAAATGTTGACGGTCTCGACACCTAACTATCCTTATAGATTCGGATTTTAGAACCATTCCCCACTCTCCAACAAGAGCCAGCTGGAAGAATTTTCCTACCCCAAATCAAGCTTCTCCAAACAAAAGAGGCTGACAAATTAATACCCGCATCCATGAACTCCCTATCCAGGTAATAACACCCTTTCAAAACCTGCGCAGCAAGGGAGTTCTTATTAGCCATAATCTTCCAACACTGATTGGTTAGGAGTGCTTGATTAAATGTCTCCAAGTCCCTGCCCATACCACCAGTAGCCTTAGACTCTCTCAAACGCTCCCAAGTGTACCAATGAATTTTTTAAGAATTTTGGTTACTTCCCCACCAGAACCGGGCACACAAACGGTAAATCTCCTTGAACAAACTTTTAGGTAGCTGAAATAAGTTCATGGCATAAGAGGGGATGGATTGTATAATAGCCTTAATCAAGATTTCTTTCCCAATTGCCGACAAAAACTTATCCCTCCAACCTTTTATTCTATCCCAAACTCTGCTAGCTATGTCAGCAAAAATCCTACGTTTCTTTGGGCTTTGTTTAGACTAGTCAAAAGTAAGCATGTTTCATCATGTAATTGATTAAGATACTAAGTGCGTAAGCCAATCAAACGAGTACATGTGCCCCCTTTTACAAGTATATGTGGGGACTTTTTACATCAGTATATCGAGTAGATATTAGAGTCACACATGTAATATTTGATCACGTACGGGTGTAAAAAAAAGAAAAGATTTTTTGACTAATAGTTGATAATAATTTCTTAGTCTGTAAATTGGTGTAAGATCATCAAATTTGATTTGGCTTTTCAAATTTTAAATCCAATGAACTTCATAGATTATGTTATGAGGCAAGAGTTTCTATATAATATGATCAATAATAGAGAAAGTGTGCTCCAAAATTTGGTTGGTTAATAATGAAATATTTTGAGTTCAAGCCGTTGAATTCTAAATATGGATGGAAGTGTTTTTAAGGTGTTGGACAATCTCATATTGTACAAGTGAAAATTCAAAAGAAAAATTCAATACTTCTGGAAAACTGGGGGGAAAAATTCATGAGTTTGACATTGATGACCAGAATCTCACATATTTATGGAGTTTGAAAAATTATATAAATTAAAAAATATATAGAAGTTATTTTAAAAAAAAAAATTACTATTTCATAATTTTGTGTCTACATATCCTAAATTTTTAAAGTTAAAACTAGACTTATCATGTTTTGATTGAAAAAAATATATATAGATCTAATTACGATAATAATAGAATTGACATTAATAAAGTCAATTCGTCTAAGGAGAAACTATGTGTGTAATGTCATGTTTTAGGTCATGTTACATTTATCCCATACATATAACTTTTAATTTTGTATACATATTATATATGAAAAAATTTCTTAACTAAATAAATTAAATAAAGAAATTACAAAATTAACTAAAAGAATACATTCAAGGAAAAAAAAAAAAAAAACCTCTGAAAGTCTCAAACATGGACCTCAATTTTCAACACCTTTTTTTTTCCTCAATTTTCAATGAGTAATACTACATTGTCTAAATTTGGTATCCAGATAATGTAGTAACACTGTAGACCATTCATTTAAATCATGCAAATCTAATACAATTTAAATGAATGGTACAATGTTGCTACATCATTTAGACACTAAATTTAGGTAATATAGCATTATAGAAATATTTCAAGCTTCCCACCAAAATATTATTGTAAGTATTAGGTAGACAATTCAAAATTAAATTAACACCTCAACTTCCCAAAAAATAGAGAAGCTTTCAAAATCACAAATATATTTTTATCATATAATTTGAGTGACAATAGAAGAATTGATTGGATTGGATGTTGAGTATTATCCAAACACTAAGTCATGAGTAAAGAAATTTATGGGTCCCTTTGAAGGGTTGGTACAAGGCAAAACAATATCCCATTTTTCATGAAATGTATATTCAAATATTCTATATGCAAAATCAATCAAACTACTAACTACTAAGGACGTTTCCAACCAAAAAATCCAATTTAGTGTAACATTTGTACTAAAATGATACAATTTTCACACTATTTAATTTTTCCATTTTCAATCCATTGTATAAAATGTTACACTAAAAATAATATTCCTTTGAATATTCCTTTTTTTTTTTTTTTTTAATTTCTCAATAAAAAATAATATACTCAACCAATAAAATAAAAACGAAACAATTAAAAAAAAAAAAGTGTTGCTCTAAATATAGAGTGTTGCACCACTAGCGCAACACTATTGATGGAGGCAAAATAGTGTAGATGTTTGGCGCAAGGTTGGAGAGCAAATCTTGCTCTAATTTGGTGTTTTGGCGCAGGGTTGAAGATGAGATGCCTTAACACTAATTGTCTTATGATATGACATTTAAGGCTTTAGTTATTATGTATTATTACAACAAATATTAAGAAATTAAAAGATAAAAAAGAAAAAGAGTAATGTTATACAACCCAAATAATTAGCCAAAATTGAAACACAAATGATGTGATTAGTGAATTGTTATCACCACACACAACATGAGATGATGTGATTAATAAAAAACCATTTACAACATCATTTGGATTGAAATTTGGACTAAATTTTTGGATCGTCTCATATTAGTAAAAAAAAAAATTCTTTTTTAATAAAAATAAAAATCTAAAACCGAAATAATCTGTTGTTTACGTGAAGTTTTTGTGTTAACATGTGTTAAAGAGAACCTCGTGCGTAATAATATTGTAGAAGTTTTTGAAAGGAAAAGGAAAATGAAATAATTGATGGGTTCGTTGGTAGTTGGTTTGGTAATTAGGTGAGATTTCTTGAAAACCAAAGGATTCTCTCTGCCAAGCCTTGACCGCATTTTTTGTTTTGTTTGTGAATACTGTTGTAATAAAATTGAAATAAGAAGATATAATATAATAATTAGAGAATAGATAAACAAAATAACATAGAAGATTAGATGAGAGATGAGAGATGCGCGAGAGAGATGAAAGAATATATAGCCTTTATTTGATTTCAAGTGAGCATCAGTTGAACAACCAAACCATTTACAAAGAAAACCATATATACTTATAGGTGGGAAAGCCAATCAAAATAAGACAAGCAAATGCCACAAGTCAATAGGCATGAAGACAAAGAAGATGGAACTACTATCATGAATGTTTGTTATATTCTCTACTATTTTATTTTTATTTTTTTGGAGAAGAGAAAGAAAAAAAAAAAAAAAAAAAAAAGGAAATATAGAATTTGAAAGATTTGAAAAGGGGATGGAGCCTTATAAGGCAATAGCTACACTACATTAATTGTGTACTTTATAAGTTATTTAAACTTTTTTTTTTTTTTTTTAAATATGATACTGAATAAGTTACGAGATTGTCGGAACCTGTTTAGATCAATTACTATATGTGTAACCTAAATGTGTTTTATTTAAACTATTGATTATACTCTACGGGTTATCAATATCATATCCAATAACAAGAGTATTAACTTATTATGTGTCATCTTTAAAAGTTTCTATAAATTCTTTTTTATTGGTCAATTAATTCTTTTTTATTTCTCTCATTCATATTTCTATTTAAGATAAGTTAATACGATTGAAAATAGTAATTAATAAAAAAGATGAACAATACATCCTTAGAGTTGTATGTGAATAGACGGTGTAATGATTTTTAAAATTGAAAAATCGAAAAAATCATTACGAGATACAATATTTATTTTATATTATTATGGTATATCATTTTTGTTATATTGTATTTTTTTTTTTTAAATGTTTAACCTAAAAAAATAAAACCTTTTGGCTTTAAATGAATAGATTAGAGTGTTTCCACATCATTTGGGCACCAAATAGATTAGAGTGTTGTCACATCATTTGGATACCAGATTTGGGCACCAAATTTCGGCAAAGTAACATTACCTTTTTTTAAAAAAAAAATGAAATGTCCATTTTTTTTTCCTATTTTTTTTTATTTGATTTCCTTACCAAAAATAGATGAAAAATTAATGTCAGTTTTAAATACTTGTTGAGTCAACTGAAAAAATAGTTGTGCGACTGTCTGAAAGTAGACGGTTATATTAACAATGTCTAATTTTTTTTTGCCACGTCAGTTTGAAATTGAATATACACAGTTTTACTGGAGAAAGATTTATTAACATAATGTCTATTAATCTTATGTAGTATCTATTTTTTTTTTCACAAGTCACTCTTACATTGAAGATGTTTTAAGCTCTGCGGAGGATCTCAATTTAATTTGCTCTATTTAATGCTCTATTAATTAGTTATATAATATTACAGTAATACTACTTTACCCAAATTTAGTGCCAAAATGATGTTGCAATACTCTAATCTATTCAATTAAATTGTATTAAATTTGCATGATTTAAATGAATGGATTGGAGTGTTGCCACATCATTTGGGCACCGGATTTGGACACCAAATTTAGGTAAAGTAACATTACTCATAATATTAAGATTCCATATCTATATATATATATATATATATATTAAATTCCCCATTTATTACTCTTCTAATTATTTATCTTTTTTTAGTATCATGTCTTTTCCCATTCACTCTACCCCTCTTGCCTATATAAACCGGGGGAATGAAATCATTTTCCATTCAAAGTCTTGTAATTTCTTCTACTCTGGTTCGTTTCTTACATATATCTCTACTTCTATTGAAGTATGTTCCATTAATTTATCTATTTGTAAATATTCGATATGTGTGTTTGTATTTCAAGTATCAAAATTTTGAAAGAATAGTCTTATGAGGTTTTTAATTTATCTAAATATTTTTTTTTTAAAAAAAAAAAGGGTATGATACACGAATTGACATACTATTTTAAACTATAATATAATACGTTATTAAACCAGAGTTAAACGAGTGTTGCTGTATATTTGATTACTTTTAATTGGTTTATGAAAGGCATCATACGATCTTGTCTAATAAAATATTTCATTAATGAGACATGAAATTGACCTATTGATATCCCTAATGTGTGGCCATTATCACTTTCTTGGTTTGACTAAAGCTTCACCGACTTGCTAATTTTGGCCACCCAGTCTAAACCATCAAGCCGAGCTAGAGTTGTGAGTTGAGCTAAAGCAGAGCCAATACAAATATATCGGTAACATGAAATGAAATTGAAATGGTCAAAAGCAGCGGTAACCCAAGTTACGTGCCACATTATCTGTTCATTATAAAATAAAATAAAATTATCAAAATAAAATAAAATAATAATCTGAAAACCAGGAGTGATTGTTTGACCTTTGAACATGGTGAGTAAAGATAGATTTTCATTGTTAGTTCGTCCTGACAATAAATATATAAGATAAATAATATAGATTATTAGATTTATATATTTTGACTCAAAGTATATACAATTGTCAAAATTTCTCCATAACCTATAATCGATATTCTTCGTCTTAATATATTTATTGTCGGAAGGAACTGAGAATAGAAAGAATGTTTGTTTTGTTTGGATAATAATAAGAAATAGTTATTGGGTTTGGGTAATTGGGTGGTTTGTGTGTCTGTGTGTACAGTAGTCACAACCAGACAAAAAAGGAGGCCTTCCATTCGAGGTGGGGAGTGATTTTTTATTTATTTTATTTCTCTCTTTTGTTTTAAATATGAAATTTGAGAGGGTTAATATTAAAGACCTCCCTTCACCTTTGGATGTCTTGCTAAAATTGTTTTTATTTCAGAAACATCCCCTGTGGACTAACAAACAATGATTCAATTGATCGATTTTTGATGTTAAAAAGTCCATAATGTCCGTATTTAAGCTTCAATTATATTAATTGAACATTATACCCTCTGAATCTTACCAAATAAAGCGTTATTTATTGGTCCATAAGGGGTGTTTCTGAAATAAAAACATTTTTATCTAGACATCCAATAATAGTTCAAAGGTGAGGGGATTTTTTAATATTAAACCAATTTGAGAACCCAGGTGAGAAAATAACATAAAGACAAAATCTTTTTCGCTTTATTTTATTTTATTTTTTGTTTAGAGGATTTAGGATGAGCAATATTTTGTATATAAATAGCCGCCATTGGCTATCACCTTTTCCCATCTCATTCCTTTGATTCAATTCTTTCTCTCGCATTGTTTTCTCTGATACTGAGAAGGTTTGAGTTTGTTAGGTTCTTTTACATTTATTACCAAAAACAAGAAAAAAAGAAATCATTTTTTTTCTCTTCTCTCTTCAGTTCATGCTCTTTGCACCTCTTTATCCAAAAGAGATTAACTGGGAACACTTCATAGTTAATATTTAATATTTTCTCAGGATTTCATTTTTATTTTTTCTTGTTTATGATTTTTTTTCCCCAGATAACTTTTGTCTCAAATGTCTGTTGATTATAAGTGTTAACATGACATGGTTTTGTTCTGTTCTGCCATAAACTAGGTGGATTTGGTTGGAAGAAGAACGATGAAGAAAATGAAGTATGTGTTGGTGACTGGTGGAGTTGTTAGTGGTCTTGGCAAGGGAGTGACAGCCAGCAGTATTGGCGTTCTTCTCAAAGCTTGTGGACTTAGAGTTACTTCCATCAAGATTGGTCTCTACTTCACTCCCTCACTCTCTCTATTTTGTTTGTTTAATTTGTTTTTGGGAGACTTGAGTTTGATTAATTGCTTTTCTCTCTACTTTCTTCTTTCCAGGAGTTTTCAATTTGAATTTTCTTTGGAAAAAAAAAAACAAACAAAAGCTATTATTGTTGTTGTCTTTAATAATCTGTATAAGTTGCACAGATGTTTTTGATATGGATTTTCCTTTCTGGGATGAGTTCTTTTCATGTATTTCTACTGTTTATACTGAAAAAAAAAACACACCTTTTAGTTTTCTATTTTGCCTTTGAAACTTGTCACATCCTTTTTCTGAACTTTAACTATGATCACAGCTTGTTATTTGTTTATCTACTTGAATTCAAAAGATAAAAAGTTTCCACTCTCTCTTGATTCTTGTTTTATTTGCAATAATGCCTTTTTTTTTACATTAAGATTCCTTTATATAGATTTTTAAGATTTTTGCTGATACTTTTAACTCTTCTTTATCAATTTCTTTTTGGCCTTTTCCTGGAAACTACTTGATTTTAAAAGTCTTTTACTGATTCAGAATTTGATAAATATCACACTAATACTTCAATTATTTCTTCATTGTTGCCATGTCTTTCTGTAAACCATCTTTCAAACTTTCTTCTAATTCAAACCTTATCTAATTAATTTTAGTGTCCATTCTTGTTGGATGCAGATCCTTACTTGAATACTGATGCTGGAACAATGTCCCCTTTTGAGCATGGAGAAGTATATGTCTTAGACGATGGCGGGGAGGTATCCAAATTTCCTCCTTTTTAATTATTGTTATATGGGTTGATGTCTCTATGCTTCCAAACACTTTCTTTGGGATTATTAACTTTTGAGAAGGTTGGTCTCTTCTTGCTTTGAATAGGATTATCAAATCTTTTTTTTTTCCTTCAACAAACTGGACTGTTGTCTGGAGTGGTTTGGAATTAGCAGCCGTAAACATAGATTAGAACTACTAAATCTTTATTATTATTATTATTATTATTATTATTATTATTTTGTAAGTGCAAATGAAAATTGTAGTTAATAGTTAAACATTTTACTTATAACCAAAGGAAGAGAAGAGGAGTCAAAGTGTTATAATCTTAAATAGGAGATTGATTACCCCAGGTTATCACTGAATGAAAATTACTTTTTTTGTTTGTTGTGTTTGATAGGTGGATCTTGACCTCGGAAACTATGAGCGGTTCCTAGATATCAAGTTGACCAGAGACAATAATATCACTACAGGAAAGATATACCAGGCAAGTGTGTGTTTAACTGCATATTTTATTTCATATATCAGCTACTAGAGCTGGTAAAAATGTTTTTTTGTTCCCTAGGCTGGTACTCTGTTACTAATTCACTACTTGTTTTTTTGTTCCCGACAGGCTGTTATTGATAAGGAGAGAAGGGGAGATTATCTGGGGAAAACCGTTCAGGTATAATCTTACTGCTGATTTTATCTTTATTTTTTGGTGTTACTTGCATCAAGTTTCATGTATGATTCATCTCCTTCATATAATCTTTCAATCTGTAGGTTGTCCCTCACATTACCGAGACTATTCAAGAGTGGATTGAGCGTGTGGCGATGATACCTGTGGATGGAAAGGAAGGTCCAGCCGATGTTTGTGTCATAGAATTGGGAGGAACTATAGGTACAATTTCAACAAAGTTTTCATGCATGGCGGCTTGAGCTGTTTCCTTGTTTTCTTTATGTTTAAACAAACTTTCCCACATGCAGGAGACATTGAATCCATGCCATTCATTGAGGCTTTAGGGCAGTTTTCATGCCGTGTAGGTAAGAAATTTTTTCTGCAACTAATATGATACACCTAAGTCCTCTTTATTTAATATTTTGTGATTAGTAGATTTCGTTTAATCTATTCTCTTTATTTCAGGTCCTGACAACTTTTGCTTGATTCATGTCAGCCCTGTACCTGTTCTAAGTGTTGTTGGTGAACAGGTAACTTGTTAGAAACAATTTGTTTGGACATTTTAAGTGGAAAGATGATGAATTACTTTATCATTCTAAAAGTGATTTTTTGTTTACCATGTTCAGAAAACAAAACCAACCCAACATAGTGTATGGGGACTGAGAAACCAGGGTTTGACACCAAATATTTTAGCTTGTCACAGCACAGCGGTAGATTAATCTCTCTGTCTCTGTCATAGATACATAAACACAATTACCATGTTGGTTCCGAGTTCTAAATTTGAGTGTATTTTTCAGGCACTTGATGCGAATGTAAAGGCAAAGCTCTCTCAATTTTGCCATGTTCCGGTATGTTGTTTAAAGGTTTAACATACTGCATACATTTATCACTTAAATTTCAGTTATCTGCTTTGAACGATTTGAAGTTAGTAATGCTGTGTGCTTTCCAGGAAGAAAACGTTGTCACTCTCTACGATGTACCCAACATCTGGCACATTCCCTTGCTTTTAAAAGTAAGTAGTTCTAAAGCAGCTTTCAAAATCCATTTCTATATGTAGTTGGTTGCCAATTTTTAAAACTTACACATTTTTTTTTTCTTTTCTTGATTAGGATCAGAAGGCTCATGAAGCAATTTTAAGAGTGCTGAACCTTCAAAGGTTTTTCATATTCTCTCAGTCCTCATCTCTCTGACATCATTTTTGGAAATCATGTATCCTTGTGCAATTATATTTAATAATGTGCAGTACTACCAAGGAGCCTTCTTTAAAGGAATGGACTTCAAGGGCAAGAATCTGTGACATGTTACATGAACCGGTGGGTCTCAACTAGTTCTTAAATAAAAAATCTAGACATTTTTTATGAATTATCGCTAGAGTCTAATCTTATTGTCTCAATAATTTACAGGTGAGAATTGCCATGGTTGGGAAGTATACACGCCTTTCAGATGCCTATCTCTCTGTAACAAAGGTGCAGTTTCTTATTACCACCTTTAAACTTTGAACTATACTTTCAACCTGAAAGTTATATGCGTTCCAATATGTAAGGCTATAAACGTTGTTATGCTGTCTGCAGGCTCTTTTACATGCTTCTGTTGCTCTCCGCAAGAAGCTTGTTATTGATTGGATTGCAGCTTGCGATCTTGAAGATGCAACTGAAAAAGAGGTTATTATTGCTTATTCTTTGTCTGTCATATGTTCATCTATCTTTTTAATTTGTTTCGCTTCTTGACAACAATAATTTTTCCTTGCAGAATCCCGATGCTTATAATGCTGCATGGAAGTTGTTGAAGGTTTGTGCTACAATAGTTCCTTCAAATATTACTTAAGTGTCAGTGTTTCCTCTATTAGCCCTCTTAACAAATGTGTATCTTCAGGCTGCAGATGGTGTTCTTGTTCCAGGAGGCTTTGGTGACACAGGGGTGGAAGGAAAAATTCTTGCAGCAAAGTATGCGCGGGAGAACAAAATTCCTTTCCTTGGCATTTGTCTTGGAATGCAAATTGCAGTTATTGAGTACGCGCGGTCTATTCTTGGTCTGCGAGATGCTAACAGCACTGAAATTGATCCCAACACCAAAAATCCTTGTGTTATATTTATGCCTGAGGTTTGCGTACATGTCTGTCTACTCCCTTTATTCTCTCTCCCTCCATTGTTATCGAAGCATTTATCTGACTAACTCTGCCATTCAAACAGGGCTCTATAACTCATAAGGGAGGTACCATGCGTCTGGGCTCTAGGAGAACATATTTTCAAGTTAAGGACTGCAAATCCGCAAAATTGTAAGTATTATTGACTATTTCGGTAGCATGAATATCTTTGTGGTTATGCTGATTGGAGACGTCTCAGAGCAGCTAATCCTATCATTTTTACTGTGTTAGATATGGGAATAGAAGTTTCATAGATGAGAGACATCGGCATAGATATGAAGTATGTAGCATCAAGATGTGCATATGTATCTCATGATTAGCTAGGTATATATATGGTGATCAATATACATTTTAATATTCTGCAGGTGAATCCTGATATGGTAGCAGGCTTTGAAAAAGCCGGTCTCTCTTTCACTGGTAAGGATGACACTGGTCGACGCATGGAGGTACAGTTTTTCACTGAAAAGATTATTCACCTTGCAATGTCTTAAATTGTTTTGATGATTTATTAGTTTTGAGTCGATATTGACATTTATTTTGCAGATTATTGAGCTGCCAAATCATCCTTACTTCATTGGTGTTCAATTCCATCCTGAATTTAAATCAAGACCAGCAAAACCTTCTGCTATGTTCTTAGGTACCTTTCTCTTACCCTTTTTAGTTTTTATTTGATCTTTATTTAAAATTAATAATACCTGCCAATGATACGGGTTTAGCCTGAAAAAGCTGCATTTCATTGCGCTTTCAAATCCAAGTTGTTTATCATCATGTTGTTTACGTCAAATGCAGGGCTTATAGCAGCATCAAGTCGGAAGTTAGATACTCTCATAAAAACGGTGTGCATGTTTGAAGGCATGGATTCCGACTTTGGCTATGCAGTCTTTTTATTCCTGCATGTTAGGTTTGATCCGTCATTAGAATTGCACTGTACAGTCATGTGAGTATGGTAGGTTTTCAGCTTGCTTGTGGAGAGGGAGAGGGGGGACTGCTGACAAAAACAGAGCCGATCCCGGGCTTTTTAATGGGATAGTGCCTGTTGCATTTTATAGTTTTATATAACCATTTGAACTGAGAATCAAATGTTGTAACACTTGTACTGCAATCTAAAAGTTGATATGCTCAACTTCAATTTTTCTTACTGATACATCCTTAGTTTTCTGCTGTCAAATTACATAATTAGTATTCGCTGTGGTACATGTTTCATGATCAAATGGTGTGAACATATCCAATTTCATGAAGAAAACTCACAAAGCTTCCATCGCTTGACGTTTTCACTCAAAGGGCCTGGAACAGAAGAAGATCATATTGTCAAATCTGTCAAAGTACATAGTTTAGCATACGTGGGAAGATATTGATATCAGTCGGTTAATAAGATGCATGCATGAAAAAAACCGAAAAATTAACAATCATGATGGAATGGCAATACTTTTCCAGGAAATGCTTCCATTAATGTCTGGATTGTAGAATTCTGGATCCAAGCATCATCCATTTATTTCTGGTGGCCTGTTTCATAAGATTCTCTACCAATGCCACCACAATTCACCATGAAGCGACCATCGGGCAATAATCTATCGTTCAATTTCAACCAAGTTTCAACATGTCAAACACAATCATGACTCATGAAACACAAAATAGCTTGTAATTCTAAATATAAAGTGCATGGAAGATTATAGAGACACTATACTATTCCCAAAGTGCTCACATCCAATAAAGTAAAACTTGAGAAAATGTCAAATTCATAGATAATCACATCTTTGCATAATTGAAACTTCTCTGTTACTTTTGCTAGCTAAAAAAATTAAACCCTCTCCAAAGTTTAAAAAGGTTTTCTTCCTAATGTTGTCACAAAATTAACCTGAGATAAGCTACAACAATGACATATTGCATACGTCCGAGGCATTTCCAGATGGTACCTAAAAGATAGCTTAATAAAAGTACAACGATTCTAAGATTAAAAAAGGGTTAGAATGAGCTATTTAGTATCAAATTTTTATTCAAAAGGGAGGAGAGCTTTGTAAATCAAGCGACGAGTTCTAGAGTTTTAAGGAGAAGAGAGGATAATCTAAGAGGCGTCCCTATGCGTCAAAAGCTGAGGCATAAAAGCCAACTAGAGCTTCTGATTTTACACAGAAACACACAATCAGATGCAATGATTTTTGTAACACTTGTGACTGTGTTGCAGACCATCTTACACAAAGGTTCACTTTGAGACATCGTACTCGTAAAATTCATGCCTATGCAAGATGAATATATGCCCATGCATTAACATGTTGGCGGCAAAGACTTGAACTAGATGGAGAAAAGGATTCACATAGCTGCTTCAAGTAATTAAGGCATTGATTACTTGGTGAATGCATCTAAGTAAAAAACCTTTAACAACATGACAACAAGGAACAGCCTTGAGGCTCATACCTCTTGCAACTCTGCCAAAACCTTTCCCTCAGAAAACAAGTCTATGACAAAATCACGAGGCTCCTGATGATTCTAAAATGTATAATTTCCATGCACGAGCATTTTCATGAAGATTGGGCGGCATTTGTGCAATGGTCGGATTATCACCCCTAACATCACAAGCCATTATTTCATATAAAATATTTATAGCATAAAACATGCCTTTGTACTGGGTAATATCCAAATAAACTTGTTGATTTTACGGACTACATGCATATATTTACAGTAATTCAAACAAAGGATTTCTTTTTCTATTTGGAAAAGGAAATTAGCTATTAATTACTTCACAGTCAAGTTTCCTTTTCCAATTAGGATTGATTCCATGAAACTAATTGGTACGTGATGATGTGTTGTACGTAAATCCACACTCAAGTTTCCTTTTGTTTCCTAAATAGACTAGGATTCCCTCAAAATCTCCGCTCTATATTCTTAACTTAACCTACAAGTTACTTCCTTATCCAACTACGTATGTGATGTGTTTTCCTAAATGGACTAGGATTCTCTCCAAATCCCCACTCTATATTTCTAACTTAACCTACAATTACTTACAGCTTCTCATCCTATTACATATTTACTTCAATACAAATAAAAAACTAAATCGATCTCCTTATTAAATAATAATATAAAAAAAATAATTAAAAAAATAAAAAACCTAAACAATCGATGGTTTAGAAAAATAAAATTTTAATAGAATTATCAAAATCTAAACTTACAAGTGGTTCCATGTATAGCGTGGTGACTACATCACTCAACCAATGTTGAGTTTGGGTGCTGACTACATCACTTAATTATTTTTTTTTAAAAAAAAAATTATCTTGAAGAATTATCTATCAGTTTTCATTATTTTTTTGTTGCCTTTTGGTTTTCATGCATGCTCACTAGCCAGGTTCATGAGAGATTCAACCTAAAAAAAATTGGAATTCTTACTGCTGTTCCAATACATCATCTGGTTTGTTTTTACTTTGTTATTTATTTTTATGGTTGTATAATTGTTAGTTATATGGCCGTTACCGGTACTGATTTTGTGCCGAAACGCTTGCAGTCATAAATTGTTGTTGTCATTATCAATTATAATCCGTCATTAGTAATGTCAACTATTTTCAGACGATGTTTGACTTCTTATATATTGATTGTTCTTTCTTTCTGATGCTTGTCTTAATTGAAAGAAAACTCAGCCTCCTCTATAAGCCACTCGATCTCTTCTGTCAATTCCCTATTTTCGATCGGTTCTTCATTATAACTTTGTAATTCATTCTCCAACTTTTGTAGGTTGTAGTCACTTTTACTTGCCAAGTCTATAAAATATTTGTTCAGAGTGTTTCAAATGTCTTACTCCGTTTTCTTTCTTCATTCTTGATGAGATTACTTTCAGATTCTCTCAAATATGCAAGTTGGATAACTTCGAAGTTGTTCATTAACTCCCCAACTTCGCACCTGCTTTTAAGCGATTTTAGTCGATTCAGCTCTCCTTCTTCACGTATCATTTCCTCACCTGATAGATTTACATGTTTTAGTGTAATAAATGATTTCCAAGAAAGGACACCTATATATGGAAACCGATATGTATGAATTTTACTTTATATATGGAAACGGAAGCTACAGTTCTTCAAAAGACTATTGAGGTTTCAGAAAAGGCCGATCCATTGGATAAGTTTCTATATTTTGTTTCAAAAGAAAGATAAGCACTGTTTTGGTTTACTTCAATATCTCAAATTGAAATGAAATAGTTGAACCTTCATTATAATGATCATTGTTCAAGATGTATAGCTACACTTTAGATTTTTTTTTTCATTATATAATTGAATTGCAATAAGATTTTAGAAATGCATTGTCAGACCTTACATAAGAAACGAATTAATGTAATTTTTTTATTAAAAAAAAAAAAGAAGGGTGCTCTTAACATGTGAATAAGTGATGTGATTATTTGAATGAACAATTTAAACTACCAAAAAAAAAAAAACTCTTAACATGTGAATATGAGATGTGATTATCTGAATGAACGATTTAAACTACCAACTCGCATCGATGTCTTTTGACATGTACAATTTATGGAGGGAAATTATTATTTTCCCCTATAATTTCAAAAAAAGGTTTTATAGCCCCTCTAGTTTTGTGTTTCTTCCAACCTCCCCCGAAAAGCTGAGGTGCCAATAATACGGGCCCAAAAAGTCTCTAGAGATGAATTCAGGCCTAGATCCAAACCCAACACTTAAAACCCACAAAATTAGACCCAACCCACCATCTCACTTACCATCCGATTCCATTAATCTCCATATTCCCAAACTTGAAACCCAAGCTTTTTTACTCTTCTTGGTGATAAAAAGACGAACAAGAAAGTAGAGAAGCTACAAATTTAGAAGATGATTCTCAAGAATGAACGGTGGCTACGACATGGGTGGTAGCGCAACAGCCTCCGGTTTTGTTAACGTCGCCGAAACAAAATGTGGCATCTTTGAATTCGAGGAGTAAGTGAGGGAGATTGATCACTATTGTAGATTTTGGTCACGATGAGGTTGCCATGTCACCTGAACCTGAGGTACCATTATAAATCTTGAATTTTTACTGTCTTTAAGCACAGTGCAAAATTGGAATTGAATTTTAATTTGTACAAAATTATTCTTAATTACATTTGCAAACTGATTGTGTTAGTGTTTTTCCTTACACGTTTTAATTAATGTGTAACAGATGATTTCCAGGAAAGGACACCTATGGAAACTGAAACAGCAGAGCATTTAGAACAATCACAGCATGTTACTATGAATTTTGCTTTGACGGAAATGGAAGTTGCAGTTCTTCGGGAGACTGTTGAGGTTTCAAAGGAGGCCGATCCATTGGATAAGGTTCTCGATGATAGAAAGATGCTAAAAAAATTAGCAGGGAAGATGTACCGAATATAATATCAGAATTGGCCAAAAATAATTGAAACTTTTCTATTACTTGCAAGAAAAACACTGTACAAACCTACTTGTAACATATTAAAGTTGAACACTAATATCATATCCACCTAAGAAGAACACAAATTAACACAAGAGTAAGCAACTAATTATAATTAACAACTTTTTGTTTAATTACAGAACAAATCTAAGTTAACTGAGACATGAAACCGACGAAATATTTAGATAAAGTGTAATGTTAGGCTCAATCTTTTGACTTTTTGGTGTTTATGAATTATGAGTAAAGCAATTGAGAATGAAGAAACAAAAATTACTTTGGTTTATTTGAATGGTTATTTGGAAATAGACTGATTTACGATGGGCAATTTTGGATATAAAATTGCAATGCAAATCAGTTCAGATAAAAGTTGTAAATTGCAACTTTTTTTTCTCACGTGTTTTAATGTTTTATTTTTGCAAAGAAAAAGACATTATTAAACAACCAAAAAGCCAACCCAAACATTATTTTTGGGCTATATTTTTAGGTTGTGTAAATTTTTTGAAATATATATATATATATATATATTTTGCTCAAACTTCATTTCATAATCAATTCGGTACAATTCCTACATATTTAGTCTTTGGATCAAAAACAAATGTCACATAAATATGTCGCTCCATAGTAAGGCTTATGGTTTTGGGCCTTGTGATGGGTTTTCATTTTAAATGGATCGTTGGAGTCAATAGATTGAAATCCGAGCCAATTTATGAATGAATAAGATTTGGATTCAAATCAACCTGAACCTGTCCATGTGTCGATTGTTATCCAAGCTTTATCTCCGGATCGAGCAAATCCCAACTTTTCCATAAGTCCAAAAATAACCATGACTGTATAAACGGATGTTGACAAAGGATTGGATGATAAAACACATTTGGTGATAAAATTATAAGCATACATCATCCATGGGGTGGCGAGAGGTAAGTCTAAATATCAATATTTGAATGCATGGATGTATGAGAGTTTAATGTGAAGACGACCTCGTGTAAAGGGATGCAACATATATAGCGATTCTCCAATATTTGGTGATGGTTATAAGCCATCCTTTTGAAGAAAAGTATTTCTTGTTATGAATTTCGAGTAACTAAATTTGTTGACTCATGTTTCTAGAAAGACTTAAGAAATCACAAGTTGTGTAGGTTTTGGTTGGTGGAAGAAGGAGCATTGGAATCTAAGTAAACATGAACCTGAAATGATCTTCAATAACAATAACATATTGCCATGAAGAACAAATCCCACGGAAATCAATAAAATCTTTGTACAGTTTTATTTTCTTAGCAATCTTTACCGTAACATCATCATTAAGTTGCAATTCCCATTGACATCCAACTACTCCCAGGTAAAGCTTGTAATTCCTACGTACCCCCTATCACATAAAGCATTCATTTCATCATCCATAGCCAATTTCCAACCAGGGTGAGCAAGGGCTTCTTGAAAGGTCTTAAGAATAGAAAGAATAGAGAGAGACAAAGAAAAAGAACGAAATGAAGAAGAAAGATTATCAAAGGAAACAAAGTTTGTAAAGGGATATATGGGCAGTGGACCTTTTACCTTTTCGAAGAGCAATAGGTAAATTAAGGTCAGAGACCTCAGTAGTGGGATGATGTTCAGCATCTCTGTTCGGGACAGATGCTTGAGTAAAAGGCATTGTAGTAGGCGAAATAGCATCTAGCTATCCATCTGTTTGCATTGTCCTTCGCCTCACATACACTTGTAATAGTTTAGGGGGTTGCACAATAGGCTTCACAAAAGGCTGCCCAGAGTGTTGCCTAGGGGTTACTCAACTGGCTATACAAGGGGCTGGACAGACACCGGAATTGTGGAGGAGAAAATAAATTTGAATTAAGAGCGGAGCCAGAAGTAGAAAAGAATGGAGCTGACTAAAAAAAAATGTCATATTAGCACTAACATAACGCTTGTTAGTATTATGATCATAACATTTGTAACCTTTCTGAGTCCTAGAATATCTAAGGAATATACATTTAATAGCCATTTCAGAGAACTTATCGATATGTTTAATTAAATGGACAAAACAAACACAACCAAAGACATGTGGAGGAAGTGAAAATGATGGTTTATTAGGAAAAAAAAATTGAGTGTGGAATTTTAAAATTTAAAACAGATTAAGGAAGTCTATTAACAAGAAAGCAAGCAGTAAGAATTGCATCTCTCCAAAATTTTGTTAGTACTTTTATGTGAAACATAATGGTCCTAACAACTTCCAAAAGATGTCGATTTTTTCTCTTAGCAACTCTATTTTGTTAAGGAATATAAGCACAAAATCTTTGATGGATAATACCATGTTTCATATAAAATTTGGAAATAGTAGAATTACAAAACTCCAATGCATTATCACTTCAAAATATTTTAATAGACATCCCAAATTGATTTTTTATTTCATTGAAAATGATTGAAATGCATAAAATACCTCGGACCGCTCTTTCGACAAATATAACCAAGTAGCTCTAGAGTGGTCATCAACAAATGAAACAAAGTACTTGAAACCATTGACATTGGGAATCATACAAGAATCCCACACATCTGAATGAACTAAAGAAAACAAACCATAAATTTCTTTATTGACTCGAGGAGAGAACGACGACCGATGTTATTTCCCTAATTGACACGACTCACAATCTAAAGACAAACTTGAATTTACTAGAAGACCTAAAATCTAAAGAAGTCGAGGAGAAGTATGTCCCAATTTGTAATGTCATTATTTTGGAGAAATTGAGGAGAATGCAAACTTATCAGGTGATGCTGAACTAGCTAGATAGTATACGCCAACTCTTTCACGTCCTCCACCAATCGTCTTCCTCGTACAAAGATCCTGAATAATGTAAAAAGTAGGAAAAAAAAGTGATTGAACAGTTAAGCTTTTTTTATAAGCTGACTTACAGACAATAAGTTAATTATAAATTGGATACATATAAAACTGAAGATAGAGGAACATGAGTTGAACAAACTATTCCTTCACTCATAACTGGAGTTTTAGAACCATTTGCCATAATAACTGGACCTATAGGAGATGAAGAAACAGAACTAAGAAAAGATGAGTTACCAGTCATATGGAAGAAAGTTCCAGAATCTATAATCCAAGAAGTAGAATCAGTGGAGGATAAAAAAGCAATTAGAGTACCTGATTGAGCCAAAGTAGCAGTAGGTATAGAGGAATACCCATTGGTTGGATGTTGGCTACATGAAGGTTGAAAATGTTATTGTTCACTATAAGGCATAGGAGAATTTTGAGCAAAACCTAAAGCTAAAGTCATTGGTGTAAAGGTATGAGTCACAATATCATATTGTACTTGATTCACCCATGCTGGCTTCCCAAATTTTGCTCAACATTTCTCAAAAGGGTGATTAGTGCATTCGCAATGGTAATAATAAAATCTTTCTGCACAACCTCTACCACGGCCTCTACCACGATTGTTGCCTCCCCTTTTACCACGACCACCAGAAGACATTAAAGTAGATGATTTTGATGAAGGAGGAACCTCATTCTAATGAGTAGTGTGAGGTAGGCCAACTCTTTAAAGATGGGAATAAGCATCATTTATAGTAGGTAATTGACGTTCTACCAGAATAATATTTTTAAAGCTATCATACATTGAATTTACATCAGATAAAAACTTTGCTATTTGAAATTCCTTTGCCAAAGTTTCTCAATATCAATTGTGAGAGGATGATAAAAATTAAGTTTTTTCTAAAGACCTTCCAGAATGCCATAATACTCACTAAATGATTTTTCACCTTGTTGACATGAGAATATGGACGAGTAAAAATCATAAATTCTGGACACATTCTGAACTTGTCCATGTCTTTTCTTGAGGGCATCCCATATTTCTTTGGATAAGTCAAAGAACATTGTTGTAGCAGCAATGTGAGGCTCCATAATATTCCAAAGCCAAGTCATTACCATCATATCGTCCTTGCGTCAAGATTCATATTCATTTGCCTCTTCATTGTCTATCATGTACACTACACAATAATGTCAATCTCCATGTTTATCAATGTAAACACTATTAACAGAACAAAAACAAAGAAAATTCCTCCTCAGTCCTTAAGCAATGACAAGCAAGAATACAACAGAACTCTTAAGTGTGCCACAACAGCAAGTTATCTTCTCTCTTTACTTAGCTTCCTCCAAAAGCCACTCGATCTCTTCTGCCAATTCCCTATTTTCAATCAATTCTTCATTATAACTTTACAATTCATTCTCCAACTTTTGTAGGTTGTAGTCACTTTTACTTGTTGGACCTCTAAAATATTTGTTCAGAATGTTTCCAATGTCTTTACTCCACTTTCTTTCTTTATTCTCTATAAGGTTTCTTTCAGATTCTCTCAAATGTGCAAGTTGGATAACGAATGTGCAAGTTGGATAACTTCGAAGTCATTCATTAGCTCCCTTCATTTCACCATATCAATTCCTCTAACCCAATTAACTTCACCATTGTAGAATTATTCGATCAAAATCTTGAACATTCATAAAACACCTATTTCTAAACGGTTTTAGTCGGTTCAGCTCTGTTTCATCGCGTATTCTTTCCTCACCTGATAGATGCAAGTAAGTTTAATTGATTCTAGCCATTTTCAAATTGCAACCATGGAAGGTTACAATCCAATCACGATAATACTACTCAAGCTCAGGATTGGACTTGCCACTAAACACCCCGATGTCTAATCCCAAATTGATCTTGGTTTTTATTATGCGGAGTCGGTCTCAAATCTGCAATAATCTGCCATTGTCTTCTTGAATGATATGGGAAGATTCCTCATTGGTTTTTTGGCAATCTGCAAGCAATTTCAATGCTAACTCCAATGACAGGTCCATCTCCCCACCGACTAGATCATCTAAATCTCTAACCACATCATTTAAGATGTTTGTATATAGTATAAGTTCCTTAAATTGAGCACCTCAAAACATAAGAGAGAAATTGAATATGTTACCACCATTCCTATAAGAATTAGGTAAGGAACAATAAACTCTAGTCTGGAATTGTAAAAACAATGAGTTAATTAAACCGTTCTTCATAATGTACATCATTATTACTAGGACTTCTAAATCTCTTTCTAACTATGGTCAACTGTACCAATTCTTCCAAAAAAAAATATGTAATTACACAATAATCAATGTAAAAACTTGTTAATATGTTGCTTAAATTAGTCAGTAATCTTATTTGATATATATTCATATTTTGTCATAGTGTATATCATTATTACTAGGACTTCTAAATCTCTTTCTAACTATGGTCAACTTTACTATTTCACCCAAGTCTGGTTGGATATCATCAACGCCGGGAGACTCCACTCGATCAATAATTGTGAGCTCCAAGGCTACTTAGAGTATATAGGAGAGTATTGGAATGCACAGAACGGGCATTAGTGGGGTTACCATCCATGAAATCCTGCAGCTGAAACCTCATCTACTTGTGTCTATAGTATCTGTAACATCCTGATATGTCTTTCTTCTAGATAGCATAAACATGTTTTTGTGGTCTAACCACCACCCTTTTGAGAATACTCACATTTTGGGAATACTCACCCTTTCAGTTAAATCAAATTTCTATGTTTTCCAAAAAAAAAAAAAAAGAAACTTTACTAATTATTTAAAAAAGAAATATGTAATTACACAGTAATCAATGTAAAAAATTATTAATATGTGACTTAAATTAGTCAATAACCTTAGTGTACATCATGATTACTATGACTTCTAAATCTCTTTCTAACTATGGTCAACTATACTAATTCTTCCAAAAACAAATATGTAATTACACAATAATAAATGTAAAAACTTGTTAATATATAGCTTAAATTAGCCAGTATCCTTTTTTGATATAGATTCATATTTTGTCATAGTGTACATCATTATTACTAGGACTGTAGTGCATACAAACAAGGAAAATATTATAAAGCACTAATCCAAGCATTACAAGTATATTGTGTGTGCATTTGATGGAAGAAAACATCAATACTTAGAGTTATTCTATAATCCATATTGAAACACAAAGCATGAGGGAAAGGAAATTGATATTGCAAATACACTTATAGAAGGAATTTAACAATATTGATGTTCACTTACTGGCAAGAAAATCGAGCATCGACAGAAATCAAGAAAACGACATAAATTTTAAATGTGCCTCATCAGCTCTCTTTTAACTCAGTTTCCTCTATAAGCTCCTCTATCTGGTCGGCCAATTGTCTATTTTCATTATATTCGTTAATATAACGCTACAGCCGGTTCTCCAACTTTGAAAGTCGTCATCCATATCCTTTGCAGAACTAGTAAAGTATTGGCTCAAAATTTTCTCAATGTCACTATGGTGCTTTTTTACTTCTTCATTGCCTACGTTTCTCTCTTATTCTAATTCTTTTTCTTTCAAATCAGTAATTTGGACATTTTCTATCTTCTTCATCATCTCATACAACTTATCCATATCGGTCCCTCTAACCCACTTAACTTTCCTATTCTCATTGAAATATTCTGTTAATATCCTAAACATCTTTTGAGAACATTTTGTTTTTAGCAATTCCAATATTTTCAGTTATGGTTGCAACAATGTTCTTTCTATTAGATTTATTATGTTAAATGTTAATATATATTTGTAAATATATAGTTAAGATAGGAGTATACTTGTAATTATGCTATATGCTCTTGCCCTAACTGTTGTATATATATAATTTCTCTTGGCTGCCGACACACTTTGGTAATAGCAGTGCTTTTGCAATATATGGTCATAGCAATTCAATGTGATTCTCATCTACTCTTTTAGTATCATTTGAATATTTCACATGGTATCAAAAGCCATAATCTCATGAGTGAGTGAGAAAGATTTTTGGCGCCTAAAAACGGTTTTTAGTTACCAATAGTGAAGAGAAAAATATCGAGTGCATCACAGGTGCACCCATGCAAGTGTGCAACCCCATCACAATCCCACCACGTGGCATATAGACTGAGTTGGGTAGTTGATTGTTTTAATTAATTAATAGATGATTAATTAACATCTCAATTCAGTATTTGAGTGAAATGGTTGTTGTCTGAGTTATTGAGTTAAAAATTTATACTAAATGATGTACTGTGAAAAGCAGAGTGATTTATACTAAATGATGTACTGTGAAAAGCAGAGTGGATTAAATTAAATATAATATTTTAAAGCAAACCTCAATAATATAATAAAATTTTATTGATTATAAAGTATATAAGAAAAAACATAATGAATCTAGTGGCATGCCCTTCACACTCACATTAAAAACCCTGAATTATTGTAATATTAAAAAAAAACAATTTATTTTTTAAAATTATTTTAGTTAATTGGTCATCCATAGAAGTTCAATTTTAAAACGATTACAATGGAAAGATAATATAAGCTAAACTATATATATATATATATATATATGCGGTCCCGTTCTTATCAGGACATCTTTATATAACTTTATCATGATATTGAATGTGAGCCACTGATTTATAAAAATGATTTGACAAGTGCATACATATTAAGTCAAAGTATGTAAAATGAGTGACTCATATTCAATGTTTTTATATAATTCTATCAGGGCATCCTCATAGAAAAATTTCTGTATATATATATATATTTGAGTAAGTCTCTTATGATGGATCCCTTATTTTAATTTCGGTGAGGACCTTGAAAAAATAACATCGATTTTTATGAATTTTGAGTCTTTAGTGCCACCATTTAACAATCAATCTGTACAAAACTACTTTAACTTTCAGGTTATAAAATTATTTGGACTTTCAATTCAAATAGAAAAAATTCAGTAATAAAAATTAGCAAGGAAGATGTACCGAATAGAATATAAATACTTTACGATCTCAATGAAGCTAAAGTTTATAACTAAACTCTCAAATGATTAATTGATATTCACGTGTATTTTTATAATCTAGTAATCCACCAACATCTATAATGTGAGTAATACTAGTAATACTATACAACTTAAAAAATTAACCAAAAATTCAACCAAAATAATGTCGTGAGTGAGTTATCTTCACCACACAAATCATGAGATGATGTGGTAAATTGATAAATCATTTTTTATATCATTTTGATTATAAAGATAAAAATAAGTATATATAACAAATAATAGAATAAGGTATTCAACTATTCATGTCAAATTACAAGTTTTTACATATTTCTATTTTTTTTTTTTTAAATTAACAATTAATTCAAAAGTGGGGAAACAAAAAAGAGTATTATTTTATAACCAGCAAAAAGCCAACCCAAATGTTAAGGTGTTTTTTGGACTGCTTTTTTGGGTTATGTAAAAATATTTGTGATTGTAAAACATAATATGTCCATCTGTTAAAGAAGTTTTGCAGTCAAGTAATGTTAGAGTCTCCAAAGTTTATAATACTTTATATCAAAATGTTGTGTGTATAAGTTATAATTATAAAATAAATTATAAGATGATATAATAAATGATTTAATAGTTATAATTCACGCAAGATATTATTTTGTCACGAATAATAGACATAGAAATTATAGCATTACTCAGTTTATTATGATATATTTATAAATGAAAATCGTAAAAAATAACCTAACCACGTGATGGGTTATTATATACTTTTTATTTTATAATTGAACTTTCATAAACAAAAATTTTATTTCTAAAATATGTACATATTGACTTTTTTAGTAGTAAAACTTGGTTGTTTATTCGTGATTAAAGAAAATATTGATGAAAATAATCCATCATTTAAAAAAAAAAAAAAAAATTGGGATTAGGGCAGGGGAAGGGGATTTGGGATTTCAATAGGGCTATTGCCTTCCACTATATGAAAATAATCAATGAAAATATTCAATAATTGATAGTTTAAAGAAATGAATTAAAAAGAGATAATTATCTCTATTATTTACAATTAATATTAAATTATTGATTTTAATACTTTTTTTAAACAAGATTTTAATACTTTTATGGTATCAGCAAGCAGAGCCAGTGGTAACCACGTCCCTTCTGGTCGAGGTTTTAAATTCAAATCTTTCTTTCCTAATAAAAAAGTATTTTTTTTTTATACAATAAAATACATTTTTTGGTATCTTAAAAATCTCCAACAAAATGATTTAAAAAAAAAAAAAAAAATCTCCAACAAATTGTATAAAATATGTACATTTCATTAAATAGTTCAATCGGAGAAAAGAGCCCAAATAAAATTTAGACCATAAACAATGCAAATATGCATTTTTGAGTTTCTAAGTAGTGTCACATCAGCATTTTTATTTATTATGGGCCCACTTTTGAAAAAAAATTAAAGAAATGCATATTTACATCTCCAATGCAATTATCTAAAGTCAAATATGCATCCATTTTATAAATAAAAAATTATTCTCTCTCCTATTTTATTTTACAATTAAATGAGGTTTAATCTCATTGGTGGAAAAAGTTGAAAGCTTTAATCTTATTGGTGGAGAGAGTTAGAAATCTTAGTCAGTATTTTTAGGAGAGTTTCTAGAATTAGAAACTCAACTCCATATTCTCTAACTTTTTTTGGGTCACATCATCTTCATATTCAACTTAGATAACAGCATTAGAGAGAGTTTTTCTAACTTTTTTAATATCTATCATATGTGTCACTCCATTTTCTCCAAATGCATAATAGCATTGGAGATGCTCTAAGGTTTGGACATCGGGCCTTATCGGATCAACCCAAACCCGAGATCCGGCCTGTTTAGCAAAACGTATCACAACGAGTGAAAATATTTTATTTTCCCGCCATTTAATTGATTAACCTAATCCTCCATGGATTTCCTCATCAATCGATCCGTCTCTCTAACACTGATAAAGCTCTACCTCTCTCTCTCTCTCTGAATTAATGTAAATGTTGGAATAAAGAAAGAGAAGAAACACAAAGTAAAAGTAAAAATAAAAATGGGGATACAGGGGCTGTTGCCTCTTTTGAAGTCGATAATGAAACCAATGCACATCAAAGATCTGGAGGGCTGTTGTGTGGCCATCGATACTTATTCTTGGCTCCACAAAGGTGCTTTATCTTGCAGCACCGACCTCTGCAAAGGCTTACCTACCTCTAGGTCTCTCTCTCTCTCTCTCATACACACACAACTTACAATTTATATCGTGTATTCTGAGCTTTTTGTATGTGTGTGTGTGATTAACTTCTAAATTTTCGATTTTTGATCGAAACGGGGAAGTGGGTATTTCTTGTTTTTATTATTTGATGCATTTGATAATGCCCACCTCCAAATTATGTGCGTTAATCATATACTCAAGTTAAAAAAGTTTCAAGCTTTTTTGGAAATGAATAACCTGTATTTTTTTTTTTTCTACTTTTTAGAGGTTTGATGCATTGTAGATAAAAATGTCCAGGATTTATATAATGGGTACTCTTGGTTTGATCAGTTTGATGCGTTTGAAGTATTATCTACAAATGCTTAAGCTAAATTACAATAATGTTTGTTCTCATATTGTCAAGTCATGCTTTTTCCAATTCTGTTTGTTGATGCTCAAGCCCTGAAAATTCCCTCTCCTTGTTTCCTAGGTTTTTGTTTGTAGTTCAATTTCAAAAAACATTTAATTGATTTAGCAGCAGAGTCATTGAGGAATGCTTATGTATTAAAGGGAATTTTTACGGGAAACAAGAAATGGAGGATTTTTTTTTTTTTTTTTGCCAATTCATGATTTGATCTAATATTTTCTTAAGGCTCTTATCCAATTAAAATGTGATTCCATAAAGCTAGATGGAAAAGAGTTCTACAATCCAAGCACTTTCAAGTGTACTTTTTCCTTCATTGTTAAACAGAAAAAGGCTTTTCTTTTTCTTTTTTAGAAAAAAGTGTTATTGTGTCATTCAAAAGTATTAAGTAAATTTTTATGCTGGGATTATCAAGTATAGTGATGAACATAGACAATGGAATGATGAAGGATATATCTTTTTTCTAATACTATTATTGTGATTCAGGATGTAACTTATGATTTAATGCCAGTATGTTCTTGTCTGATATATTAGGCACATCGAGTACTGCATGCATAGAGTAAATTTGCTGCGGCATTATGGTGTTAAACCTGTTCTTGTCTTTGATGGAGGTCTTCTACCAATGAAGATTGAACAAGAGAACAAGCGTGCTAGGTATGCCATTCATGCCACTTAATTTTAGTGATAGCTTAATTATTCTCTCTTAAGATGATTATGCAGCTGAAAAAGTGCTAAACAGCTTTAAAAGAGCCAGAGCCCTAACTACTTATGATGGCTGCACATATCTTTGATTACCAATCAGCTTTCCATCAAATCATTAAGTAATGAATATGTATTCAAACGTATTGTATGTTGGGCTTTAATAGAGTATTCTGCCAGTCTTTTGGCTCCTCTTTAGATATTTTTTTGAAGTGAACATCTTCAGGTCATAGGGGTTTCTCTTTGTAAAAGAGCTGATGACCCAGAATTTCACGCGAGTACTAACTACTAATTAATGTAACTTGTTTTTATATGCACGGGATAGGGTCCAACAGAATTTGGATAAAATTTACTATCTTCCATTAGCAGTTTTCTTTCATGTCTCTGTATTGTTTTGTTGAAAGCACTTCATTAGTCCTTTGCAAATCATAAAGAATAGGCTTTGTACTTCATTCCTATAATTCCTCTGGTGAGAAGTCCCTTCACTGATATGTCTAATTGGCCTTCCTCACATTTCCTAAACAATTTGTCTGCCTCAGAAACCTACAAAATGGAGCTACCCTACTGTTTGGCACTCTTTTGTCTGATTTATTTATTGGTTTCTATAGTTAGAGCCAGGTGGTTTGGTTGCACACGGGACATCTTGACCACCTAAGAAATTGTTTTGACCTTCCAGAGGCCAAATGTGGACTAAAGATATGTTGTGTGCCATATAAATACAGGGCAAGGAAGGAAAACCTTGCACGCGCCATTGAGCGTGAGTTGGATGGAAACTCTTCCGCTGCTTACGAGTTCTACCAAAAAGCTGTTGATATATCACCTTCAATTGCACATGAACTAATCCAGGTAGGGAAGGGGAACATTGATGGCTTACTTTCCAGACTCGTCATAGTTCTACATAATTTAATTTCCTCTACTGACATGGTTGCGTGTGGAAGGTCTTAAAGCAGGAGAATGTATGTTATGTTGTGGCTCCGTACGAGGCTGATGCCCAAATGACCTTCTTGGCTATTAGCAAACAGGTTGATGCAGTAATCACCGAGGACTCTGATCTAATAGCATTTGGCTGCCCCAGAGTGAGTATACTAATTTGTGATTATTTCAAGCCTCTTACCCTTATTTTTGTTATGTTCCATAGTAATAATCATTTTGTTTTGTTACTTTTGTATGTTTGTTATTCTGATCATTACACTTTGGGGGTTTGCTGTGATCCTTTCTCTAATCCAGATTATCTTTAAAATGGACAAATTTGGGCAAGGTGTTGAATTTCAGTATTCCATGCTACCAAAAAACAAGGATCCGAGTTTTGCAGGATTCACTGAACAGATGCTTCTTGAGATGTGCATCTTGAGTGGCTGTGACTATTTGCCATCACTGCCAGGAATGGGGCTGAAAAGGGCGCATGCACTTATTAGTAAGTTCAAAAGTTATGAAAAGGTGAGTTTCATTGTACTGTGTATTTAAATTCTTAACTTGATAGGACAAGAAAGCTATTTTTACCCTGAGCATGTCAAAGCTGAAGGGTTTCAGTATTTTCTAGAATGTCATTTCTTCCTAATATACATATTATGAAAATCCTTAAATTTCTGTGTTGTTAGTTCTAGTTGAAATTTCTTTGATATACCTAATGATGAGTAATTCTTTTCAGGTAATTAAGCACTTGAGGTACAGCACAATTTCAGTTCCTCCTCTTTATGAAGAGTCATTCAAGAAAGCAGTATTAACGTTCCAGCATCAACGGGTTTATGATTCCGTTACTGAAAATATTGTACATTTGTCTAACATATCTGACAAAGTTGGCCTTGATTTGGACTTTTTAGGCCCATATCCTTTATTTATAATTCATCTATTTGTCAAATTGCCTGTTTATCTTGATTTTATTTTATTGAAATATATCGGATCATACCTTAACCTGAAAAACATTGATTCCACAACATATAGCTAAAGGTATAGCAGAAGGAGATATTGACCCATTCACCCAGCTGCCATTCCAGGTATGCTTTTTTCTCTACTTAATCTGTTTATACCTCTTTTGAGAAATGTTTGTTTGGTTTTTAAGTATATTTTCTAGTGTTTTTCTTTTGTCTTTGGTTAACTGGTTATATTTTGGCATATGTTAGACTAGATGAACACTTGAACCATACTTGTTATTAACAGCAATCAATATTGTTATAGCATGCAATGGAGCAAATTTATTGGGGAGAAATGCATTAAAAATGCTTCTATTGTCTACTCTCTGCTGCATTATTGAATATCACTTAGACTTATGTTATATATGAAGGAGAAAATTAATTGCATTGTGTTGAAGTTCTCTTTCGCTTTTTTCTTCTTCTTCCTTCTCCCTACCCCCTTCAAGTTTCTTCTTTTCTAACAGAGTTTTGTTCTAATCTTTGGTTTTCTTTGTACTAACAGGGATGCAGTGATAGTTCTGAGCTGGCACTTGACAGGAAATCCCATTTTAAGAGTTTTAAACCTGAAAGTGAAAGAAAAAAGCTTGATTTGCCTGTGCAGAAGAATCTCCTGACTAAGTATTTCTGTATCCAAGAGGGCCCTTTGTTAGATTTTATCATATTACTGCCAATCTTAGTTATACCACTGTTCATGAAACATTTTCAGAAAGTTTAATTTTCTGCAACCATTCTACAATTATTCTGTTTATATGTTTATTTCTTACTTCAAAATGACAAGGAAACAAATCTAAGGGAGAATCTTTTGACTGGCAGGATTACTCTCTCTCTCTCTCTCTCTCTCTCTCTCTCTCTAGGCAAATGAAATAAAATTTTCTGTTGTCATTTGAGCTTTTCTCATACTTGGAGAAAAACTTTTAATTGTTTGAGATAGTTCTGCTGTCTCCATGCTTCTTGATTAAAGGTTATGTCAGAAAGATCATGATACTAACATGTAGGTTTCTTAGTGGGTTTGGGATAGATATGGTAGAGCTAAAATAGTCATGTTAAGTTTATAGTACAATTGTTTCCCAAATGCTTATGTTACATTACATACGGACTTACTAATAGTATCTGATTTTCTTTTTTCATAGTTTTCTTATGCTTGGTTTCAAGTTTTGTTATTTAATGTTCCTTAACACCTAAAGGCTTTGCATCTCTTGAAGCCAAGAGAAAATTCAGTGCCCCTCGAATATCGCCTCAAAATACAAGTCCTGAGGATACCTTTACCCTTAGTTCAGGGGAACTTGCAGCTGTTGAGGCTGGTTCTTCTGAAAAAAACTGTTCACTGGCATCCCCAGTAAACTCTGAAAATGTGGGCAATGTCTCTCCTCTTAACAACATTGTGAGTGACATGAAAGAAATATGAAAAATTTGCAATCTAATAATTACTTAGTTGAAACCTTCTTATGCATTCTTTCTTGTATATAGGAGAAAAGTTGTTTTGCCTCTGAAGTTTCTTTGTTTTCAGAGTCTATGATTCCTGGTAAGACAAGATTTCCTCTTTAATAGATCTGTAACTTTAGTTATCAGTAACAGTAAGTACTCACTTCCTTGTTTGTTCATGAACATAAAAGATATGGTGGATGAAAGAAGTACAGAACATACTTTGCTGCCACAATCTGGATGCTTAATACATAAACCAGGTCTGGCATTGCAAAAGAAGTTTGAAAGTAAGAATTTAACAGACGCAGCTGAGGGAAAGACAAGAAAGGATAGCAAAAAGGTGATAGTAAGGAGTTCGTATTTTCAGCGTAAGCAAGTGAACAAGAATGATCAGGGAAATGAACAAGAAATTGTTTTAGTCAAGGATGATGATGCACTGCAAAAAGCATGTGAAAGTAAGAATTTAATGGATGTAGCTGAGGGAAAGACAGGAAAAGCAAACAGAAAGGTGATTATAAGGAGTCCTTATTTTCAGCCTAAGCAAGTGAACAAGAATGATCAAGAGAATGAACAAGAAAAGCTTTTAGTCAAGGATTATGATGCAACAGATCAGGAGAATAAGCAAGAGAAGCTTGTAATTGAGGTTGATGTTGCCAGTGATATGTCTGAGAATGTCAATACTGAGAATAGTCTTTCTGCAAGCTATCCTAAGTGCACAACCTTAAAAAGGAAGGCCTCCGCAAACAATAGTGTTCAAACAGTAAGTTTCTTCACTTGCATGACTTGTGTACCTCTTTTTCTTGTTTTTGTGAGGTACGGTCAGTGAGAAGAGACTGTGTCCACTATATTTTTGTGTTTTAATTCTTTGTAACTCCTTCAGGAAAATGCGAGACAGAAGCAAGCGTGTACAAATGAACCTCTTAACTCTAACGGTATGTCATTACAAGATCTATTAGTTTTCCCTATCTTAGGTAATAATATTTATTTATCAGTATTTTGCATAATTTTAGTTTTTGTCAAGCTAAATCATATAACTTTTCCGATCAAGTTATGCTTTCACATTTTGTGACTTTTTTTAAAGTTCAATTTCCATATGTTTATAGTTTAATTACATCATTTGACTTTATGGAACTAAAGGTAATTGGTTAATTCATGTTTTGCCAACTTTAATGCATTTTAATTTTTAGAGAACGGCTATCTCCTTTTTTGTTTTGTTTTTTCTAATAGGTTGAATTCAGGTACATAATATGGTCAAATAATATTTTAATGCTATTAAAATTTTCCAACTCTCTCAAAAAGTATCAGATGAGAATTATTCATACGTCTCTTATAATCGTTCTCTTTTTTCTTTTCTTTTCTCTTTCCCATTAACTAGTTAATTCAGGTTTTCGAATAAGGAACTTTGGTTTCCAGTTTATCTGATGGTAATGTGCATTAAGATGACAATAGAAGTGTACTTATATATGCATCAAATGTTAAAAAAGTTTAACATTCATTTATCATATTCTGGTAAGTAGATTAATATAAGCCTTTTATGACTCAATTATGTTGTTGCTGCTAATTGTAATGCCATCACTGCCCAATGTTAACACCGAAGATTTATATTTTATTTTATTTTTATATTAATTTGATCTTTTTGAACCTCCAGGTTATTGTGATCCGAACCTTGACAAAACATTTATGGAGAGAGAAAATAATGAAGGAAAGTTTGGTTCCAACATTACACACTTACGTCGTTATTCTGAAATAGCTGAGAAATCAGTTGAAAGATTTGTTTCAGTGATATCGTCTTATAGATATTCCTCTGGTTCTCGTGCTAGTGGTCTTCGTGCTCCTCTCAGAGATGTTCGCAACACTTGTACAAACAGGTTATCTGACTTGGTCAAATCGTGGAAGTTCTTTATGCTTTTAAATTTTAGTACTAATGTGATCATCATCATAGATTTTGTTTTGTACTTTTGTTCTACTGAAGGTCATCAGCTGTGGTGGACTTTAGCCAGTTTGCTTATGTGCCAAAAAACCAAAAGTCTGCCCTAGGATCCCGGAAAATCTGATTTGGATATCTTTTAATAGAATTTCATTGGCAGAGCATTCCTGTTATTGTTTTCACTCAAGTGGTATAATCCATTTTTCTTTGTAGACCGTAAGTGTCATCGTTCACTTTCTTTCTTTTCTTCTTTTTGTTTTTTATTTTTTTGGCTTGTTCTGATTGATGTGTTTGTTGATAGCCTTAACTTTTACCATTTGCTTTTATTCAGGCTGATTTAACTCAAAGGCAGACTTTGGGATTCATTGAGGTCTTTGGTTTGATTGCCACCAACACAATCAATGCATCACTTCTACATCAAATTGCTGTGAGTTGAGATGTCCTTTTTTTTTTTTTTTGTGTTTTCATTTATATGAGAATCCAATTGCATGTATCGATGATGATTCTGTAATTGTTTATTCTTCATGATAGGATAACTGTTGTATGATGATTTTCAAAAGTTTATTGTCTATCTTCAATGGACGTTTTTCTTTGATCACTGTTGTACAAGTGTATATTTCATATATGGAAAGGATTTTTTTTTTAGCATAAAATTGGTGACAAGCCATTATCTGTTAAAGTTACTAAAGTGAAGTCTACTAATAATGGGATATGGATATCAGAACTTCTCTTGAACTTTGTCATTCCCATTTTAAGTTAGCCCAAGGTCTCTCTCTAAACTAGCTTTGTCCGGTCTGACCCCATAGCGGTATTGAGATTCCGAGTGGCTCAATCTCCACACAAAAGTGTATAAAAAACAAACAGGAATCACAAGTAGAGAAGCATAAATTTGTTATTATTGTAAGTATAAGTAGTTCTGATAAATTTAGGTTAGGTATGAAGAAAATTTATTGTTTTTCTTCATCCAATCATATATGATGATCCTTTTATCACGTAACATAAGGTGAGTGGTTAGATACATGAATAACGTGGTGCGTCCATCCCACACCCAACCCAAGATTTTCTCCATCTCGGCTAGCGCAGAGGTGGAGTTGAGACTTGAGACTTGAGACTTGAGACTTGAGACCAAGCTCAAATCCAATGAAACTTAGGTTACAATAAATGATGGCTGGAATGCATCATTTCATGTCCATTTATAAAACTAGAAAGAAAAGTTGGACCCCAAAGTTTAGGTCATTTAGGTTTGTCTGGAAAAGAATAGTAATGTTAGGAAGATAAGATTTGAGTATGCATTGCAATTTGGTTGCTCCCAACTCCCAAGATGGTTATCACTTTGTATATCACCATTCACCAACTGAAACTTAGTCAAAAAAAAACAAAACATCATAAATTAACAATTAGAGATAAGGTTGGTACACAAAGTCAATAGTCAAGAACTTGTTAAAAGTGTTAATGCATGTCATTATCACTAATCAGTATCCTATTCCTAACTTAGAACAGGAATATAATTGTTAGAGTGCACTTCATTAGTATTCAATTCAATTCAGTAGCCCTAACTGTAGAGAATTCCTACCATTTACCGACACGTATCTCTCTCTCTCTCTATATATATATATATACATATATGTGTTTCTTGTGTCATTTTCTTTCTATCTTAATTCGGTTGACCATATTTGCATTAACAGTAATGCATTTCTTCTTTTGGATAATAGCTGCATCAACCTTACTGTAAAGTATAAACAAACTGATTTGTGTATTCTTGTGTAGAGAGACTGTAGAGACATGTGGTGGTTTTCTGGATATTGAATTATGGATTCGTTTTTGCACTTTTTCAACAAGTGTTATATGCAATTGGTAAACCATTAAAAAAGCTGCAATTGTCTTGTTTTCAAAATGGAATATCACTATTCTTTCTTCTTTTTCATTTTTTTTTTAACACATTTGATATTTCTGAAGGATTCTTCATATCTTAGATTTCAAGGCCTAATTAGAATTAGGTAGCTTCCAATTAGATTTCAATACCTAATTTGAATGTGTCACTCAATACTGTATGTGGCATTTATTTCATTCTTTACTTCCAGTACACTTAGTTTTAAGCTTCGATTATCGTGAGAAAGTCTTCTATATTACGTTCGTCTATTCATAATATGGCCAACTGATCACGTTATTTTCGTATCACATTATTTTTCACTTTACCATTTTAACGGTTTTCTCTGATTTCAAATTTTTGATATTCAGAGATTTGAAATCTGGATTATTCAAAATATTTTCATTTCTATAATTCTATTACTTGAACATAATTTATTTATTTTTCATATGTTTGCAAAATCTATTAATACACACGTTACTTGATTGGATTTGACAAATTTCAAGATAACAATCTTTTACAAAATCCACTCATTTCTTTCAACCATTAAAAAAATTATATTAAAAGTCATCAATTAAAATAATACTTATGGGTAACTAATAATTTAATTAATTAAAAAAAAACCCTCAAAATCTCCTCTCTATGATTTATAAAATGAAAATCTGACTTTATAATAATAATTAATTAATTAATTAAATGATCAATTTTGGAAGGGGTTAATATTAAAGACCTCCCCTCACCTTTGAACTATTATTGGATGTCTTGTTAAAAATGCTTTTATTTCAGAAACATCCCATGTGGATTAACAAACAATGATTCAATTAATCGATTTTTGATGTTAAAAAGTCTATAATGTCCGTATTTAAGCTTCAATTATATTAATTAAACATTATACCCTCTGAATCTTGCCAAATAAAGCATTGTTTGTTGGTCCATAAGGGGTGTTTTTGAAATAAAAGTATTTTTATCTAGACATCCAATAATAGTTCAAAGGTGAGGGAATGTTTTTAATATTAAACCTTTTGGAAGCCAAGGCATACAAAGCTTACACCTAACGAAACACAAATTAGAAAAGAAAAGCCAACAATTTCCCTTCAAAATAAAAAAAAATAATAATAGAATACGATGCATCGTATCGTAATAAAATAATCCGTTGCTATTATTTTAAGGCTTTGGAGGAATCTGTGGCTGCGATGTGGTCCACGTCATAGGTTTAAATGAGCTGACATTGTCCGTGCTTTTACACGACAACTTAATCATTGTCTTACACGTGTCACTGACATCTAACCACTTGTGCCGCACGTGGCCTCGGTGTCTTCGATTTTGTCGTTAACCTAATCAGGACTTTCGTTATTTTAATCTTATAATTTAATTTTTTTTTAAATGTTAACCTTGTTTACAAAATCTTATATATATAAAATTTTCCTATGAGGATGACTTGATAGAATCATATAAGGATATTAAATGTGAGCTACTCATTTATAAAAGTGATTTGATATGAACGAAACCGTTCATATATATATATAGGAAATTACTTGGGTACTGATCAATACCTAAGATACTAACCCTACTAATGAGGTGTTGCCACGTAGCTTTTTTCTTTTAATCTTTTACATTTATTTTCTTGTTTTTTTTTACGGATAGATTACGTGGCAAAACCTCATTGGTTGGTGGATACTAACCAATACCCAAGCATCGTCCTTTTATATATATATATAGTAAATCGGGAAAGTGGGACAGAGCTCAATTGCAACTTATTTAATTGTTGGAAATATTTATTAAAAACATTAGAGAATTATTAGGTCTTGTTGATGGGGAACCGTATGAGTAAAGACTAGAGTTGTCATGAGATTATTGATGCAAGAGCCTACTTCCATTTATGATTTTGTTTTTCAAAACTTCTACAAAATTCAGTTCATTTAATCATTTCTTAAGAATACTTAAATTTGATTCTCATTTATTCCGGAGTTGAATTTTGGGTTTGATGATTGATCTAGTTAGATTTGATAAACTTATAACTATGCCAAATTTCAATAATATATAGAGATTATTTTACCTTTTTTTTAATATATAAAAAGGGTTTTCATTTTATAAATTAAAAAAAAAATAATACAAAAAACATATCATAGATAACTACTTCGACAATAAAAGAAACTCGAATGTTAACTAAATGTACAACCATTTAATCAAGAGTTTGATGCCGTATGCCCGTATATATAAATTTTGAAACTAATAAATATATTAATAAAAGTTATATTAAAAATCTGAATTGAATATTGATCTATATTTGTGTGTCTTTATTTCTTAGTACAAAGGGTGGGGTTCTTGATGAGTTTCTAATAAAATTATATCATTATATGTAAACCCTTGTCATTCTTTTTAATTTATCACTCAAAATTAAGTACGTTTATGTTGTGTTGAGTCCTTTTACATAGATTAATAACATGATCATAATTATCTCTGAAAAGTGCTCAACTAAAGCAGATTCACATGGCCACCAACACAGCCCTACTCCATATAGTACGTACCTAGCTAGTATTAAAAATGTGCTTGACATGCTAATGTTACTGATTAATGAAATAGTTAATCAATATATTTATAACATTAATGTGAACAAGTTCTTGCCATTACTTCTCTATTAATTTAAAACTGTAATCTATGCATCTAGCTTTGCAAATTGTCCATGTTCACATTAGCTATAAGTAGTAACAACAATACAGAAAATTAAATAAATAAATATAATAAAAGAATTCCCAAAAATAATAAAATATATATATATATATATATATATGGTAATTCATTGACGTAGTGATTAAGAAGGGTTTAAAGTTAGATACACATAACTTAACCTTGATTAATGCTAAAACAACCTAATTAATTAAAATAGCACCACCCTATAAATTATAATTCAAGAGCTACTTGGGCAATAATCAAGTTAATTTGATCCCCAATTGCCGGTGACACCTAATAATAATGGTTAGAGACCCAAGAGATCCCAAACCAATCTTTAAACACTCATTGTCATTTCAAGTTTAAACTAAACTAAATTATTTTTTCTTAATAAAAAATAAATAATACTCGGTACTGAATACTGATTGTCATTTATATATTATATTGTTAATTTCTTCCCATTTGAGTACTTGTACAATGATAAGAGCACGTCTCCAAATTACGTCTTGTTTCATAACATTAACGTTGACTGATCTCAGGATCGATCTGAATAGAGAATTGTAAAAAAGACAACAAAGAATGTGAATGAGAGTCGTAAAGAGGTGGGTCTTGACATTAAACCCATGAATGAAACTGAAACCCTTGAAAGGCAGTGATGATATATGTGTGTGCATTTAAAGTGTTATCTTTTTAATCTGAAAAGAACAGCTGTTCCTGTTGGGGTCATGTCCTAATTAAGTTCAGACAAAACTCTTCACATCATCACCAACCTGTTAATTACCTGCAATATTATCTAACATTATACATTTCACTGTACAATTCCTCCTTCAACCCAACAAAAATATCATTCATCAATCATCATCCATGATCCATCACACAACAAAATTAAATCAAATTAAGTTATTTCTATTTCCAGATAATTATGTTTTCTGTTACAAACAGATAAAAATCCCACAGTACTACACTAGAAATTAATCAAATACAAATGGGAAGAACATTTTAATTTCCCCTTGGTTTTTTTTTTTTTTTTTCTCCGAGGAATAAATTAGATGATGAAAGCTGGTGGTAGCAGTCATGTTTCCAAAAAGCCAGTCATTCTAAGAATAGAATTTCGAACTCGACTCAAATCTCTGCCTTTTAATGTCCTTCCATTTCCAGAACAAACAGAGAAAGCCATTTTCTCTGCAAAAAATCTCCTTCCAACAATCACATGTGGCGGAGTTATTTCCCCTTCTCGGTATTCCTCCTCGAACTCATCCGTATTATCCACATAGTGGAATAAGTTAACCGGGATATTGATATCCACCGGGACCGAATTCGAGTTGAACGAAGAAGATTTCTTCTTCTTCATCTTCATCTTCTTCATCTTCTTTTCTTGGTAGTCGAGGCCGTGGTCGTGGTCGTGATCGTAATAATCAGAGAAGACAACGTCGGATTCTTGGAACTCTTCGGCCATTTTGAAGAGAGAAAAATGTTAATGTTAGAGAGAGAGAGAGAGAGAGGTGTGGGGATGGATTTATAGGTAAAAAGAAAGAATATTGAATGAAGAATCTTGAAAGGAAGATTGAAGAAATCGTAGTGAGTACACAATTGATTGATTATGTGTAGAGTCACATGACGTCATTCTAAAAGGCGTTGAGTGCGGTCCCCGCTTCTCTATAACTTATGTGTGTAATGTGTTTGTGTTGTGTTTTTGATTTCTCTAAGTTATGGTTTTTCATTATTTAATTTATCTTCTCTGTATTAGGATAGTCGGCTGCCTACAAGACACAGCTACTTTTCTTGTGGCTTACGGTTTTTATTCCTGTAGCTTGTTTAGCTAGTATTTTGACTTTTGTGTTTGGACAATTCGACTATTTTGGTTCAACTTTCGAGGTAAAAGGATACGATTCGAATCTATAATTTTAACGATTAAAATATCTATAGAATTATCTCAACCGTCGGATAAATATCTATTTTAACGATTAAAATATCATAATATTTTTGAGTTTCAATCATGTTTAGAGTATTTTATGAATAAATACCATTGAAGATGTATTTTTCAGGTTTTTATTGTAAATAGTTTTAATACAAATATTATACTATGTATTGTTATTATGATTGCAGTTATCATTAGGAGCTATAATTTGAATTTTTCAGCTTAATTAGTTTGTTAATCTTATATCGATGTTGAAGAAAGAACGTGTTGGAATTTTGAAGGTAAATTCCTACTTTAATTTGCATGGTCAAATTGAGAAATTTGGTATTGGACTTGACTATATATATATAATAGAGTAATAATGTCCTCATACCAATGAAACAATGTTTTGGTGTTGTCATTGTGATCTCCAAAGTCCAAATAACTAAAACAGGTTGATTAATTAGTCTCTTAAGTAATGTTATATTAAATGCTACGTACTTTGAATTGGTAACTGTTAAGAAAAGTGGACAATAATACTGTGAAATCAAAGCCTATTATGCATTCTTTCAACAACAACAAAAAGAGCCTATTAAACCAAGTTGGTTGTGGCGTAGTGGCAAAGCGACCCCCACGACGGACGAATCGTTCGAGCTCTGTCCGAGTTTGATCCAACTCTGGAGCAACTCTTGGCCATGGGATGTGCCTCCCTCCCCAAACAGGATTAGTCTCACTCCTTTGTGATTAGTTGTCAATCTGAGTGAGGATCACCTGCGGTTTAACAAAAAAAAAAAAGAGACTATTATGCATTTTATGATTAATGTAATAAAATATTTTTAACATGGTTAAAACAAATATTTTCACCAAAGATCATTTGTCTTGCTGGTTCAGGCTTCAAAATGATCATAGTTTAAATCACGGTGTTAATATGTTTTTCTTATTAGAAGATAATATAATTATATAAATCAAACCTCTTTAAACAATTCTAAGATGTTTTATACAAGTACAAAAGATCCCACAATTAAACTGGTAAATGGTCACTAATTATACTATTATTATTATTATTATTTATATTTTTTTACTGATTTAATTTACACAGAGACTAAGTCATGACTTACGAAAGAGGAGTTTGACTATTAGAAATTGTCAAAATTTACTAATTAATTGAAGTAAGAAAAATCTTGTTTAAACACTACTAGGAAGAACAAGTAGATAACATATTTTAAAATTCAGTTATAAAAGATTGCAAATTGAAATTACCTTGTGTTTAGGAAAGACAAAGAATTCATTTTCAAATAATCACAATTGACATGTTTTTTTTTTTTTTTTTTTTTTTTTTTTACCATTTTCCCATTTTCCACGACAAGAGACAAAATGAATTATTATTATTATTTTTCAAAAGAAAATGAAAAATAAGAAGAAGATAATGTCATAAAGCCGAGCGGAGCCGAGAGAAGACGAGCTGAGTTGCTTGCAGTAATCAAATTAAAACTGTAATATTCACTAATGATTGTTCGAGTTAAAACAACGTAAGTGTAAAGCTACAAATCCATCAGCTGCGGCTCATGCGCCGCGTCAGAAGTTTCACGGGGCCCACTTCTGTAGTGTGGGTTCCTCCACACTCCACCGTCTAAATTTATCCAATAACATGCCTTGGGCTCCAAAACTAAACAGATAAGAGAATGATTTGGAATAACAACAGCCTAATAATAGATCGACACGTGGAGAGTGACGCTAGCAGAGAATCTCAATTATTTAGTTTATTATTACTCTCTTGAGTGCCACGCAGTTTTTTATTTTTATTTATTTTTTTATTTTTTTATTTTTTTTTTAAGTATTACTAGTTTTTAAGACACATGCAAGGTATGTGTTTAAATTAGTATTTGAGTTTTGTATTTGTAAATATACATATCCTTAAAAAATAAGAGATATTAATATAAAACGGTATAATTTTAATTTATTTAAGTGTTATTACATTATATAACACCCTGAGGAAGTCTTAAATTTATAGGTTTGACAAGAAGCTCTTCGACACTTGTTTCAAAAGAGATTTTTTCCACGATGATTTAACAATGGTAATCCATATAAAATTGTTTGCAACTTTTATTGAACATTTCAACAATTTAAATTCAACAACTAAATTTTTTTTTTTTTTTTTTTACATCTCAAAGTATTTTTCAACTATTGTGATGAAATGATTATTTAAATCTTTAATAACTGATATCCATATTTTCCTTATCAAATGAATCCACCGTTTGCAGTCAAATATTTTATTTTTTTTTATTTTTTTTATATTTTTTCTTTCTTTCACATATAAACTTCTCCGGTATATATATTTATACTTAAGACTTAAGTCATCAAGTTGCATGACAAATTAAATTTATATCCCTATAATATTTCTTATTCATTTTCAAGTCATTAAATGCATAGAAAATTATATTTTCATCCCTTATCTCATTTTACAATATAAAATAGTCATCAATCCAAATATATGTTAATTTGGGTCCAGTCCATATCATTATGTGTCACTATTACTAAAACATTTCTATTAAGTAATTCTACAAGCTCAAATAATTCTATTTAAATTCATAATAATTGGGGTAAACTATTTAACAATGATTTAACCTATTTATAATTTTAAATTAAGATAAATCTTGGAAATTACTACACAATCCTTGTTCTGCTAGTAAGTAGTTCTACAAACTCGAAGACTAGTATTTGTCATTTGACTTTCAAAGAAAATCTAAGGGATGTTATAATTAAAATCTTATTCAAACCTATCTATTAAGTAATTATATAAACTTTAAGAGTTGGGGCACATACCAATTTGTACCTGAGTTTCGTATTTACAAATATACATATAAATGAAAAATAGGAGATGTTAATATAACACGGTATAGTTATGATTATTTAAATCTTTAATAACCGATATCAATATCTTAGATGTATCCACTACTTGCAGTCAAATCCCTCTTTTATATATATATATATATATATATATATATATATTATTTCTTTCACTTTACAAACCTCCCATATATATATTCAATGACTGATTCGACTAATTAAATTTAAACCTCTATAATATTTCTTATTCTTTTTCAAGTAATTAAATGTATAGAAAATTATATTTTCATCCTCAATCTCATTTTACAACATAAATTAATTATCAATCAAAATAGCTATTAATTTGGGTCTAGTCTATATCATTATAGGTCACTATTACTAAGATATTTCTATTAAGTCAAAATCTTACTAAAACTTGTCTATTAAGTAATTATATAAACTTTAAGGGTTTTATGACTTTCCTAAAAAAAAAAGGGGATGTTATAACTAAAATCTTACAAAAGCTATATATCGACTAATTATATAAATTTTAAGGGTTTTATTTGTAAGTACACTAGAAATTAAAAATAAAAAATGATCAAAATAAAAAGAAAAGAGAAGTGGATAAGAAGGGAGGAGGAGGCGGTGGAGGAAAGAATTAAGAGACAGAGAGAAGGGGTAAAGAAGGAACAAAAAAAGAAAAAAAAAAATCAAACAAATTCAAACAAAAAGGGGGGGAGACCGGCAAACTCCCCCTTATTTATATATATATATATATATATAGCAATAATGATAATAGACATTTGCGAATATTATAATAAATCTGTCGAGATCTGTTAATATCATATAATATATACGGTTCGGGGATAACTATTTCTATTAACAGGTAGAAAACTTCTCCTATATACTTGTAAAATATACATCGAGGGATTTGGACCCCCTAACTACCAGGCGGATAATTAATCTCACTAACTGTTGTTTTCGTGCAAGTCTTTTTTGTTTTGTTATATACATAGATTGGAATGCGTTTAATCGTTAATTATTCGAATTGATGAGAGCTTATAAGTCTTCATTTGAGATTTGAGATAAGTCTTTCTCTATTAAATGTTGACGCTTGAATGCAAACAAATTTTTTTTTTTCCTTTACAAATGGAATCCTTATAGAATTATGGAATTGTTGATAGATCGAATATCCTCCTCCTCCAACGACGAATGAGGAGGCTCCAGCTTCCTTCATCGAGGGATGAGGTTCTCATTTCCTTAATTGTTACCTCCGATGAAGATGATCAGGCCATTATTTGATGCCTCAAACGTCGATGACGAGGTATTGTTGATGTCCTCGCCATTGACAATGTGGATGACAAATTGACAATAAAGAAGGAATTGAAGCCATTGAAGATGGCCTCCAACAACTTTCGTTTTGGTTTTAATTTTTATAAATTTACTTTAAAAGAAAATTCATTTTTTAAATTTGTTAAATTGTTTTTTTTTTTTTATAGTTTTTTTATTTTTATTTTAGATTCAATTTATTTTTATATTTTATTTTAATATTATTTTTAATATAATTTTATACAAAATAATGAAATTGAAAACTAAAACATTATGGTGGAAAATAATTAGTATTCCTAACCCCTTGTTAGGACCGTTTGACTTGTTAAACATACATATCTGTTATAACATGAGAGTTCAAACTTACAAACTTGCTATTTCAATAGGGGATTGGGTATTTGCATATAGACCCAAACTTGCTATTTCATGAATATAATCTCTCAATAATTATATTCGTCACGGACTAACTTTTCGTTAAGTTGGTTGTGTACTACCCTTCTCTATCTCGGTAAAAGTGGTTGGATGGGTCTCTTCCCCATAGTAGGGAATCAGGAGCAATTGTTTAGACCGTGGTTGTAGTGTTTGGTTTGATCTGATTTAGACAATATGAGAAAAGAAGAAAAAAAGTAAATAATGAGTTGGAACTAGAGATGTAAATGGTGCAGGTCGGGGATGAGTTTTCCATTACTATCCCTAATACTAATTTGTATAAGAAATATCATCTTCGATGAATATCCATCTTAAAATAAACGGTGCGGATATAGAGATTTCCCGATAAGGAATCGGTTTTTTATCTCATACTATCCTCATCTCATTAATGTATTTTTTAATAACTTTTTTATAAATATCATATCAAAATTATTGAATAATACGAAAATAATAGTATGAAGGTATATTATATATGATGATTTGGAATTGAGTAGTGTTTTAATGGAAGGAAAAAAAGATAGGAAAAATTATGTTTTTTTGAAGACGGCAGTCGCAATAATAATTTTTTTTAGTGTTAATTCAAATACTAATTATGTGCTTCAATATATATATATATAAAACGGGGTACGAGGACTGGGACTTAAAATTCTATTACCATACCAAAATTAGATTGGAGATGAAAAAAATATCAATCTCATACCGGCATATTGCAATATAAATGGTAAGTCTAAACCTGTCTCTAACATAATGGATCCCCACAGATTTCCGGTGACATCCCTAATCGGAACCTGGAAGTGAAGCTACGGTTACAAGTTACAGGCTTAGACCATCTTCAACCCATAACTCTAATTTGTTGCAAATTTGCTCCAAAATAGAGCAATTTTCACACTTCCATCTCTAACCCAAAACTCCAAATCTAGCTTTAAAAAGAATATTCTACTCATTATTCCCTTTCAACCAATCAAAACCAATCAAATAATTAAAAAACAATAAAAAGAAGAGCAATATGTAGCGCAAGAGGAAAAGTTGCACCAGATCTGGTGACCAAAACACAACAACTCTACTTTAACGATGGATATGCAGTTCAGTTGGAGAAGATTTTACTGTAAAATGGAGATATACAGCTCGGTAGGAGATGCACTTACGGCCCAGAATTGACAGTAAAAAAAAAATTTAAAAAAAAAAAGAGAAGATGCGGTCCGACAGAAAACGGCGACATAAATGAAGTGTTTTGTCTTAATTATCAAACAGAGTACTTGACGTAAATCTTCTCCTTTTCAAGACAACGACTTTACATGCGGCTACTAACCATTTTATGATATTTATATTTTAATGGGCTTCTCCGATTGTGACTTCAATCTCATCTCCAATATTCTGGTAATTAATTTCTTTGTTTGAGTCTCTCTCTGTCACGGCATCGTCTTGGTCAAATTTGGATTTCGAATTTCATTGTTTCGATCCATTTGGGCTTGAATTTCAATCACAGACTTTAATGTAATCAAATATTTTTAACATTTATCTCGGTGGTTGAGATTTCAAAATGATCATTTACCATCATGGTTCAAAGTTCAAACATCAGTGTTAATACGTTTTTCTTATTAGAAGATAATATAAATCAAACCATTTTAAACAATTTTAGGTTTTGTTTGGAAGAGTTTTTTCAAGTAAATCTTTAAAGTATAGTTTTTAATGAAAAGTTATTGATCGTTTGGTTTTTAATTAGAAAAAACTTTTTTTTTTATTTATTTAAATGGTAAGATTATCAAAATATTTAAATACTATTTTAAATAATATAGTTATATTAAACATTTTAGTGTTATTGGAAAAGCCTAAAATTTGAGCTTCTCCAAATATAACAGTTTTTTTTTTTTTTTTAATTATCTAAAAACTCTACTGAATGACAACCAAACGACATAAAAAAATTTGAAAAAAACCTTTTTGTTAAAAATTTTTTTTTTTTTAAAAAAAAAAAACCTTTTTTACCGGTGAAGAAGCTTTTCTAAACGGACACTAACATGTTTTATACAAGTACAAAAGATCCCACAATTAAATTAGTAATGATCACTAATTATACTTTTTTTTTTTACTGATTTACACAAAGATTAAGTCATGGCTTACAAAAGAAGAGTGACAATTAGAAATTGTTAATTTTTATTAATTAATTGAAGTAAGCAAAATCTTGTTTAAACACTACTAGGAAGAACGAGTAGATAACATATTTTAAAATTCAGTTATAAAAGATTGCAAATTGAAATTACCTTGTGTTTAGGAAAGACAAAGAATTCATTTTCAAATAATCACATTGACATGTTTTTTTTTTTTACACCTTTTTCCCATTTTCCACGACAAGAGACAAAATGAATTATTATTATTTTTTTCAAAAGCAAAATAAAAAGAAAAGAAAAATAAGAAGCAGATAATGTCATAAAGCCGAGCGGAGTCGAGCTGAGTTGTTTTTTTTTTTATTTTTTTATTTTTTTATATAATATTATATTATTATATAAATTCGAGGTTTCGTTGGGATGAGAGATAACTCTAATCTGTAACCTAATGGTATAAGAAGTTTACTACCAGATTAACCTCATCTCATTGCTTACGATTATCAAATTAAACTGTAATGCTCGTTAATGATTTTATGAGTTTAAACAACGAAGTGTAAAGCTACAAATCCATCAGTTGCGGCTCATGTGTAGGGATATCAAAAATCTCCATGGATATGGGGGATTTAGGATGGGTTTGGTACATGTTAATTGGGGTATGAGGTGGCATGAGATTTGATTTTTAAACCCAAGATTGGGAATGGTATTTTGGTCCCCGCCCCGTCCTTGCCACATTTTGCACCATTTTAATTTTGACATGACGCTCTTACAGACGCCATTCTTAATTGTATCTAACAATCACTTCATCATTTAAAATATCTTACTCTTTCGATCAATGCATGACTAATGCTATGTATATTTCAATAAATGTATGATATAAGTTTAGTAATTTAGTTTGCGATAGACTTATTATAAATTAAAGTTTATTTATTTTTTCAACTAGTTCTTTCTTTAATCATTTAATATTTTTAAAGACTAATTGACACTTGTGGTTGTGACTTTTAATATAAGATGCATAATTATTTATATTGTCTTAATCAAACGAAACGGGGCAAAGTGGGGTAGGTACCGGGAGCCCTCTCCTCAAATGTAGAATCATTGTCTCCGCTCCAAGTAGGAAATATGATGGGAATGAAAATCCTAATTATATTTGGATTTAGGGAATGTGGATGGTATCCTCACTCCGTAACCGTCTCATTAACATGCCAACTCATGTGCCGCGTCAAAAGTTTCACGGGCCCACTTTTCTAATGTGGGTTACACTGTCTAAATTTATACGATAACATATACCTTTGGCTCCAAAACAAAACAGAGAAGAGAATGATTTGGAATAACAACAACCCAATAATAGACCGCCACGGGGAGTGACGTGAGCAGAGAATCTCAATTATTATTACTCGTTTGAGTGCCACGTAGCTTGCCGTTGTTTTCGTGCAAGTCTTTTTTGTTATAAGTCTGAGTTTGAGTTTGAGTTTTGAGATAACTCTCTCTTTAACGTTGACAGCCTTGAAAGCAAACCAAATATTTATTTATTTTTTTCTTACAAAGCTTTACAAATGGATTCCTTATAGAATTATGGATTTTTTTTTGTATAGAATATCCATACTTTGAAAAAAAAAATACCCAGCCTTCATTTTGTTTTATATTTAACAAAAAAAAATATTTTTTAAGCTACAAAAAAAAAAAAAATCGAATATGTAATATAAAAATAATTCTAAATGTTTTTATTATTATAAAGAATATAATTAAAAAGAAAAAATATATATATTTTTTTTTTGAAAGAGGGAAGACTCAAACCCACGATCTTACGGTATATGTATGAGAGGTTTACTACCGGATCAATCTCATCCCATAAAAAGAAATAAAAAAAAAACCTTTAATTTTAATTATTCAAATTTCTTAAAAAAATTTAGAAAATGAAAGAGAAATTGACGGTCATAAAAGAAAGCCTCGTAAAAGAAGGTGATAGAAAGCCTAGTAGAAGGAGGTGATGGAGACCTACTTTAGCAAATAGACCTATATTCCCATCATTGAAGGATAACTTAATTCTCTATCAATAGAAGAGAATGGGGCCTCCCCCAATGACAAAGAATGAGGAGGCTCCAGCTTTCTTTAGCGCGAGAATGAATTTGCTAACCCACGTTTTTTGTGGATAAACATTACCTTCCTTCCTAACACTTGACATGTGACCAGGGAGGGGGTATTTTTGTTAAAACACATTAACAAAAGCACCCCCTCATTGGATACATGTCAAATGCTGAGGAGGGAGGTAATGTTTACTCACAAAAATGTGGGTGAGCAAAAATGCACTCCTTTAGCGAGGGATGAGGTTTGTATTTTCTTATTTGTCACCTCCGATGAAGATGAGGCCATTGATTATTTGATGCCTGAAATGTCGATGACGATGTGGATGACAACAAGGAAGGAAGCTATTGAAGATGGCCTCCAATAACTTTTGTTTTGGTTTTAATGTTTATAAATTTATTTTAGAAGATAAATATCTTTTTTAAAATTTGTTCAAATGTATTTTTTTTTTTTTTTTATATAGTTTTATTATTTTAGATTCAATTTATTTTTAAATTTTATTTGAATATTATTTTTAATATAATTTTATACAAAATAGTGAAATAGAAATCTAAAAAATTATGGTGGAAAATAATTAGTATTTCTAACCCCTTGTTAAGATCGGTTGACTTGTTAAACATGCATATCTCTGTTATAACATGAGAGTTCAAACTTTACAAACTTGATCCAATAGTCACTCCACAACATATATAGATTATTTCATGAATATAATCTTTCAATAATTAGATTCGTCACGGACTAACTTTTCGTTAAGTTGTTTGTGTACTGCCCTTCTCTATCTCGGTGAAATTGATCGATTTCGTTAATATTGTAGGAAATCAGGAGCAATCTTCTAGACCGTGGTTATGGTGTTCGGTTTGATATAATTTAAACGAGTTAAGTAATTTAAGAGTTGAAACTGGGAAGTGAAGCTACAGTTACAAGTTACAAGGGAGACTTGGAGGAAAAAAAAACAAAGAAGAAGACAAGAAGTGAAGAGTGTTGTCTTAATTATCAAACAGAGTGTTTGATGTACAATTCTCTTTTTCAAAACAACGACTTCACCTTCTTCTTCTTCTTCTTCTTCTTCTTCTTCTTCTTTGCATGCTGGCATGAGGCTACTTTTCACCATTTTTTGATATTTATAATTAATGCGCTTCTCCGATTGTGACTTCAATCTCATCTTCAAGATTGTGGATTGTGGTGGTTAATTTATTGGTTTGAGACTCTCTCTGTCACGGCATCGTAAGTAGTGTTGGTCAAATTTGGATTTCGAATTTCATTGTTTCGATCCTTTTGGGCTTGTATTTGAGTCACAGACTTCGATTTTGCTCTTTTTTTTCTTCTTTCTTGTTAGATTTAATTATATTTGAGAAAGAAATAATAATGAATCGCATCTATTTTTGGCAATATTGAAGCCGAAATGAAATATTCTAAAGGCTTAACTAGGAGAGACAATGATATTCCTTTCTTCAAGTATAAGAAGATTTAGGGTACGTGGTGTAGCAAGGAAGATAGTTTTTTTTTTTCTTTTTTCCAATGTTGATGATTTTCAACATCGAAGATAAACCTTGTATTGAATTGATTCGAAATATGGAAATGGAATTATACTAATTGCACTAGCCTAAGAACCCGTACAATGCACGGGTTTTAAGAAAAACTATTATTATACTTTATGAATAAAAATACTTCAATCAAATAATTACAATTCAAAAGTAGATACGAAGAAACGAAGATTATAAAAATGAATAAAACCATGAATAATCAGTTTACAAACCAACTCCCTCCTTCTGGACTATCAAAAATTTAACTTTATTCTCAGCAAATTAAATTAAATTTATTATAGAAAATTATTCATTATACATTTATCTCATTGATGATTTTCAATACAATAAATTACTTCGATTCATATTGATGATAGGATTGTCTTTTTAATTTTTCATTATCCATTTATCTCATTGATGATTAGATATAAATATAGAAATATAAAACCTTCGGATATTCATTGTATTATTAGTAAAACCTTCCGATTCATTGTATTATTATTGCACCCATTTAATAATAATAATAATAATAATAATAATAATAATAATAATAATAATAATAATAATACGAAAAGAATAGGAAAATAATGTAATACCGTTAGATTGATTGTATTATTATTGCACCAATTTAATAATAATAATAATAATAATAGAAATGAATAGGAAAAATATAAATGAATATATAGAATTTAATTCTAAATCTCTCACATAACGACACATGTCGTCTTTGGAGTTTCATTATACTATCGTGCAAGCATTGTAAATAACGTGTTTTCTTTTCTTAGTCTTTTCAATCAAGGTGTTAAATGTATTTTTTAAATATCAGTCTCCTAAAGTTCTTCTCACAAATTGATCTAAAGAAGAAGATGCAGAAGAACATATAAAAAATAAAATAAAAATCATTTTCTATGGTATCTTAACATGACATAATGCATTATCTTCTGTTTATGATAAAATGAAGCACATAATATCATATTCTATGGTATCTTAACATGACATAATGCATTATCTTATATTTATAATAAAATGAAGCACATAATATCATTGACAAAAGCATCAGGAAATGTGTCATGGACTTTAAATGGTAGTCCACTAAAGATTGAAATAATAAGGTATTGGTTTCAAACAAAAACTCAAGAAATACAGAAATATTATTTCTCAAAAATTTAGATATTTAAATAAATCATTGTTCCCACTCATAGGGTCTATCTGCAATGTTGTAATCTTAATTTCTTAATTTCTTAATTTTTTGGATAGGTGAAACTTGAGTTCAATCATTTTTCGTTACCATAAATATCACTAATATAGTAATATTGAAATAGATGATTCGTATATTAGACCATTTAATCATAGTTAATAAAAACACAAAATTATGTCTTATTCTCATATTTAAATTGATCTATATATATATATATATATATCTCTCTCAAGGAAAAATAAAAAACCTTACACTGAAGTCTACTGCATAAAGCAGGATAAAAGAGCTCCGCAAAATAATTTGTGGTTATATTTGCATACCATGGCAATTAAGAAATTTGATAGAAAGAGGCAAAGGTACATCAAATAAAATAAGCTCAAAATTGTAGAGTAGAAATGCGGGAAGGCTAGCATTTACTGTTTCAATGTTGATCATCCTATGAATATGATTCATTATTTGGGCTGAGATCTGATCACTTCTCCATACGCTTAGTCATTTTTCTAGACCGTAAATAAATAAATAAAAATTTGGTGTACATCAGCGTATAGAAATTGAGTTAAATCCCACCTCCTTTTCCTAATCATATCAAATTGTTATAATGGTCAATACGACAATATTAATCATCCCACCCCAGATGCCCTGCAACACGTACATGAGTAATATTCTCACATATAAATCATATCGATCAAGTTAATTTAATAATAAACAAAAGGTAAATGCATATACCTTTATTCAAAAATAAGTAGTAGAAGCCAGCAAGTTCCGGCAATTAAAAATGGGTGCTCTAAAGAAGACAATAGAATTTAATACATTGGAACAATAGTGAATAAAAACAATAGAATTAAAACAATTAAACCTGCAGTCATCTCTTTCAAATAAATGAAATGAGAATTTACCATATATGAGAATAACAATGAAATAAAAACAACAGAATTTATCAAAAACAGAACCTTATTTTGTAAAATATGTGAATACTTGTCAAAATGGTTTAATTTTAGTTTGATTTTTAGACCTAAAGGTTACCAACTTTTGAACTCCTATGTCATTATTAATTAACTTTGCAAGGATATATAATTAATAGGTGACTTTTAATATATACGGTTTTTCAAGGTTTTTGAAATTTTAAGAGTAACCGTACTTTAAATTCAAGCATTGTGGATACTTAAGTAATCTAAAAGTCTTCATTTGCATTTTTAATGACTATACTTCCCCATATAAATTGAATAACTTATTCATTAATGGATCCAAATTCTTTGTATGCATCCAATTATATATATGCATCGAGATAAATATGAATCAATTACTACCGATATTAATATTGTTTATATATTTTTTTTTCTAAAAGAAGAGTTGAAATAATTATAAAAAAACCTTTCATTGAGAATTAAATAAATTAAATATGTATATAGATTTAGAGTGACCTTTCATTCTAATTTAATTAAACTTCAATTAAATAGGTATTAATATAAAATTGAGAAAGGAGAATAATAGGAGAATTTAATACTAAAGCTCTCTCATGGTGACATGTGGTATTTTGAAACTCTATTAAATATATATATATATATATATATATATGATTACAAATGAGGTGTCCGTTGTATAATATTAACATGCGATAAGTGAGATGATGTCATAATTAATATGTTCAAGGCCGGAAATTTGAGTTGGTGGGTCACCCTACATGAATACGATATGATTATTTTTGGATCAATGACATACTTATCTATTGAGTCAGAGTTGTCAGACTCCCTAAACACGAAACATGATATGATTAAATTTAAATCAACACAAACACGATAAATCTAATATGTTTATTGTATTTTTGAATTTAGGGATTCATACCTTACGTAGTTATGTGTAACAATAGTCAAAATTACAAGTTTAAAATTACATTTATACCCTTAATAATCATGTTAACTCTTAATAAATTTAGATAAACAAAAACACGACATATTCATTTATTAAACAGGTTAAATGAGTTGATACGGTTATTGACAATACCCAATTAGCTCAACCTGATCCATTAAATTCGCTTAGTCCCCGTTTGATTTTTTATCTAAAGACTGAACAGTGCTGAATGTTACTGAAGACTGAATAGTGACTGAAAACTGAAAAACATGTTTGTTTTTTTTCACTGAAAACTGAATATAAGTGATAAGTTGTTTCTTTTTTTAAGTTATAAATATATGAAAATAAATACTTTTACTTCTATGCATTTCTAATTATTATTTGTTATATATTTACATTTTAATATATTACGGACAATTCTAACATATAAATTAATTCTAAAATAAATTTATTTAGTTTTCAATAATATTTTAAATTTATATTATTTTATAGAATCTGATAATTACTAAGCTCTTAGCTAATGACATTATAAAACTAATGTGCTACTTCCTGTGAATATTATGGACAAAATGAAGTTCATTAATATGTTCTTATTAGCAATCTACTTCATGTGTATAATTTATTCTTTAATTGATTTGGAATAAACTTGGATAATTATATAATTTATAGATTTTCTGTAAAATAAATAAATAAATAAAATTATAGACCAAGTGATAATAGATTAAATTAGTGAGGATAGTTTTAGAAGTAAAGTTTTGCATTAAATTCTATTGGATTTGTGTTAAGTGAAAAGTTAAAATTTTTCACTTTTCAAAACAAGTGGTTTTATGGGTTCATTAAGTGATTTTAACACTTAAAAAATCAAACAAAATAACTGAATGAAACACATTAAGTACCATTCAGTGTTAAGTGGAAAAATCAAAGAGGGCCTTAGTGTTGGTGTCGGTCATGGCCTGACCCAAATTACTACCCTATGATCATATGTATTAGTGCAATGAAACTAACAATTTATTTGGGATTATATAAGTTGGAATACAAAGATGGGATCCGTAACATTGGTATTTTGTAATGGAGTTACATAGTTTACTGAATTTGCAAATAAATCTTGGTAAGTAGTTGGTACGAAGTTAAGACATTGAGGTAGATGATTGTCACCAAAGATAATTTAGAGCAACTATTTGAATATTGATCAAAAACCCAAAAGAAAAATCAATTACACATTATTTTTATCTTCAAATTTTCATTGTAATTGCAAAACTATGTTATAACTTTTATAATTTGTAAGACTCACGATATAATGGAAAAAAAAAAAAAAAAAAAAAAAAAAGAAATAGACAGACTCCATTTTTGTCTTGAAAATCGAAGTAGAACAAAAACGAAAATGCTTCAAAAAAGTGGCCTTCTAGGCCAAATCAGTTTTGTATCTTTTGGACCAGCCTGCTTCACAAGACCAAGTCCAGTCCAGCATTAACTCATTGTACAACGGCCCAGTCCAGCATTCAGAGGTTACTCTCTGTCTCTCTCTGTCTCTCTCTCTCACAGTCTCTCTCTCTCAAGCATCAGACAGAATTCAGGGTTTTAGAGTTTTGTGTGAAGCTAAACCCAAGTGGGTTCTTCTTAAATACGATGATTTTTGGTGGGATAAACTCAAGTTATAGTCTTTTTCCTCCTCAGGTTGATAATTTTACTTTCATCATTGTATTTTGTATGCTGTTCATGTTTTCTTCTTCATATGGCATTTCACAGTTAATTACTGAAGTGGCTCTCCTCATGGGGTTTACTGTTTAGGTTTTAAATTGCAGAGTTCTTTTGTTGCAGAGGGCAACTGGGTTTACTTTTCTCACAACAAAGGCAAGCAACACAAATTATTCCTTTCTTATTAATTTTTTCTTTTCTTCTGAATTCTTAATTTATTTGTTTTTGAAAAACCTCTTTGTGTCATGTAGGTGACAAGCATTCCTCCTGTCAAGTGCTTTATCAATCAAAATGGACAATCAGTATCTAATTCTAAAGCTCCTCAGAAGTAGGTGATTTCTCTTGCTTTGAAATTTACAAGCTGTTGCTAATTCTTCATGTTCAATTTAGTCTTAGTACTGTTAAACTGTGCACTGTCTATGGAATTTCAACTATAGTATTCTCGGAAACGATTATTGGAAGAATTGCTTTTTTGAGTTCACTTAGAAGCTTTTGCCATCGAATGCAGTAAAATAGTAAAGAAAGTAGGAAAGAATGAGCAGCACTTGTGGAAGAAAAGGGATTCAGCTGGATCTGGTAAAAAAGCACTCAATCTTGTTAAAATTGTAAGTTTTGTTGGTTGTACTTGTATTTCATATTGTGGTTCCTGCTGTGTCTTGTTTATCTGAACAACCAGACAACTGCTATCAGTTTTTGAAGAGCATTTTCAAGTACTTTAATGAAAAAAATCCAACTATCAGTTTTCTGTCTTTCATGTGTGGTATTTATTACTTGACTAGTGAATTTGAAATTATTTCTGTAATTAGATTGTAAAACTTGAATGACAGATTTCTGAACTTCCTAACGAAAAAGAGGCTGTTTATGGAGCACTAAATAAATGGACAGCTTGGGAGACAGAGTTTCCATTGATTGCAGCAGCTAAAGCCTTAAAAATTCTCAGGACGAGAGGTCGATGGTTGCGTGTGATTCAAGTAATACTCTTTAACTCAGCTAATCATGCTTTTGTGATCATATATAGGCTATAGTATGCACAAATTTAGATGACATCGGTTACTGAGTTCTAGATGGTCATAGGATAAGAATTTGAGCTTACTTATTATTAGATTTAAGATATTTATTATTTGAAATTTATATCGTATATAACATGGATGAATATGTTAAAAGAATTATGGGAGAGCTTATTCTCTCTTTCTTGGCAATGTCATGAACAGGGCTTAGCATGATGCTCAATATTCTCTCGTACATTGTGAGATGAGAAAGTTCAATGCTATAGGTCATCTCTAATGTTGGTATAAGGAGAGGTAGACCACTGTGAGACAAGAATGGTATAGGATCCTTATTTCAGATAAGGGCAATGATTTGGGTAGGGCTGTCCAACACAAATGAGGGAAGGATCCAGATATGCTTCCGAGCGTTAAGAGATACAAAGTCATTTCAAGCTCATACCCTAGGCTTAGTCAATCTGTGCCTATTTTCATGGTTCATATATTTTACTTGAAAACTGCCAAGAGTAATTGCACAAATTTATCTGATTGAAATCACAATTAATAATTAATAAAAACTTGATAGACATGTATGACCTTTAACAAACTTAAATTTAATTGAAAATGCGTGTATACCAGGTTTACTGTTGACTAAACTAGGTTTGATTCTGAAATGCTAATCTCAATAGAAAACTATGAGAGTACTTCTCTTACATTCCATGTTTTATGTGTGTGATGCTTATGAAGGACTACCTAGTATGAGAGTCCATTGAAATCGAGATTCTATTTGTGTTATGCTGGCCAAGAAGCTGGATTTTGATACATATTCAGAATCAGAGTTCTTGTAAGTAATTTGTGTTATATATTTAGCTGATTGTATCATTTAGCTACATGTGATGGGAGCATAAATATCGCAAGAGAAGAATGTCCATGAAAAGACGTAGTAAATGTAATGAGTTATACTAGTTTGTAGAATGATCATACTGTTTGCTATTGATTCATCATATGATGTGCTTTCAATACAATCTTATTTGTGCGCTTGGTGGTCATATATAGTGAACTATATTTCTAGCTCAGGTAGATAAAGCTAATTGTAGCTGTGTTAGATATAATAAAAGTTTTTGGTTGCTAATCTCTGTAATACTCAGGTGGCTAAGTGGATGTTGAGCAAAGGTCAGGGAGCTACGATGGCAACATATGACACTCTTTTATTAGCATTTGACAAGGATAAGAGGGTAGACGAGGCAGAATCATTATGGAACATGATTGTGCATACACACACACGCTCTATCTCAAAGCAGTTGTGTTCCAGGATTGTCTCTTTATACGATCATCATGGCATGCAAGAAAAGATAATAGAGGTAAACAGAAAGGCCTCAAATTTGCCACACTCCACTGTGATCGGTCTGCTTTTTTTAGAGCTTTGTTTTTATTTTTTTACTTAAGAATCTTCACTGTGGCATCAAATCTTCTAAATTTTTTTTTTGTGGGTACATTCAGGCATTTGCAGATATGGAGGAGCTGGGTGTAAGGCCTGATGAAGATACGGTCAGAAGAATTGCACGTGCCTTTCGAAAGCTAGGTCAAGAAGAGAAGCGGAAGCTGTTTCTGAAAAAATACCAGTGTAAATGGAAATACATGCACTTTAACGGAGAACGAGTTAGAGTGAGAAGATATGCATGTAATGAAGATGGTTCGACTGACTGATTCGTTACTTTAAGAACATGCTGCATGATGCTATCGTCTTTTTTTCTGAGTTGGCCACCCAAATTGGAGACAAGCCATAGAAAGTTCATGGCCGATGCTACAGATGAAATCAACTTGAACACCCTCTGGTAAGATAATTCCACTGTCTTCGCCGATTCTAGATTTGAATTGTAGCATCCGGTTTTTTCTTTTCCATTTTTTTTGTCTGATCTATTTGTATGGAAATATGTAAAGAAATTGTATAGATTATTGTAAAATTACAAGCAATATACAGTTTCAATAAGATTAATTTGCCTCAAGTATTGTTCAACAAATATGTTTATCCTGTTCAAATACTACAAGTAGATTTCTTGTTTTTCAAACAATCAATGATGTTATTGAAAGTTTTGAACTATTTCTGGGATTGAATTTTTGGAACTCCATTGATCTATATTCATTGTATTCTAACATGGACAAGTGCAGAGATAGATCTTGAACTTTGAAAGGTTCCAGTATCTTACTGTCAATCTGTCATCAACACAAACTGTCCATTTGAGCTACTTGGCTGATTGTGCTTGCTTAGAACCCTTTTATTACATAATTTGTACAGCTAAAATATCAAATTTCAAATGCAAGATGCTTTCTTTCACTATGCTCCTGTAGATTGGATAATAATAATAATTGAGAATAATGTAAGAAAGATAAATTGAGAAAAAGAAACTGAAAACCTAAGCTAAAGACACTGCCATGGGACTTCTAACATAGTAGTGTCCATCTGTCCAGGTGTACCACCCAAATCCATACTCATTCTTCTGATGCTTTCCACTTCTTGCTGTAACTGTGATAGTGAAGCTCTTCTTCTCCCCAACACGGTTGAAGGACAGAAGACTCGGCGTGGCCTTAACAGAGACTCCCAATGGTGGTTTTGCAGTGAAGAAGTACACACTCTTGCTGCTGCTACCAACATTTGTGACTGTTCTCTTTACAATCACTGTGCCATTAAGATTAGGAATAGCCAGTGATGGGTAATTGAGATTGGCAGCTGAAGGTATCACTTTCGGACACTTAAATCTTAGGTTGGTGTCGTTTAGTCCGTTGCTGCAGAGGTAGAGAAGGTAGTCATTGTATGAGGCATCGTAAACGAGACCTGGGTCCATCGCCTTAACAGGGCGGAAGTGGCCTGATCCGTACGTGAATGGAGTCCCAAGATCGCCATTTGCTTCACTTATTGGCAAACCTTTGTTGTTTTCCGTCCAGGCTGCAATGTCGAAATGTTAAACAATCTATATAGTCCTGTAAACATAACAAGGCACTGAAAATATTAAAGTTTTTGAGGAAAACCAACCTGTGGTCATGAGGGCAGATCTTATAGCAGCACTGCTCCAATTAGGGTGTATGGCTTTGAGAAGCGCTGCTGCTGCAGCAACATGAGGGCAAGCCATAGAAGTTCCGGAATCAATATTGTAGTTGACAGATCGTTTATCTTCCGACAACTTTGAAGGAGATGATGCCGCACTCCATGCTGCCAATATATTCAGTCCTGGAGCCGTAATGTCAGGCTGTCAACAGAAAAAGAAAAAGGGTATCAGAACTCTAGCTGTCTTAGGAAATTTGGTTCGTATAAAAGCCGAAATTTGGTACCTTGAGAATGTTAGGATCAAGGACATTAGGACCCCTACTAGTGAATGCAGCCATGAAGGGTGCTGGTTGATAATGTAAAGTTGTTCTTGCTTGTTTGATGAATGCCATTGGATTCTTGGTAGAGTTGATGTATTTAAGGATTTTAACGGCGTCATTGTAGCTAACTGCAGTAGCTGGAAGAAGATGAGCATCACAAGCTAGTTCGTTTCCGTTTGCTGGACTGTTTCCTAAGACAAAACCAACACCTCCAGCCCTCTTCACTTCTTGTCCCTTTTCAACTCTCATTCCAAGCCCTCTCATGCACATTACTATCTTTCCTTTCACCTTCTCAGGTGAAAGAGAACCAGGCAGGCATTGTCTGCAGACACACACACACACACAACACTCAACTTATAATTTCCAGGATCAAGAAAAAGTGTTTTTGATATCGCCAAAAATGTTTTTATTTAGTAAAATCAAAGGGGATCGAAAAGAACTTACGATGAGACATTCTTGGCCACTCCAGGGACAACCACATCTTCTGCGTAAACTAATGGGTGCATCTTCTCAAGCTTGTAAGGAGTGACGGTTTGTCCCTAACATTAAACCATTCAAGAAAAACAAAATTCTAAAACATAAGCAAAATTCGGTGGTAATATAACGCTCATTCAGTCCGGTAATGTCTGAAAAGATCAAATAGTATCACAGGACACATGAAATTCAGATTTCTTACCAAGAATTCCTGGCCATTCCCTAGCAAAAGAGGCCCGAAAAATGCACGGTCCACACTGCTAGCACTCACTGTAAGGATCCATGGAGCCGTGTTTGATAATGTACCCGGTGTAGGACCCGAATTTCCAGCACTACAAGCAACAACAACGTTGTTCTTGACAGCATTTAGTGCACCAATGGCTATGCCATCTTGAGTGAAAGGGATGGGCTTGGTAGACCCTATGGAGATGCTCATCACGTGGACACCGTCCGCGATGGCATCGTCAATGGCTGCGAGCATATCAGCTTCAAAACATGTGTTGCCTTCGGCCTTGGTCACATTTGGGAGAGCCCAACATGCTTTGTAGATGGCTAGACGGGCCAATGGGGCTCCTCCGGAGGCCGTTCCACGAGCAAATCCGCCCAAGGCGGAGGCCTCGGGGACACGGCGACCAGCCACCGTGGACGCTGTGTGGCTCCCGTGGCCATCCAGGTCACGCGGTGAAGGGCAGTCCTCGCTGACATTGAGGTGGCCGTAGTATTGTTCAAAACCTTTTAAGTAGTATCTTGCTCCAATGATCTTCCTGTAAAAATAATGTCACACAAATAATTATAATTAGTGTAATGGATTTCACTTATCATATTTGTAAGTGATGTTACGGTAAATTACAATCATTCATGGTTTCACTAATTTTAGTATTATAGTTCATGATTTCACATGAACAAATCTTATAGTAGTCCGAAATGAGGTTTTACATTTACATACAAACATTCTAGGTCATTCTTTAGTTAAAAGGGTTATAGAATCTAAATTGACATCGATATAATAGAATTCGATATGAAATTTTTTTCAGAATAGTCCTAATAAGAGAATTTCCCTTCTAATGGATCGTAAGATTCCGATATCTATTAAACAAATCACGAGATAAAAGATAAAGAATAAAGTCATTAGTAATTCTTAACTTTTACTTTTTCCAACTTCCCAATTTGATCTCCATTTTTATTTTTCAAAAGATGCAAGTTCCAACACTAGAGAATATCATGAGAGTTTGTAAGTTGTAACCTCAAAAAAAAAAAAAAACACATTCACGGGTATGCAACTCAACACAATGATTTTTTATTTTTATTTTTTAAATAATAATTTACAACTCAACAAAATGTGCAAAATCCTAAACAAACCAACCAATCAATTTTCTTCAAAGGAAAAAAGTTTATGTATATAATGGATTGATTAACGACTACAAATGCTTGGGGGACATGGAAGAGATAAGTGGTCACAACTCACAAGATCAAAATGGGAAACAAACAAAAACAATAATTATAAAAATCGAGAATGCTTTGAATCCACCAATTAATCATTTCTCAGTAGTCTGTAACGTAACAATAACAACTATATATAATCATCCAAAATCTTTAGTTTCACTGAAAATGCCTTGTTTGTAAATTTGGAAAATGTCCAAACACATAAGCAAGTCAACAATATTATAATAATATTGTACAATTAATCAACCTCTAACATGATTTTTTTCAAGATTGTGATGAAAAGATTCCACAACTTTAATTTGAAGAATAGTTTTTTGTCAAAAAAGATTGTGATGAAAAGATTCCACAACTTTAATTTGAAGAATAGTTTTTTGTCAAAAAGGATTGTAATTGCAAGTGATTTTGGCCATTTGAAAATGACATCAAGACAATACATACCCTTCAATCTATTTGTCATGCATGACTTTTAGAAGCCAGTATTCTAATTTTTTTTTTTAATATTTTTTTTCTAACCATAAATGGTTTTTAGAGGTAGGTATATGACCATACACTTTTTTTTAGGAAAAACTCACCCACTAATCACCATGTTTGTTTAGGAAAAAGGTCTAAGAAAATAAGGGAAGCCATTTCTTTATCGCTTATTAATGAAACGAATAAATAAAAAATCTAAATTACACTATCTAAACAATGGCTTAAAAGCTCATTAATTTGATTTGATTTGTTAGGCTTGTTGTTATTAAATTGGATTGAAGTGTTCTTAAAAATATATTTAAGAAAATTTAATTTGTTTAGTCAACTATACACGTTTTCTCTTTAAAAAAAAAAAAAACAGTAAAAATTAGGCATTGATAATTGCATTGATTTACGGCCGGCGAAAAAAAAAAAGGCCCCATCCTAATTCCCACATGCTAATTAACCTGATAGTTATTAATTAAATAAACAGTTATATATTGGTGGTGGCTCAAAGTCTCAAACCCTAACCAAGAAGACCTAATTGTAAACAAACAAACAAACAACACAAACAAACAACGTAAAGAAAACAAAAGACTCACTTATTGCAATGGAATCCATTATAATCATCTACCCCAGTTTGGCAGATTCCCTTCCATGATTTTGGAACTGGCCCCATTCCTTCATCACTGAAGCTCTTTGATTCTGGCCATACACCTATTCAATCAAACAAAACACACCAATATCACTCTGATCATCGTCCCGTGCAATCGCAGGCACACAAACGTATATATATATAAATTATCAAGTCCATGCAGGATCCCACATGTTTTTTTTTTTTTTGTTCTTAAGGATCATAGTTTTGTTACAAAACTAATTGTCCGATGTGATAAACTATAATCCCGTATAAAATAACGAAGGATCCTGCACCGAAAAATTTCACAAGCAATCACATGTGTCGTATCAATCATATATAACACATTATATTATTAATAAAATGATAGCAGAAGAATACAAAGAAGATAAGAGAAGAGTCACATGAGAAACAGAAGCTGTTTGTTTGGTTGGTAGTGTGTAGTATTAGTTCTTAGTTCTTAGTTCTTACCACTGTCCAAAACCCCAACAATGACATCTTTTCCATAACTTGCTTTCAACAAAATATCATCATCATCACCACCACCAACACCACCACCACCACTCATATTCTTCTTATGTGTTGCTCCTTCCAACCCTACAAATTGCCATGATCTTGTTGTGTGAACTGAGTACTTCCCCGGTTCGCTTCTATATACTGATGCCACCTCTTCCAATTCTGTGTGTTATAACAAAATATTGAGAAAATTAAGAGATGGGAAATTAATGAGAGATTTCATGAGTAGCCATGCATGATTGATATTGATAAATTGATTGATTGATTGATTGATTGATTACCACTTACCAGAGAGCTTGGAGGCTTGGTCAGGGGTAAGCACCGCAGAGAAGCCATTGATGCTGTGCTTGTAACTGTAAACAAGAGAAGCTCTTGCTTCCTCCTCATTTTCTTTAACAGATTGCAAATATGAGTGGTGGGTGTCTTCTATTTCATGTAATTCTTTTTCTCCACCACCACCACCACCACCACCTTCACCAAAATGCACTATATACACCTGTCAGTCACAATATTTTCAATTAAATTATATATAGCTATTGGCATGTAATTAATTATTACTAATAATACAAATAATTAACATATAAAATTCTATAAAAGAAATTAAAGAAAAAACAAACCTGTTTTTGTGCAGATGAAGCTAAGAGAGGAAGGAGAAAGAGAGAGAGTAGTATGGAGATTTTGTTCATGATGGTGCACTGGCATAATCATGCAATGATCTTGTGAATTGTGATGATGATAATGGAGTTTTTATTAGAGTTTATAAACAGAATCTTAAAAAGAAAATAGTATGCAATGTAACAAAATCAAAGCGGTCCCTACTTTTTAGACTAGGCTAGGCCAGTATTTCACTATTATATATATATTTATTGGACCAGGATCCTCTCCTCATCTCGTCCTCATATTTATATGATTCTCTCTTTTTTTTTTTTTTTTTTGGTAATTGAATATAATATCAATAATATAGGAAAGAGATTGATAGGTTCGCTGTAATTGAGGAAATTAAACTTGAATTTGGCAGACTCTTTTGGATTTGTTTTAATTATTCTATCAAGCTAGTTTATACTTTATATGATGTTTTGATTTTATCCCATAATATTATTACTGTTGTATAAAATAATTCACAAGTTTACAAAATTGGAAATACGCCACATCCACTCTTCTCCTCCGCTGCAGCTGCCTGCCAAAATTGTTGGAAGAGGTATCGTGGAAGGAGGCGGTGGGGTGGCGGACCTCTTCCTTGAGGCTAGCGGAGGAGGCAGCCTTCTTCGCATTGAAGAGGTTGCTGCTGATTATTAGTAATTAGATTCTAATTAAGGGTCTGTAAAAATCAAAAGTTTGAAAATTAAAAATACATTATTCTCATAACTACATCTGTACTCTGAAGTAAGCTAAATCCACATATTAATATTCTTAAAGCTTCTAAGCTAAAGTAATTATGAAATTTTACCACCAATAAATAAAACACATTATCACCATCATTCTTTTCGTTCATTAGGTTTTCTATATCTGATTTAATTTGAATTGTTTTGATTTTATATTTTTCATGTTTATTTCATCATCATGTAAATTAGATTATTAGATTAAAGAGTTTTTTTTTTTTTTTTTTTTTGTTGGTTATTTGCTACCCAATTAAACATGGAAGTTTGTTGTAGTTGATTTTAGTGTATGTTTGATTTTTATTGCAAAATTTTGCGAATCCATACAAAAGTTGGACTGAGATGTTTTAATAATTTGTAAAGTGCTTGTAATGAAGAAAATAATTAGTTGGATTGTGTGATTGTGAATTATTCAAATACAGTTTCAAATTTTATAATTATTGATATTTAATTTTTAAGAAATCATAAAGTATAAATTCAATAATCATTCATTGCATTTATATTATACCATACATATGTTTGCGCAAAAAAAAAAAAAAAAAAAACATATTTTATATAAATGTTAATAAATTTGAAAAAAATTTCACTTTGACTCCCTAAATTTTTTTGCTTTTGTATAATAACCTCAAATTTGAATTTTTGGTTCCATCTTTAATGATAGGGACAAGTTATATCATATTTCCGTCCACATCCCAACTTCCATCCTAACTGGTGAGATGTCAATTGGTTAGTGGATACATATGATAAGTGAGATAAATTATCATTAATATGCATCCGGTACTTACCATTTGATACCTGTTGCCACACGAATTGGGATGAAAAGGTTAGGATTTAATGTAGGATTTTAACCCCTCCTAAATTCATGTTCCCATCCTTTGTATATATACATCAGACCAAAATATTTTACTCTCAGATTAACCATTCAAAATCAACGTGACCAAAACAACCATAACACGAGTTTTTTTTTTTTTTTTTTTTGTGTCATATTGGCATCTAAAATTTTATTACGTAGATAGGAGGACTACATTTTTTTTCTTTTCTTGTCTTTTCTTGAAACTTACATTAGGATTATGTTAATGATGTATATGGGTCATAATCCACCGAGATTAAATATTACTAGATTTAGATAGTTACTTCTACAACATACGAGAGATGTCTCCGACGTTAGTATTTTCATGAGTAAGGTGGGAATCATCTTCAACAAGGGATGATCCACAATTATTCAACCGATAGTCAGGGTCAGCCCGTGGGGTCAGCAAATCCAACGTTTTGCTAGGGGGCCCAACTAGCTCAATCTATTTCTTTTTTGTTTTTTGTTTTTTAAACAATCTTTTTGTTGGTTTTGTGAAATCAAGTCCAATCTTTCTAAGTTCAAAAAGGGTTCAATCTTTCTCCTTTCTTTGTTTTTTTTTTTATATATTTATTTTCATTTTATAAGTCAAGTTCAATTGAACAATTCAATTCATTAAAAACAAACTACCCATTCAATATAAAGTCAGGGCCCAATTGAGTTGTCAAAGCATGAAACCACCCTATTTGATACAACAAAAAACAAACATCAGAAAATTCAAAAACAACAACGAACCAACAACTCTCTCTCTCACAGCTTCTACAGTTCTATTGGATCTCTCTCTCTCTCTCTCTCTCTTTCTCTCAATAACTAATGTTAGCTAATCTTGATGACAGTAGTATAACTAATAAATTTACACTTCAAAAAGCAAGAAGAATAGAAATTTAAACAATGTTTTGTTTTTATGTTTTTAGATACTATAAATATTTTTTGTTTTAATTTATATGGATTACATTTTATTTAGTAATGAAGAATTATTTATTTAATTTTTTTTTTTATATTAATGATAATAATTTTTACCCCGATTTTTATTAATATCATTAAATAGATTAGGTCCCGGAATGTCTAATGATGGCCCTGCCGATAGTTGACATGTAGAGGAATAATTCCTATATATGAAATTCTTTTAAACCATCCATTCTCATTTTATTTACCTTTACGCATTCAAACTTACTAAATTAATCCAAGTTCAATCCAAATATACCAAAGGCCAAAATCAAGAATTCAAGTTCAATAATTTTTTCAAAAAAAATAAACAAATTATGAACACTAAATTTGACCCAAAAAACAATAAAAAGATATAAGATTTTATGAATTCTAAATTAGTATATAAAAAAAAAATTAATTAAAAAGAAACAAGTGTCTCGAATTGTATAGAATGTTTACATATATTCGGTCAACAAAAAATGATGTCACAAATACAATGGAAATCTAGGGTCCAATAACCTGTAGAATGGGCAACGTTTTCAATCCTAATTGAAGTAGAAAGTCAAAAAAGCAGTTATTTTGTGGAAGCACTTTCAACTAGCTTCCAAGGCGTGGCCTGGGAAGTGTCTACTGACTGGGAATGAAGTTTATTTGAGTGGGGTGTAGGGTCTAGATCCAATATGATTAGCAAAGACCATCCGGTTCATGAATTCAATTGGAATTACATTTGGATAGGGGTGGCAAGGAAATCCCCCGAATCCGCTTAGCAAATCCAAGTTCGAATCTGGAGTCCCCACCGAACCCTATAATCTCTGAGAAACAGGAAACTATGGTCTTTGACCATGTAGATACCCATAAGGGGATTTGAATCCACAGGCTTGACCATTGTGCTAATCCCTCATTGGTAGGGTGACAAACTGACAATGTGGTACTCCTAAAAAGGGAATAAAGGATATGGTCCACATCTACATTGACATTCAGACTTCTATGCATTGTATTAGTAAGCATGATCGATAGTTATCCCCTGCATCAAGGCAACTCTCTTCCGATCAATTTCGTCTTTGAAATTCTGAAATGACCTTTTGTCCAATCGAATCGACAACCGGTAAAGATCTCTCTGGTTTTCTAGGCTAGGCTTAGATTCTCGCGTGCATTATCACACACACACACACACACACATATATATATATATATATAGTGAAAAGAATGTCTTGATGCATGACAACTACAACATTCCCTACCAAAATTGTCAAACTTCTAGGCCTCTCTATCTTATTATAGCAAGCCACACTTAATGCTATCAAGACTTGTAAATATTATGCATAGAAGCACACATAAATTATCATATGTGTTTCTTTTGCAACTAGTCATTCTATATTAACTATAATGATAATGATGGAGCAGTACAAGATAAGTCACAAAACAAAAGGTGAAGAGTGGGCAGTATAGTTTAGGGGTAATGCAAGATTCTATTCTTTAATTTGATGGACTGAGTGAGAACAAACCTGATTGTTGTTAGCCGCTGGAAGCTAGTGAATAGTTGTTAGCGAGTATCGTATTGTCTGTTTGCTCCTGAAAGTCAGAGGTCTACAGCAGAGGTCTGTTAGGTTCCAACCCTGCTTGTCTGAAATCCCAATATAAATCAGCAACATTGATAAGTCATATGCTGCAAGTATGATGATTACTATCATTCGAAGTACATGATGGAAATATAGAAGCATAAGTCAGAGAATAAGGTCAACCTGAAGGCAAATTTGTGAATTGAGATCTATCTTTTATTCACTTTAAATTTGTGATGAGAAAGAGTACAATTCATAATTTCTATCCCATGTAACATGTAATAGGTACAGTTGATGCCAATGCTGGCCGAGACCCAAGATTCTATGGTAAAAAATGGAAAGAAAAAATAAATGAAACTGAAACATCTAACAACTAGACAGATTCTCAACTTATTAGAGAAGAGATTGAGATCTATAAAATTGTTGATTGGGCAAAAAAATTTAACATATCCGCGTGAAAACATCTGGCGACTGTCATGATCACCATTGCATGTCCTCTCACTGATCTGCTAGGTTCTCAATCTTCGGATGAAAAAGCACCAATGAACAGGTATGCTGCAATCAACTTGATACTGAATACTCTCCCAAATCCTTCAGAAGTGCGACAACAGCACTTGATGATCCAAGGAGATATCTTGCATTTGATCGTTTTTTTGCAACAGCACAAGAAAAGTAATGGTCGCCCTTGAGATCAAGAACTGAAGAACCCTCATGAAGTGCCATCCTATCACGAGTTGTAGGCCACCAACCACCAGTTGTCAGGTTGTTAGTTACTCTCCTTTCTATAGCAGACAAGGACCGTTGTTTCCTAAAACGAGCTACCTTGGATCCACTTTTACCAGGTGAAAACTGTGACATGGATGCCCTGACAGCATCAGCTACCTTGGCTCTAGGTATAGGAGGTGGTGGTTCAAATGGAAGCTCCGGCTCAAAAAATGTATAGACATCTTCATCCTGAAGCAACAAATTCAAAAACAGCTATTCATAATTTCATGGATCAAAATCAAGCATTGCTTATGTGTATGCCTGTGGTGGTGGGTATGTGCTACTAATTGACCAAGGACTAACTGGAATCTAATCTGAAACGAATGAGCATGTTTTCTTAATTCTATTCCAGATTAATATTCAACATCACAGCATAGCTCTTCAGAGCGTGCAGGTCTACAACATAAAGAAAAATGTGAATCTTGCATGCTCACCAGTAGATAAATAATTGTTTTTTTCTATTGTAAAAGTTTAAATAGACATTAGTTAACTGTTAAAGAAATGCAGGTTGAGCAAAGATACAGTCCAAGCATGTGTTCTGGCTAAGATATTCATTAAATTATTTTTTAAATTAACCACAGCTACTCTTAAAAATTGTAAGCGAAGAAAAATGCACCTTCTGTAGAAAGTGTCCAATGCACAGGACATAATCAATTGGTGCTTTCATGCCTTTGTTATGAACTATTTCTCCTAGGATACGATCAATAGCTGCACCCTGTTGATACATGTGAAATTTGATGGGTATCAGAAAAATGTAATTCTAATTTATGACAACAGGAAAATAACTGCAGCTATCAACAGAACATACCTTTGTAACACCAACAGCCCGGACCTCAACAGATCGGCCACCTTGGACAACATCAACAGCTGCATTCGAGATTGGGCCTGACCACAGATGCTGCAACATATCCCTAGCTTGAAGCCTTCCAAACTCAATGTCTAAATTTATAGAAAGATTTTTTTTAATAAATAAACTAAAACAAAGTGTGATAATATATTCTGAACCAAAAATCACAAAATAAAATCAGATCAAATTTACGGTCGTGTACCTGCATACTTGTAATTCCATACAAGTGATGTTTCACGGAGCTCAAACTGTGATCGAGGTGTCCTTTCAGTAAAATACTCAAAAACATGCTGAAATCATGAATAATCATTGACAATGAGTAGCCGAGTAAAAGTCAAGAAACATCATATGGAATCCACTTAGTTTCATGTAATTAATATCTAAACCTTAACACTGTCGACCCAGTCCATATTCAAATGTTCTGGCATTGTTGTCATCCATTCTCCAGTTGTAAGACGTAAAAACATCCCATTTTCTGCTGCCAACCACATGTTGTATTCTCCAAAATTCTGTAAAGAAATTGTTAGTCCAAATCAGGGTATGCAAGCAGCTGAAAAAGGTATAATTTAGAAACAGGAGTACATCATCTAGGACACTTCTGTCACTTCCACTAAGGACAACAATGGTTGTCAATGGATCATCACAAAGCTTCTTCAAGGGTTCTTTTAAATCTGGGTGCAACTTGAGTTCCATTTCTCTAATTTGAGCTCCCCTTCTCTCCATTGAGTCCCTTGGTGCAGTTAAAGTTGAATTGAATCCCTGTAATATGGAAGTATGTTGATGATGATCAAGATCAGGAATCTACAGCATATGTTGAAATTAAAAAAAAAAAGCAAAGATTTTTGTGCCATAAATTGCAACTTCAGGATATAAAAGGGACTATAAAACAAAGAGAAAAGATTTGTACCACCGGGGTCGCGGCGCCGCCACGGCCCTGTAGTGGAAAACAAGAGAAAAAACACATGGGCCCCATGTATTTATTACGCGGGTCCCAAGTGTTTTCATTTGTTTTTCCACTACGGGGCTGCGGCGGTGCTGCCACCCCGGTGGTCGTAGAATTGCTCTAAAACAAAACCTTGCATGTGTTTCAACAATTTAAAAATAAGTTATTCCTTGAGCACGAACAACTGAAGTTTGTGAACTTATACAATGAAAAATGGTAATCCAATTGCCATGGCCTAAGACTCAACATCCAGATGTGAAAGCAGACAAGCATACCAGTATAATCAATCGATTACTGGATTGAATATAGCTATCAACTGCATCTCTTATTGGAAGGGAAGGTGGAATTTGGCAAGTCCTCAGTTGAGCTTCAACAATAGTATCATTGAGTTCACTACATAAATGTAAAACTTCATGATTAGAATAAAACATGAGAAGGAATAAACATCCAATTCTATAAAAAAATATATCTAGAGAAGTTTCTTTATTGACTAGCAAACTTATATATCCTTGTCAATTTCCATTCTTCTTGCTCAGTGCTTGGGATCTATGCCCCAGCATTCATTTGGTTAGCTATAAAGTTACAGTAAATTTTAAGCACTTTCATGGAACTATTAGAAATGATATAACCACCAACATTTATTTTTCAATGGGTTCTTTTAATTATATTACCTTCTTTATTCATTAAATGAAATGTTGACTTTGACAAGTCGTACTGGAGCTTGACATCTCTGCTGTCACTTCATTTTTATAATGATCCCTATTCAATTATGTGAGCAATCCGACGAGACTATAAAGGGCATTGTTTTTCCTTTTCAATGTCTTGTTTTTTTTTTTTTTTCGTTTCTCACGAAACTAGATTATGGACAAATGAATGAAACTAACAAAAAAGTAAAGTAGCAAAAGCTTAAATATAGACATCTTAGAATAAGGAATTGTGTCTCAACTCAAGTCAAAATCTAGGTTTACAATATACAGACTCATTTTTTGCATCTATATGTCAAAGAAATTCCTTTCAATGAAATTCTTAGTGACAGAAGAAATTAGATTCAGGACCATCTTAAAATTTATGATAGAGAACACAGATATTTTCTTGTCTCTCTCTCAAACAACTTGACATCTAAAATAAGTAAATAACTAATCAAAGGAAGTAATCAATTTCTCCTCTTTGTCTATCTAAAGAATAACGAATGTACAAATTTCTCAATGTGTAAATGAAAGAGTGGGTGAGTGGCAGCAGGGTGGGTTTAATGAGTAAAAAGAAAAGTAGGCCTTATTTCCATTTACATGACCTAGATCACAAGCAAATACATAACTTGTAATGGAGTTCAAACTATGTCTAAATAAGTAATTTACAGAGAAAAAAGAATGACCACCTTACAAAGGTTGCAGCCCATTCTTGAGATGTGTGAGAAGTCACATGCATAAAGTTGAGCTGGTGCCGTTTCTCTCTTTCATCAGCTGGCATATTCAAAGCATAACCAATTGAAGCAGCAACTTCCGTGATATTCCATGGGTTTACCAAGATAGCTCCAGCACCAAGGGACTGTGCAGCGCCTGCAAACTAAAAATGAATAAAATATTTTTAACAAATATAAGATTTCATAATATTCAATATGCAAACTATCACCTGTTTAGGTTGATGAAATTAATGATATTCTATCATTCTTTATATATAATCTACAATATCATGCCGTGCATAAAAGCTAAGGTGGAAAGCGATACATGGCAAATCAGCCAAGTCATTTTACTTTTCTAATGAACCAATCACATTTCTTAATTACATATTCTTGTTCTAAAGATAACAAAGACACCCTTTTCTGATCATATGAGTACTAGAAAAGTGATTTTGACACTTCTAAACTAAAAATCCAATAAAGTGATTTTCCCCCAGTACCCTACAATGTGTTTTGAATTTCAAATCCTTCAAGATACAATATTTGAAATATCTAAATATTGCAATAGTAGGAGCATGGAAGGCTGAATTAGTTAGGAGCAGAAAGCAACACTAAATGTCAATATATCCCACTTGATGCTGTCAATTTATATTTTATAGCCCCCATTGTTTTGAAATAAGATGTTTTCTGCCTTAGAAATAATTATTCTCTTTTCTGTATATCTTTGGCATGCACAGGAAATCTCTGTATTTCAAATTTTGCTCGCAGGAAGGCTTAACTTGAGGTTGTTAGATGCAATATCTTGTGGTTTTAGAAACCGAGTCGTTTGCCAAAAAAAAAATCATACTTCCCATTCACAGGGATAACTGTTTCTATGCACTTAAATTTCTATGCTACCCCAAATGAAAAATAAAAAATAATAATAATAATAAAACAGTGAAGTTTGGTCCTTTCCTGGAATGACAGGAAAATCTAGGGTCTGACAAAAGCAAGAGCATTGGTTTGAATAACTCTGGTTATGCAAGACTGAATAATGACTGATTTTTCTTCTTGAAGTTTGTTACACCAGCAAATTCTTATTTGTAAGTATGACCAGATATTTTTCTATTCTTGTTGTCTTCTTGTCTAACAACTAGTAAATCAAAAATAAAGATAGAGATTAAAAGTTTAGTTACCTCACTCAGAATGAGGACCCCTTTCTTGGATGCTTGGCAGGCAACAAACTCATAGCTGACGAGGTTCATTCCATCCCTTAGAGATGTAACAAGTGCTACATCTAAACAAGAAATAAAGTCAAAGGAAAACAATGAATCACAAGTCTGTAAACTTAAATCAGTAATAGCCCCATGAACAACTAAGTGTCTATGATGGCTAGTCGGTTTTGGCCTCAAGTTCAACCAAATTCGTGAACACAAACAGATGCCTGAAAATTGTTGCCACTAGTTTTGTTAACATGCAAACCAGTAAGGTTCCCTTACATGCAAGTATGGAGAAGAACATGCGTAAAGTGCATTCATTTCTAAGGAGCTCGATATAGAGAAATCACTGTCTTCAGTACCTTTATATCGTGTGTATTGATGTCTGGAAATAAACAATGTATATTTAATGACCAAAGTAGCATATGAACAATGATTTTTGAGAAATATAATTCTCATAGGAACAAATAAAAGGACATACTATCACAAAAAGAATAGTTATTACTTATTACATGAGGAATAAAAGAAAAATATCATATAATTAGAAGAAAAAAGAAGCAGAGAAGCACAAGCTAGCTAGAAGCTCTCCTTTAACACAAGTATCAGAAAGAAAGAACAATCCTACTGTTTCAAATTCCCCATATTATGTTTGTTTATGCTTCCAATTAAATTATCATCCATATATAAGAAGTCAAATATTGTCTGAAAAAAGTTGACATTACTGAAGACAGGACAGATTATAATTGATAATGACTGCAAGCGTTTCGGCACGAAATCAGTACCAGTAACAGCATATAGTGCACATAATGCATGAAAGTCAAGAGATCGATCCTGTAAATAGAGAAGAAAATTCCTTAGAAACCTTCATGTAATCAGCAAAAATAGTTGTTGATTGATAAACAAGTTCCAGCCCAGAAGAAAAAGAAATGGATAAATAAGTTTGGACAGACATGAGCTGAAAACTTACCAAGGTATAATCAAAAGACAAATTAATGCATCCATAACCAATAAATTAATGCACTTTGACTAATTCTTCTCTATTTTTATTATCAGCCTGATGCCAAAATTCACAGAAATGACTGCCATCCTTTCATTAGATCAAAAAGTTATCTAGTAAGCGGATGGCTTTGGGAGATATTCATAAATCCAAAAACCATCTTATTTAATGGGTTGATGATCTATGCTTGTGCCTTAAGAAATCATATTACATAACAATAAAAACACTGTCCAACTACTTTGTACATTTTACATTGTCAATATTTCCTACTGAGCCTGTACATCTTACATTCAAGACGCTTTCAGAATTGCAAGAAGTTGTAAAACCAAACCCATAGTCTCTGTATAACTAACAATCATACAACCATTTGTGATTTGGTTCAGTGTATATTATTGTATTTGTGGTAGTGTACTATAGATACTGAAAATAACAAGGTAAAAACAAAACAAACCAGACCAGATGATGTATTGGAACAGCAGTAAGAGTTCCAAATCTTCCATTTATGCGCCCAACAATCTCATGAACCTGGCTAGTGAGCTTCTGATCTGCATGTAAACCAAAAGGCAATAAAAAATAATGAAATAAAATAAAACCGATAGATAATTCTTCAAGATATATTAAAAAATTAAGTGAAAAAGCTTTAACATCCAGGCCAGTAAAGAACTTGAGTAACAAAATAATTCCAGTTAGAAAAAACCTTGCAGGCATAACCATCTGAATGATAAAATGTCAGGAAAGAACCTAAACAATAGAAGCCCGGTGCAATAACAGAGCAAAGTAAAGCAAACTAAGAAAAGATAAAGGAGAGCGCATATCCAATTATCTGGCCAATTTGTATCATGGCAAAGTTTAAATATTAAAAAAAAAACAATAATGACAACAAAAATAATTACACTAATAATATTAATATAGTTTAAACAAAAACATCAATAACATAACATGATTGTTAAAAAATTAATGAAGGTGCATGGTTAATCTCTTTGTTTTACCAATTAACAAAGTTACGGCACCGCATGTCCAAAAATCACATTTTTTTTCACATATTGTACATAACTATTGAAACAAGGATGTAAATAATCATTTGGATAAAGCTGAATACCAAGAGAGCTAAAATAAACCTTATTTATGAGCCATTGGCCATTTGAATCCATTTCTTACACAAGCATGGTAAAAAGCATAACAATCATAAGAATAAGAATACCACATATTAGAGAAGTGAATTTAGAAAGGAACGTACATTCAGAAACATCTGTCCTTGTGGGCACAGCAATTTGAAGCAGAACGACTTTATCACGCCAATTCGGATTTTCCTCAAGGTACTTTTCAAAAGCCAAAATCTTCTGAGGTATTCCCTTAATCATATCAAGTCTATCAACACCTAACATTACCTGCCATAGTTAAAGGTAACAATAATTAATAATAATAAGAAACAGACCGATGGTAGTAGAGGTCAAGGATGACGAAACAGATTTTGCATCAGCACATTGAGATTGATCATATTTAAAGGAACCAACATCTGACATAACCAATCATAAAACAATGATAACCATAACTAGTATTTTGACCATCAAGGAATATTATCAGTGATGGTCACATTAACAGCATAACCGAAAGAACAATTTTATTAAGGATCAAAAGATAACTAAAGTTCTTAAAAAAAGTTAAAATTTTTGATGTGTCTGAGAAAGAAAGTTAAAAGTTTTAATTAGAGTTGCTATATGTATTAATGCCTACCTGATATCAGAAATATGATCAAATCTCGAACTTTAGAGAAGCAGGATCCCACACAAAAAAGAAACATGTGGGATCGTGCGCCACAAAGTTTCACTCTCTCTCTCCCTCTATATATATATAACATCCATAGTACTAGAAAATTCAAATAGATACTAGATTAGTAAATTCATCTGCTATCATTAATGCATTAAGCATTAATTAGATTAAGAGAGTAAAATGCAAATGTTCAATTAATGCTTAAGTTCACATCCATAACTCTATTTGTTGAAAATTCAACCTAAGATTTTGATGTATCACCAAGAGTTTTAGACACACAATTACCAAAGTCAATGAAAACAGCTATCATATGGTACTTTCGAATGATTAAAGTGGCTCCCACCTTTCGGCCTGCGAATCTTTCTTTCAATTCTTTAATGTGATCCTGGACTTGAGGGAGTTCAAGAGCTCGAATGAACCGTTCGGAATCTATCCCAATTGGAAACTGTAATTACAATCTCCCAAAGAGAGAAAAAAAGCAAGGTATGCATATGAGGAGGAATTCATAGAGTTCTTATTGATAAACATTTTAATGCAGACCAACCTAGCACCATGACAATTTAAATCTCCAGTTTTGCGGCTGTAAGATAACAGAGAAAGGAGGAAAAAGGGTTTGTGCCATAAGGAAGTATCTAGTATCTACTCCAATTGGAAACTGTAATTTCAATCTCCCAAAAAAAAAGAGGCTTGCAATATGACGAATAATTCTCAGAGTTAAATTAATAAATATTGTCATTACAGACACTCTTATGCAGCATGACAAAATAAACCTCCAGTTTTGCAGCTCTACAGTTAACAAAAAAGGAACGAATAATCTATCAGCAAATATATACCGCAGCCACACGAGTCAGCTTTCCTTGATTCTCTACTCCTTCAGGTGTGCCTTCAAACCCAAGAATACGAGTACAAGCACTAACAAAATGCCTTGCATAATCATATGTGTGAAAGCTGCAAGGTGAAAACTCCAATTAAATGATAGTACAGTGGTATATTGAGAGCATGAGATTTACTATTATTTTTTTAGCGGAAAAAACGATTGTATATATAAAAAGATGTACAAGTATAGAGAACAAGCTGTCCTCAACAAAAACTAAGATCGGCCTGGAAACAAAAACCAGGCCTAAACAAAAATGCCTACACAAAAACCCTGATAGCTGCCTCCAAAATAAGGTTAATAAAGAAAAAGGGAACATCTTTAAAAGCAGAAAAAAATGAAGCCTAGAGAGACGCTAGAAACTGAATCCTATCCTACAAAGAATGAACTTCTTCTCCAGGAGCATCCTCAAAAAAATTTCTATTCCCCTTCAACCTTACTACCCAAACATAGCCATTATGAAAGATTGATACATCATACTACAACAGTTAAGTAGATGGTTTGGAAGGATGCTATATAGGGATAATGAACCATTAAATATCTTTTACACTTAAGACCTAATGCTTTTCTGTAGGGTAAAAGTGAGGGGAGCCAGAATTACTCTAACCAGAGTTCAGCAAACAAATTAATTTATTTACCTAAAATTATAAGCTCTAGCAGAAGCTGTGTAGCCTGATTTTTAGTCGCATGTCCTGATAGTTATACATGAAACATAGCTTTCCAAGTGTTTGGAAACAAATGTCCAAATAATTTAGCCTTTTAGGAGATATATACACAGATGCCCCACTTCAATAAAAGCATCTGATATGCATCATGACAGACAAATTTTCCCACTTTCAGAGATACCATGCACCGATACAAAATAATCTAGCATAAAACTAAGACATGATATTAAGTGTTTATTCTTAGAAGCCCTTGTTTATTCTTCCTCCTTGCTATCAAAAGGTTGTCAGCTAAAGAGTTCATTTTGTATAGTATAAAGCTATAAGTGAAGACCGGATGAAAATTGGTAACAAGATTAGAGCATTAGAAAAAAAGTCTATTAGGTTCACAAGCATATAATAACAAGTCTTCCTGCCATGTTAACATACATTTTCTTGCTACAAATCTCTCTTCTCTTTATGTTATGTTTTCCCTTTTTCGCATGCACTTGTTGAATCAGTTGCCCTCCTTAATAATTTAACACTCCTAAAGGCACAACTAGAGTGCATCTTATTAAAGATGCGGCTCTCATTTGTTTATTAAATCACTATGTTCCATAGATAACCACAGGAGCAGATAAAAGGTGAAGAACTATTCAAGCACTGTACAGACTATAGTTTCTGGAGGTACAGTACCAACTCCAAATTTTATCCTCAACGGCTCAACATTACTAAATTCAGAAGGGAATTTAGGGATGTTCTAAGAAATGCAACTATAAAGGCCAATTAGGTGCTCATGTACTTGAATGCAAACTATGAGGCATTGTGAGGACAAGAAATAACAATAAAAACAATGTGAGTGAAAATACCATGCTCAAACACAAGTGATCTTACCCAACTAAATCAGCAGCAAGAACAGATCTAAGAAGCTCCGATCGAGAAGGCAATGTCCTATGTATTTCTGAGGAAGGAAAGGGTGTGTGAAGAAACCAGCCAACTTTCATGTTGCTGTTATACCGTTTTAGACATTGCGGAAGAAACATTAAGTGGTAATCATGGCACCAAACAACATCTCCCTCCTGATAAATGTTGTTTACCACATCAGCAAACAATTGGTTTGCTTTTTTATATGCATCAAATTGGGACTGAAAACTACGGGTGGTTGCCAAGCGATCTTCTTGTGGAAGCCCAAGATAATGAAAAAGAGGCCACAAGATGTTGTTGCAATAACCATTGTAATATTGCTGGACAATTTCTTCATCAAGGAACACAGGGATGCACCTCTGCAATCAAATGGAGCGAGGTGAGGAAGAAGAAATATTATGTCTTAACATGTGAGCAGGCACTCATGGGAAGGTAGGTTGTTATATACCAATATTATAATCCAAGATAATGGCTGAAAAAAAAAGTTTTTGTTTTATGGGAACTTCAAGTTCAAGACGTAACTGAACCTTTTCTGCAAGGGATTTAGTTAGTGTTCTTTGCCCAATATCATCAGATACATTTACACCAGCCCAACCAATCCATCTGGCATCAAATTCCTTCACACCTTCGGCAAAAAACCAGGGTTCAGTTAGACTTCACTACAGAAATAAGAATCCTCTATGTAAATTAAAATTGCAAAATGAACAAATGACAAATTGTAGAAAACATCATTACTATTAAAACCTTTGATGAGAAATAAACAAAACAAAAAAAAAAAAACGTATCAATAAAAACAAAATAAATAGGGATCATTAAGAAAATGCTTAGCAATCACTTACCCAAAAGTGCACTGACAAGCCCCCCAACACTTATCTCAAGTTGCCATGAGTCCACACTCCTCCTAACAGCAGACACAGGCAACCTGTTGGCCACCACCAATAAACGTTGTTTAGAAGGCCGTCCTTCTTGCCTTTCATTGCTATCACTAAATGTCCTTGGCTTCTCCATAAACTCTTCCTCATCCACTGTCCCCCAGTTTTCAACGTCATTTGAAAATGAGTCGCTCCCAGAGAACTCTAGCTCTCCCTCATTCAGTTGTTGAAAGGACCTATTCTTCCGTAACTCTCTTTCTCTCAAAAGTCTTTCCAACCTAGATCTTGGTGTGCTAGGATTACAATTATACTTGTTCCCGGGCATATGCTTGGTCTGCAATGGAGACTGCAATTTGAAAATTTTCATAAATCATGTCAATATAACATTCATCTGCTTGGTAAATTGACTACTGCAGCACAGGTTTTCTAGCAATTTGTTCACACGTTCACTAAAAGAAGAGCTGAACATCATTGTTCTTGTTACAACATTAAGTTCCATTCAAAGGAAAAATGAAATTCAAACAAATTATTCTTACAAAAAACTGCGTTCTCATTGTTTGCATTATTGTCTGAATTAAGAATATACCAATTAGTGAACACAAAGGCAACAAAACAACAAACAACAAAGCAAATTAAACATTTCTTATGCTAAAAATCAAAGAAATCAAGTAGACATTGATCAGATTCTCCTATTGATCCAAGAAAAAGCAAGAATATGGACATCTGGGATTTCTTCCTCAACAAAAAAAAAAAAAAACAAAAACAAAAACAAAATGTAACCCAAAATATCATTGATTAAAGATGAGGCGCAAATGTAGCATTAGAAAAAACAAAGCGATGATCTGATTAATCCAAATAAAATAAAAAAGGTACCGGATTGTTTTGCAAAATGCGGATATCTTCTTCGCATGAATTCCCATTCATGACAAAAAGCTTGTTGAGGAAGTGAAACTGGTATGGTGAATTGTGGACCTGTGGTTATATAGTAAAACGAAAACGAAAACGAAAATGAAAAGGAAAAGTAAGAGGCCATATGGAGACGAGAGAGCAAGTTGGGCAAAACCGATATTTTTGGGGGCTGTGGTCAGGATTCAGGATAGACATTACACACACCAAAATCTCACCGATGATATGCTTCATCATCATCAATATACCATATATCAATCATATATTATATTATATTATATTATATATAGATATATTTTTTTTTTCTGTGAATCCATGCAGTCTGTCACCACTCACCATTTTCAAATATATGTTGCTATTTATACTTAACTGCAACACTTTAGATAATTGATTAGTGAGTGTCAATTTAAATAATTTGTATCGATTTTGTACAAGTGAAATACAAATACCACATAACTAACTAGACGAGGTCGTTTCGATTTCTCCCCTCTTAAAAAAATCATTGAATTATGTAACAGTATAATATTTATAAAAAAAAATACAAATACAAATACCATAAACTATCTTGGACATAGATTTGGGTCATGCTCCTTCCTCCCACTTGCCCTTAACTCCCGCTCCCTAATTTTTATATATATATATATATAGGTATTTCTAGCTTGAACCCTGCGGCCCTGCCACTCCACACATCCCGAAATATAATACTGTAATAGTTTAAAAAAAAAAAAAAAAAACACAATTATATTTTTACTTAAAAAAAAAAAAGTTATGCAATTACATTTTTACATTACCGTAAAAATAGTTAATGTACAATAATTTATAGAATTTTTATTTTTATTTTTTATAATACAATAAAAAAACTCCCACAACGAGGAGACGGAAACTCTCAGAACCAGGAACCAAGAGAAAGCTCCCCACATTTAGGATGTCATGGCCAATGTGGGACAAGGAAATTTTGTACAAATATATGTACACTCTTGGCGTTGAACCTTGGTGGTGGAGGCTCGCTTCGTAGCGTCCAGCCACATTGGCAGAATGTTTTACTTGTAACTTGATGGTTGAAATAGATAATTTTATCTAGTGTCTGTTCAAAGGGATAAACATATTTTTAAAAAAATGAATTTTGATATGATTTATCTTTATGGATTCTAAAAATAATATAATATAAATATGAAAATTTTTAAAAATTTAAAAGCACTATAATTGTTTTTTTTTCTTTCTAATTTTATAAATTTGAAACATTATAAAAATGGGTTAAATATAGAAAAACACATTTAAAAATAGTGCTATAAATTTTTTAAAATTTGATTTGATTCGATGAAGAGGTTATATAATGTTAAATAAGGGATCACCAATTAAAAAATCGTTGATCGTAAGGGATCGCTCATTAAAGAATCGATAATTGTAATAATACAAGATAAGTTTTATATACTCATCTTTTTCATAGTATAATATTATCTTAATTATCTTTTAAAAAATATATATTTTCTTAATTCATTTCTAAATTTTCATAATGTTTTCTATATGTGTACTTAAAAAAAAAAAAAAAAAAATTTTAAATGACGTGAATCAATAGTTGAGGGATTTAGATCCCTCCTTACTTTGTCTTGGCATCACCTAAATCAATAGACAATAGGAGAAGAATTTATTTTAATTTAAATATTTAAATATAAACATTATAATTCGACCATTCATTTACTCAAATTTTAGGGTAGAAAAGGTGTATACTGTCATATCATCTTTAAAACTCAATTAAAAATAATAAAATATCACTCCAAAATGAAATGATATGGTATAATACTAGTATCCAAACAATTGCATTACAATAAATAAAGGATTAATTTTTTTTTAATTTTTTTATATTCCACTTATAATGACGACGATTTAAAATTAAAATATTGTAAGGTTGAATGAACAGTTTTATCATTGAACCACATTGAATTAAAGTCTAAATTTAATTTAAAATACCCTACCAATTATAATATATTAATATATAATTTCAAAAAAGATTATTTCAAAAAAGGGTCAAATCTCAAAGGTTTATTTTTATTTTTTTATAATTAACATAGATTGTCAAAGTTTACAATTTTAATTTTTACATATCACTCATGTTAGATAACATAATAAATTATTTTAAAAACTAATCCAAATGATATGGTAAATTATTTATCTCTATCATATTATTCATCACATTACACTATAATTTATAAGACTAGATCAATATTTTAGATTGTATAATATTTTTATAAAATTATATTAATTTTTTAGATCGTATGGTATTACCGGTTGACATTTATACCTTAAAAAGTTATTGTAATTTTCCTTTTATAAAATGAACAAAGACTTCACATATTTTAAACATGGGAGAGTGAAAGTGACCAATTATGTTGAGTCGTGGTCACCTACTTCTGGTTTATATTAATCGGTGTTTGCTTGTACGTGTGTGTACTTCACTTATTTTGGTGAATGTCTTATCACCATTAATTATTCTTTTTGTTTGTAATATAAAATATAAAAAACAATCTTTCAAAAAAAAAAGACAAAGAAATTGACTCATATCAAATAACAAAAATCTGCAAATATATACACCATGTGTTATAATATGTGGTTTTTATCACATGCGATAACAAGTAAAATATCACCACAAAATATCTCCTCTTACACATGTAAAATATCATCACAAATATCACCACAAAATATCTTCTCTTACACATGCAAAATATCATCACAAAATATCACCACAAAATATCTTCATTTAAACCTCCACTCCACCGTCCCTCTCACCTGATGCCACCCTTTTTGTTCAACTAGCTTTACCTATATATATGTTTGTCTATCATGTAAATTGTTGGTTAGAAAAATGATCCAAGATCAATACATGTAATGCACTGCTCTCTCTCGCCTCTCTTGTTTACATTTTTCTCTCATCTCTCTCTCTCAATTATTAATTAATTATTCTTCATCTATCAATTCTTCTTTTATTTTACAACACGTTATCAGCACGATCGTATGTAAATAAAAATGATCCCTGATGGGTGATTAGATTACATCTCAATATTCTGAATCTGTATATATTCCGTATAAACTGGCTTTTGCCGACAACGGAACATATATATACAGTTCTGAATTTATTCTCTCTAAAATCTCAATATTCTGAATCTGTATATATTCCGTATAAACTGGCTTTTGCCGACAACGGAACATATATATACAGTTCTGAATTTATTCTCTCTAAAATCTCAATATTCTAAATCTGTATATATTCCGTATAAACTGGCTTATGCCGACAATGGATCATCTATTTATTTACGCACATAACAGGTGAGCTCAGCCTCCTGGAATTGTTTATTTTTATACACATAAAAGGTAGGCTGAGCCTCCTGAAATTATTTATGTTTATGCACATAACAGGTGAGCTCAGCCTCCTGGAATTGTTTATTTTTATACACATAAAAGGTAGGCTGAGCCTCCTGAAATTATTTATGTTTATGCACATAACAGGTGAGCTCAGCCTCCTGGAATTGTTTATTTTTATACACATAAAAGGTAGGCTGAGCCTCCTGAAATTATTTATGTTTATGCACATAACAGGTGAGCTCAGCCTCCTGGAATTGTTTATTTTTATACACATAAAAGGTAGGCTGAGCCTCCTGAAATTATTTATTTTTATGCACATAACAGGTGAGCTCAGCCTCCTGGAATTGTTTATTATACTCTTTAATTATATTCAAACTAAATCAAATTTACAATTTAATTTACAGAAAAAGAAGTTGTAAGCATGTCTAAACTTTCAAACTTGAAGTTCGATGCACTCAAAGTGTCAGGAGAAAATTACATGTCATGGGTTATCGATGCCGGATTATACCTAAAATCCCAAGGCCTATACTACACCATTTATGATAACCAGGCTAATGAACAGGATAGATCCACTGCCATGGTCATAATCCGTCATCATCTACATGAGGATTTGAAGGCTCAATATCTTACCGTCACAGAACCTGAAGATCTGTGGCGGGAGCTAAAAGATCGCTATGATCATCAGCAGAATGTTACGTTACCAATTGCAAGGTATGAATGGCTGAATTTACGGTTCCAAGACCACAAATCAGTCTCTGATTATAATTCTGATTTGTTCAGGATCACCACAATGATGAAATTGTGTGGTGAGGAGGTATCTGAAAAGGAAATGTTAGAAAAAACATTCACAACTTTTCATGCCTCGAATATAATATTGCAACAGCAATATCGAGAACGTAGATTCTCTAAGTATTCAGAATTGATCTCATGCCTACTAGTAGCAGAAAAGAATAATGAGCTACTGATAAAAAATCACGAATCACACCCGACTGGTTCTAAAGCATTCCCAGAAGTGAATGCTAATACCGTTGGATACCATGGTCGTGGTCGTAATCGTGGTCGTGGTTATGGACGTGGTTATGGTCGTAACACTAATCGTGGCCGTGGTAATGGTCGTAATCCGGGTCGTAATCCGGGTCGGGGCCATGGACGTAGTTCCAGAAGAGGACGTGGTTATTCCGGACCTAGTGAATATAAAAGAAAAGGTATTCAGAATATGCCGAATGCAAAAGAGGGTGTGTGTTATAGGTGTGGCTGTTACAATCACTGGTCAAATGAATGTAGCACACCTAAACATCTTGTTGAGCTTTATCAAGCATCAATAAAAGAAAAGGGGAAGATATCTGAGACACATCTCATTGAAAATCCATACCCTATGGATATTACACATCTCAATGTGACTGACTTTTTTGAGGATCCTAAGGACAAGTTGACTGCTTCAATTGGTGATGGGAATGTCCATACCAATTAAATACTACTTCAGTAGTATTATTTTGTCAATGCTTCAATTGGTGATGGGAATGTCCATACCAATTAAATACTACTTACAGTAGTATTATTTTGTTATTTTGTTTATGTAAAATATTTCTCAATGTAATATATACTTTTTGGATCACTTTGTCTGATATGCATTTTATTTTATTTTTCTTTATGAAGCATACAAAATGAATCTAAACGATAAATTGGGGGTTATTGAAAAGCTAGAAGCTGGAGATATATGTTTAGCCGACAGTGCAACAACTCATACAATTCTGCGTAGTCAGAAATATTTTATAAATTTAACATTGCTCAAGGCAAGGGTTAATACTGTATCAGGTCCAACGGACCTGATAGAAGGCTCTGGAAGAGCCATGATATTGTTATCAAACAATACTAAACTATGTATCGATGATGCATTATATTCAAGCAAATCCAGAAGGGATCTGCTTAGTTTCAAAGATATACGAAGAAATGGATATCACATTGAAACTATGAATACAGAGAATGTTGAATATCTATGCATCACTTCTTATGATTCAGGCCAGAAAATCATTAAAGAAAAGTTGCGTGCTTTATCTTCTGGATTATATTACACTATTATCAAAAGTGTTGAAATTTATACAGTTATGAATCATTAAGTTTTCAGATCCAAAAATGTTTGTACTCTGGCATGAACCAGAAGTTTTCAGATCCAAAAATGTTTGTACTCTGGCATGACCGTCTCGGTCACCCAGGATCTACAATGATGCGTAGAATCATTGAGAATTCTCATGGGCATCCATTAAAGAACCAGAAGATTCTATGCATCACTTCTTATGATTCAGGCCAGAAAATCATTAAAGAAAAGTTGCGTGCTTTATCTTCTGGATTATATTACACTATTATCAAAAGTGTTGAAATTTATGCAGTTATGAATCAGAAGTTTTCAGATCCAAAAATGTTTGTACTCTGGCATGACCGTCTCGGTCACCCAGGATCTACAATGATGCGTAGAATCATTGAGAATTCTCATGGGCATCCATTAAAGAACCAGAAGATTCTTTTGTCGCATGAAAATTTTTGTACTGCATGTTCCCAAGGGAAATTAACAATAAAACCATCTTTTTCTAAAGTTGGTCTTGAATCCCCATCATTTTTACAAAGAATTCAAGGGGACATATGTGGACCTATTCATCCACCAAGTGGACCATTTCGTTATTTTATGGTTCTAGTTGACGCATCCGTCAGATGGTCACATGTATGCTTATTATCAACACGTAATGCTGCTTTTGCAAGATTACTTGCACAAATTATCAGGCTTCGGGCTCACTTTCCCGATTACTCAATTAAATCCATACTCCTTGATAATGCTGGAGAATTTACTTCCAAGACATTTGATGAATATTGCAAAGTGGCTGGGATTGATGTTGAACATCCAGTTCCACATGTTCATACTCAGAATGGATTAGCGGAATCACTTATTAAACGTGTCCAGATAATTGCAAGAACTTTATTATTACGAACGCAATTACCAATTACTGTATGGGGGCATGCTGTTTTACATGCTGCTGCATTAATCCGGCTTCGGCCTACTGCTTACCATCAGTATTCACCAATACAACTAGTACTTGGTCACCAACCAGATATATCTCATTTACGTACATTTGGGTGTGCGGTATATGTCCCAATTGTACCAACGAAAAGAACTAAAATGGGACCCCAAAGGCGTTTAGGAATATATGTTGGTCTTGATTCACCATCAATTATTAGATATCTGGAACCTTTGACTGGTGATCTTTTCACAGCACGGTTTGCAGATTGTCATTTTGATGAAACAAATTTTCCATCATTAGGGGAAGGAAAAACTTCTTTTGAAGAGAAACGTGAACTTTCCTGGAAAGTTCCGAGTCTAATTCATTTAGACCCGTACACATCTCAATGTGAGAATGAAGTACGTAAGATAGTACATCTTCAAGCAATAGCAAATCAGTTACCAGATGCATTTACAGATGCTACTAAGGTAACAAAATCATACATCCCAGCTGTTAATGTACCAGCACAGGTGATTGTTCCAGAAAAACATTCTAAACAAATAATAGCAAAAGAATCATCTTTTGCACGCCAGAAGCGTGGTAGACCGTTTGGTTCAAAGGATAATGTTCCTCGGAAAAGGAAATTAAATAAATCCACTTTCTCTAAGTTAACTCCAGAAGAGTTAAGTGTCCCTTCAGGGACACAAGTTAAATCCTCTGTAGGGGAAGGAATCTCTGAGGAGATACAAGAATATAGAAATGAGGAAATTTCTATAAATTATACAAGAGAATTGTGGAATCGTGAAGAAACAATTATCGATGATATATTCTCATACACAGTGGCAACTGAAATTATTAATGATGATCATGAACCTCATAATCTCGATGATTGTAGGCAGAGGTCTGATTGGCATAAATGGAAAGAAGCAATTCAAACAGAATTGACTTCATTAGCCAAACGTGAAGTATTTGGATCTATAATCCAGACGCCTGAAAACGTCAAACCTGTTGGATACAAATGGGTTTTTGTACGGAAACGTAATGAGAAAAACGAGGTCGTAAGGTATAAGGCAAGACTCGTAGCACAGGGTTTCTCGCAGAGACCTGGCATCGATTTCGATGAAACATATTCACCAGTGATGGATACAATTACGTTTCGATTTCTGATAAACATGGCTGTCTTGGAAAGACTTGAAATGCGTCTGATGGACGTAGTGACCGCTTATCTATATGGTTCACTGGATTCAGATATTTACATGAAAATCCCTGAAGGGTTTAAAATGCCAGAATCATGTAACTCAAGATCTCGTAATTTGTATTCGATAAAATTACAAAGATCATTGTATGGATTAAAACAATCTGGACGGATGTGGTACAACCGTCTCAGTGAATATCTGATAAAAGAAGGATATATTAATAATCCTATATGTCCATGTGTTTTCATTAAGAAATCAGAATCTGGATTTGCTATCATAGCAGTTTATGTTGATGATATGAATTTAATTGGAACTCCTGGAGAACTTCTAAAAACTGCTGAATATTTAAAAAGGGAGTTCGAAATGAAAGATCTGGGAAAGACAAGGTATTGTCTCGGTCTCGAGATCGAGCATAGATCAAATGGTGTACTTATCCACCAATCAGCATATATTGAAAAGATTTTAAAAAGATTTCATATGGATAATGCTCATCCATTAAGTACTCCTATGGTTGTTAGGACTCTTGATCCTAAAAGGGATCCATTCCGTCCAAAAGAAAATGATGAAAAGATACTTGGTACTGAGGTACCATATCTTAATGCTATTGGTGCATTATTATATCTGGCTCAATGTACTAGGCCAGATATTGCATTCTCTGTGAATGTACTGGCTAGATTTAGCTCAGCACCAACTCGAAGGCATTGGAATGGAATCAAACATCTTTTACGTTACCTTAGTGGAACGAAAGATTTAGGATTATTTTATACAAAGTCTAACAATTTTTCAGGTTTACTTGGTTATGCTGATGCCGGGTATCTGTCTGATCCCCACAAAGCTCGTTCACAAACGGGATATGTTTTTACATATAATGGCACAGCAATATCCTGGCGTTCCACAAAACAGACTTTGGTTGCTACATCATCCAATCATTCTGAAATCGTTGCTCTTCACGAAGCCAGTCGAGAATGTGTTTGGCTGAGATCAGTTATTCATCATATTCAGAGTACTTGTGGATTTTCATTATCTACAGAAATGCCAACACAGATATTTGAAGATAATGCGGCATGTATTGCTCAAATCAGAGGGGGGTATATCAAAGGAGATAGAACCAAACATATTTCTCCTAAATTTTTCTATACTCACGAGCTTCAACAGAGTCGACAAATTGATGTTCAGCAAATACGGTCCTCAGATAATTTTGCAGATCTGTTTACCAAATCATTGCCTACATCAACTTTTGAGAAGCTGGTATATGGAATAGGCATGCGTCGACTTTCTAAATTACAAAATTGATGCTAAAGTTTTATGAGGGGGAGCGTTCAATCAGGGGGAGCAAAGTTTTGAATGGACATTTGTGCACTATACTCTTTTTCCCTTCGATCAGGTTTTGTCCCACTGGGTTTTCCTGACAAGGTTTTTAATGAGATAGTTTGTAATGTCCAACCCTGTTAAATCCAGGAGATCATTGTATATATTTTACTTAGATTTTATCCCATTGAGTTTTTCCCTAAAAGATTAATACATGTGGTATAAATCCAAGGGGGAGTGTTATAATATGTGGTTTTTACCACATGTGATAACAAGTAAAATATCACCACAAAATATCTCCTCTTACACATGCAAAATATCACCACAAATATCACCACAAAATATCTTCTCTTACACATGCAAAATATCATCACAAAATATCACCACAAAATATCTTCATTTAAACCTCCACTCCACCGTCCCTCTCACCTGATGCCACCCTTTTTGTTCAACTAGCTTTACCTATATATATGTTTGTCTATCATGTAAATTGTTGGTTAGAAAAATGATCCAAAATCAATACATGTAATGCACTGCTCTCTCTCGCCTCTCTTGTTTACATTTTTCTCTCATCTCTCTCTCTCAATTATTAATTAATTATTCTTCATCTATCAATTCTTCTTTTATTTTACAACACCATACACTTTGTGGAGCTTTTTATTGTTAAATTCTTTAATATCCAATTCTATCTCTTTCCTTTTTCCTTTTTTGTCTTCTCTGTTTTTTATTTTTATTTTTTTTTAATCGCTTATATTATTAAGGATCTTGTGAACCACAAATGTTAAATGAAATAATAATAATAATAATAATAATAGTAATTATCGTCTTATCGAGATATGTTCAAATAAAAGCATTTCTTAAAAGATATTTGTTTTAAAATCATTTTTCTAATGCTCTAATGCTAATTATTATATAACACATTACCACCTAATACGTGCGGTATTGCATCTTTCCTTCCACGTTAATGGTTGATGATTCGAGTCCTATAATAAGAATTTTATAAGTATATATCATATGTGAAGAGCTTTCTTCTCGAAAATATAAAATTAAATATCTTAACGGTAGATATATGGACCGTATCCTCGATGAACAAGAAATTCATAAAATCTAGAAGGGCAGAGGTTGAATTTGAAACCTTACGAATTGTGATTACGATAACATGTTAAAAACCACTCGATTCAAATACTTTGTCAATTAGAAAAAGATCAAACAATAATATTTTAAAGTGCGAGAATAACACATTACCAAACATAATAATGTCTTTACTTCACTGAGATACAAATTATTAATCAATTAAAAATGCGTAGCTTTAATTACTAAGGGTGTATTTGGAATTGCATTTCAAGTAGAGTTTCTGGAGTATATCTTTTACAATTTGAGCTTTTAACAAGCAGAAGCCCTATATTGTCTGGTATTTACTTAAAAAAAACGCTTTTAAATTAAAATTATTGTTTGTCAAAATATGTCTAAAAGAGCTTCTGATGTTTAAAAATACTAAAAATAGATACTAACAAAATATTTGTAATATAAAGATATATGGTGAATATTTAAAATTCATGAAGGGTAGTTGAGATTATTCATCTCTTTTTAAAAAGCTTAAAAAAAGAGTTTATTGGGAGAAGCCCGAAATAATTTTTTAATTTGGACTTCTCCCAAAAGACATAAAATAACTTTTTTAATATTAAAAAAACACTTCTTTAATTTTATCAAAAAAAATAAAAAAATAAAAAACATTTTTAGTTCCTACAAAAGCCGTATCAAACAAATATGTGTTTTTATGGCTCGTTTGACATATCATATTGTATTATATTTGATTGTATTGTATTGTACTATATTATCATTAATACAAACCTATATTTGGTGATGTGTTGTATTATATCGTATTAAGTTATTTGTATGACTTTATTGAAATATTTTTATATTAAAAAATATAATATTTTTTTTAAAAAATAGTTAATAATTAATTTAAAATATCCTAATCATGAATAAATCAATAAATAGTTTTATATAAAAAATCAATAAATATTTAGTTTAATTGAATTTTTTTAATAAATAATTTTTTTATATATAAAATAAATATTTCCTATATAATTTGAAATCATAAAAAAAAATATTAACAACATGACACATATTTCAACAATATTCCATATTTATTGAAAAAAAATGGAAAAAAAAATGTTTTTTCTAATACAATACAACATAATATCACAAAATATAATGTATTAGCTGATACGGTGTTTGCTATATTAGACAATTAAAATGTACTAAAATAATACAATACAGTGTTTGCTAAATATTATATTGTATTATTTTAGTACATTTTAATTGCCAAATAGATTACAATGCGGTGAAACAAACGCGGCCTTAGTTTCTTAACATATCAAATCAGCTTATAATATTAAGAAATATCTATGTGGCGTAGACAAGTCATAAGGTAAAATAGATGAGTAATGCTAAACATCACAACCACTATCACAACTATTCCAACACAACACATGTAGCATATGAGGTGTCAATTGATAGATGGATACATAGATATATGAGATAAAATCATTATTAATGCGTATTCACTCAACAATTGATACTTCATGTGTCACATGTGTTGTGTTGGAATAGTTGTGTTTAACCTCACTCAAAATAGATATTTTTAATGGAGGAGAAAAACTTGCATGCAACATAACAAATAACCACATGCCATGTGTTAAAAAGCACATTTGATTGATTCTTACACCACGTGTCATTCATCCATTAGTGAGCATCGGGTGCTTGCCAGATTTTCTCTGGATGGAGAACACAGGAAAAGGCCAATAACAATTTACAAAAAAATTGACAGAGAAAAGTCAAACACAGTCTTGTTGTTTTCATTCATAAGAAAGACAAATTCTAGAGTTTTTGGATTACAAACTTGTGACCATCTCATGACTCCAATTGAAATTTGAAATCACACTTCAATTTTTATAAAGAGAATTAAATAAAATTTTAATTTATCAATAAATTCTTATCATGGATTACGTTGTTTATTAACGTAATACTAGAACCACCCCAAAAAATAAAAAATAAATAATAAATAAATAAATAAATTACCAAATAGCTTGAAATTGACTTATGGGTTTTCAATGCAATTAGATACTGGGCCTTTACATAATTCCAACGGCCCACGATCAGATTATTTATTTTTTAAATAACTTGAAACGTCCACGTCAGCATTCATCAGTTCCTTTCCTTCTCCGTTAATAGAAGCACAACGGCGATCTATTTCTTCCAATAACAGAAAAAATAATCGACCGTACGGTCATAACAATTTAAAATCATTGGCAAAGATGAGACCTCCTTGCGCGACTCTATTGATCCTCATCCTCATCATCAGCAGCGCACCACATCCTATCCAGTCCTCCTTCAACCAGTATCGCACCCTCCTCTCCCTCTCTGATTCCCTCCTCAAGCGCGTGGCCAACCTTCGGGCCGAGCGCGGCGACATTTCGGGTTCGAACCGGGTCAAGCTGATTTCTCAAAAGCTTGAGAGAGGGCTCGGGTTAGGGTTCTTCGGGTTGGCGTGGTCGGTGGGATCACTGGGATGGGATTACATGAGAAATTACGCTTGGAGGGACCACCAGGAACTATACGGCGCCGTTTCAGATTTAAACGAACTGATGAGGTGTTTGAACGAGTTGATGAGAGTCGACTCGGAGATGGGGAGGGCTACATGGGTTGGCCAAAATTACGGGAACGTCCTTGGCGTTTCGAAACGCCTTTTTGTTAGGCTCCTCAAAGTGTTTAGTCAATCGGTACGTTTTTCTTGTCCACCGTTTCTTTTTATCTAACCAAATTAAGTGGGCATTGACATTATAAAATCGGATTTATTAGTCACTATATAGGTTGATTACAGTTAGTTAATGGATGTCAATTATTTAAGAATTAGAAAATAGAAGTTAATATTCCTGATTAATATTAATATATTAATAATTTAGAAAAATATAATGTGATATTTGAATTACATAGAAGGATTAATGATAAATTGAAGGAAATATTGTAATGGCAGGGGGCATTAAGGGAAGTGGTGGAAACAGTGGAAAGAGAGGTGGTGGATGGTGAATTATTAAGGGATTGTTTGGAGGTAGGGAGCAATGACTTGAAGGGATTAATTCAAGTTTTTAAAGATTTGGTTTTGCAATATTCTCCTTCTCCTTCTGATTATGGCCGCGACCTATAGACAATATAACAATTCATTTGTGTATTATTTTATTTTATTCTGTTTAGGGTTATGTTTTGTTTCTCAAAGATTATATGGTTTGGCAAGGGCATAATTTTAAACTCGGATTCATCTTGCCGGTTCTGATGTTTGGCAAGTCGATCCCTATAACCAAATTGCATATATTATTTACTTTAATTTTTAATTTTTAATTTTAATTTTTATGTGGAAAATAGAGTGGTTTGGTATTAAATAGACTGGGTAAACAAGAGTAGACTTGATGAACGGCGATATTTACACCCCTAAAAAATTGTATGTAAACCCATTTTTGTACATTAATCTCATTACATGTTCTTAAAATGTTAGAACTCGTAAGCATGCCCAAATGTTACCAAATATGCCCTCCCTTTTAATTTATGTGAAAATATTATAAATTATAAAATAACTAGATAAAAAAAAAATGAAAACAAAAATTCTTTCTAATTTTAAAAAAAAAAAAAAAAAAAAAAAAAAACAAGAAATGAATAGATTGTAGTATCTGTGCAGCAACCTTCAGCCTCAAATCATTCGTTCTTTTTTTATTTCTTTTCTTTTTCGAACTTTCCTTATTTTATTTTATGTATTTTTAATCTACTTTTATTTTAATTTAGTTACCGTAGTGGTAAAAAAAAAAAGACCTTAGGTCCAATAAAACTGGCCCATTTCTTAAATAAGCGAACCAATCCATTTCATAAGTAAGACTAACCCAATCCTTAATCAACCCAAGTTGAGCAAAGGAGTTCATCAAAGCATTCAAATTGTCAAATTGTTCGACTATCAACATCGACCAAATCTCTGATTGACTAATTGCACGATTTGACGATATTGAACAAATAGGGTTTGTTATTCTACTTTCCTTACTCTATATATATCAAACAAAATATTGACTTGAGCGTCGAAGAGTCTCCTAAAGGGAACACCTCCTCTTGTGGTTTGCCACTGTTCTATTTTTTTTTGTTGTTTTATAGGTTGTCAGTGCCTACCTCGACGATCAAAATTAATCGTAGATCCGATCGACTACAGTTACCTAATATGTTTAATTTTAAATAATCACTATTTACGTTTTAACTTTTAAGTATTAAATATTTTATATTATAATAAAAATTATTACATTTTTTTTACTATTGATATATATATTTTTAAAATGCTCAAAATATTAAATGTTGTACTATTATGATATATGAGATGTATTTGAAATTATTTTTATAATTTGAATTAAGGGTAATATTGGAATTATAAAAAAATGACTACTTTAGGATGTACGCATACAGTTTTAAAGGTTCAAAGATTAAGATCCCCTACTCATATAATTTATGCTCAGCTTTCAATAATCTGTTGATAGGTGGTAGACAAGCAAAACAAGGGTTGAGATCGGTTTTCTTTATTTTTTTCGCTCTCTTTCCATTGCTTGCTTATTTTTCTTTTTCTTTTTTCTCCCACTTTCTTCCTATTGGTTACTTTTCTTTATTTTTTTTCTCCCACTTTCTATTGATTGATGTCGAATTAAAAGTAGTTGGAAAAAAGTTTTAGCAAGAGAAAAAGTTATCAAATCCTCTTCCACACTTTGAAGCATCTAAATAGATAAATCAATTTTAATTTGCTCAATATTAGTTAATTTATTTGATGGATTTTTAATATTAAGAGTACGTTTAGAAGAGCTTCTCAAATAGATCTTTTTACAGTAGATCTTTTATAAGCAGATCTTTTAGAGATAGAGCTTTTAAATGAAAGTTGTTGATCGTTTGATTGTCAATTAAAAAAGAGCTTTTTTAATTATAGAATTACCAAAATACTCTAGCAAATATTAAATTATAGGGTTATATTGGAGATTTTAGTGTTATTAAAAAAAAACTCACAAAGATCTGCTTGGAAAAGTTTTAAATTTGGGCTTCTCCAAGTAGACATAAAAACAACCTTTTTAATAATTCAAAAGCTCTACTAAGTGACAATCAAACAATACAAAAAAATTAAAAAGAACTCTTTTAGTTAGTAGACAAGCTCTTCCAAACGGACACTAAATAGTACTTTTTCTACAACCACCAAGTCATTTATCTCCTATGGTTGGTGATATTCATTATCAATCAAGAGTTTATAATCCTTATTCCGTAAGTATTTTTCAATATCTTCTTTCTTTTAAATTTAAGTAATTTTACATGTTATTTTTCTTACTTAATAATTATTTATCATATGTGCTTTCACAGTTCCAACAACAATTGCAAAGTTGTATTGCATCCAATCCAATGACAAATACTCCTTATAAGCGACTTCAACAGTTAAATTTTCAAGCATTGTTTCAACAAAATAGGGAGAATTTCATACTTGCATTTCAAGACGCTTAGACTTCAAATAGCTCTTCTTTATTGGAATGATTTTTAGTATTATTTGTATTCATAGCCGTAAGAATGCAACATTAGATAAGATTTTGTAAGTTACAACTGTTTTGTATACTTGACTATGTGTTTTTTTTTTTTTTTTATTTTTTTTTTTTTTTATTTATCTAAAACCGATTTTTTAGATGTAGATTTGATTGATCAAGGCATGTTTTAGTTTTTAGACATAGAAATAATGTGTAATAAACATCAAAACAAGAAGCAAGAGAGTGTTCCGTTGGTGTTCTCAGTCTCAGTGTGACCTTGCTTGGTCAACAAGGGATCAAAATGTCCCCATCGATAAAGTGAGGGCTTTCCGGACCTTCTCCACCTCCCTTTTTCTTTCTCCCATGCAAACAACTGCTTCGTAGATTGACTTAGCAATGGATGCTTAATACGATTATTTCAGCATCGGTATTCACAAGGGAATGAGCAGCTCTCTTGCGCCTAACTGAGGCTAAGTGTTCTCCTGGTAGGGTAGAAGCTCTGGCTTCCGAAAGGGCTGCTTTGCTGGTTGAGTGAGGGAAAAACATTTGCGCACCCTTCCTTTACTACGATGGATGACCCACGAGAGACCTTGACTGGGAAAGCGGGAAGCTAATTCTAATAATTACGACCAAGAAGAACAGGAGAAGAGGAGAAGACGGAAGATCAATGGTTGCTGCTTCTCGTCTGCTTCTTTGCGTCTGCTAGTCCAATAGCTATTCCAACTACAGCTAGCTGCTAGGAGAGAAAGTAAAACTACTAGCTCGTACAAACAATAAAAGCAGCTAGGAAGCCTTATTCCACTACAAGCATAAGAAGGAAAGAAAGCGACTTCCTAACAGCAAGAAGGAAATACATTTATTATCACTTGATATTCGTCTAGCAAAGTAGTTCAGTGAGAAGGGGCAGAGAGAAAAAAAAATAAAGAAAGTAACCGATTGGTAGAAAGTGGGAGAAAAAGATAAAGAAAAATAAGCACTTAGTGGAAAGAGAAAAAAAAAAAAAAATAAAGAAAACCGACCTTAACCTTGGTTTGCTTGTCTGCCACGTGTCGTCGACAGATTATTGAAAGTTGAATATAAATTAGACGAGTAGGAGATCTCAAAGCATCTTAAATGTTAATATGGGTTGTGAAAAAATAAGATGAGATATAGGATGAACAATCACTTTATTAAAAAATTCATCTACAATACAATCTCCTCAGTATAACTTCAAATTGAGATGTCAACTTTTTTTTACTGACCGTCAAACTGGCTCTCTGATTTTAGAGGGTTTATTGGACCGTCGTCTTGTTGGCATAATCAACAAACAGTCATGTCTTCTACTTTATTATATTCGGTAATTATATTGATCCTCATCCTAAGCAAAGGTACATTGATAATAAAGCAAAGTTTGGAGACTTCAAAATCAGATATAAGCTCTTAAATAACTTGAACCGTCCACGTCAGCATTCACCAGTTTCTTTCTTCTCCGTTGAGAGCAACACAACGGCGAGTCGGCGATCTATTTCTTCCAAAAACAGAAAAAAGAATAGACCGTGCGATCATAACAATTTAAAATCAATGGCAAAGATGAGACCTCCTTGCGCGACTCTATTGATCCTCATCCTCGTCATAAGCAGCGCACCACAACGCAGCCAGTCCTCCTTCAACCAGTATAGCACCCTCCTCTCCCTCTCTGACTCCCTCCTCAGGCGCGTGGCCAACCTTAGGGCCGAGCGCGGCGACATTTCGGGTTCGAACCGGGTGAAGCTGATTTCTCAAAAGCTTGAGAGAGGGCTCGAGTTAGGGTTCTTCGAGTTGGCGTGGTCGGTGGGATCACTGGGATGGGACTACATGAGAAATCACGAGTGGAGGGAGCAACCGGAACTATACGACGCCGTTTCAGATTTAAACGAGCTGATGGGGTGTTTGAGCGAGTTGGTGAGAGTCGACTCGGAGATGGGGAGAGCTACGGGGATTCACCAAAATTACGGTAACATCCTTGGCGTTTCGAAACGCCTCTTTGCTAGGCTCCTCAAAGTGTTTACTCAATCGGTACGTTTCGTTTTATCTAACCAATTTTTAGGTTATTGGATATCAAATATCAATTATTTAAAAAATTATGTGAATTAAAGCATTGTAAATGGCAGGAGGCATTACGGGAAGTGGTGGAAACAGTGGAAATAGAGGTGGTGGAAGGTGGATTATTAAGGGATTGTTTGGAGGTAGGGAGCAATGACTTGAAGGGAGTAATTCAAGTTTTTAAAGATTTTCTGTAGCTATTGACTGGAAGATGGATTATCCAAGAAGCTTGGTCTTGTTGTTGAGTTGGTTGTTCTAGTTTGGCTGCTTGCTTGCATTATGTTGCTTTGTTCTTTTGTTTTTGCGGGTGGCTTTTTGGCTTCAGTCTCTTCTTTTTCCTGCTTATTGTTTCGTTTTCGTTGTTGGAATAAAGATTGCCGTTAAAAAATAAAATCTCTGGATTTGCTGGGATTGCTTTCAGATTCTAGTTTAGCTTCTGTCAATTTTTATTTTATTTTTAAATGATTAAATATTTTTTTCTGAAACAATTAAATATTCAATTTTATCTATTAAATGTTTTAATACGATTGAAATTTCTTTTTAGAGTTTTGTTTAAAAAAAAAAAGGGTTAATTGCATTAATATACTCTTACTTTATTGAATATAACAAGATTTTAAAAAGATATTATAAATTAACACAAAGTCACAAACAACCCTTACCATCAAGTTAATCTGTTAACTTTGATGGTTGACTAACCTTGACTATTAGAAAGTCAAATATATCCCTATCACATCATCCCAAATATAAAATAGTTTTTAATTAAAAATTGAAAAACCAAAATTAAAAAAAATAATAATAATCTACTGGCGATGTATCTCCACCCTGAAGAAAACAAGAGATCTTTGATGATCTCCTCCTTTTGAAAGAGCTCATCACCGATCTCGTCCAACTAGAGGAGACCGGACTTCTGCGGTTACTAATTATCTTTCTTTTAAATTTTTTTTGTTTGATTTTTCACTTTTTAATTAAAAAATATTTTATATTTGGGATGATGTGTTAGTGGTATATTTAGTTTTCCACGGGTCAATGTCAGTCGACCATTAAAGTTAACGGATTGACTCAATGACAATTGATGTTTGTGTCAATCTATGGTACCTTTTTAAATCTTACTAGATTCAAGAAAGTGAGGGTAAGTTAGTAAAAATCAACCCTAAAAAAAAATGCAAAGGGTTATTTTTGTCTGTTATATACTATGGTGCTATTTAAACTTAAGAGTGGTGTTATTGGCACACCCATTTCTGAACTATTTATACCCCACTTTTTAAATTATTTAGTATTTTTTTTTCCTTTATCAAATTACTTAAAGAGACATACGATTTTTATTAAAAAAATCTTGTACGAAGTAAAACTAATAAAACCCCACTTTCCTTATTTCAAAACCCTAATAACAAAAGCTTTCAATACTTACTATTTTTGGTTATGTTTTCTTTCATATCTCGATCTCATGTTTCTCATGTTTAGTATTTATTGATTTATTACTATTTTTGTTTATATTTTGTTTCATATCTTGATATCATATTTACCATGTTTAGTATTTATTGATTTTATTGTTTTACATGTTTATTTTATTTTTCTTCTCAAATTCCAGATCTATGTTTTTTATTTTTTTCTCAGTTTATTTTCTTACAGATCTTCCAGGTACACTATAATTTGTATAATTTGTATCAATTCTTTTGTGGATTTTATTGTGGATCTTCCAAAGTTAGTTTAATATTATTAAAAAAAAAAAAAAAAAAAAAGAACGAAATCACACCAAGAAAACCTAATCTCTGACAAAACGAAATTACATTAAAACTCTAATTCAATCGCGCAAAAAAATCATCAGAAGATTAATATCACACTCACAATCTACCATCAATAATCTAATAAACTACATAAAAATAAAAAATCTAATCTAATAAAGATGGTTTTACCACGAAATAAGAAGAAAATACAAGTCATGCGAATGTATATGAGAAAAACTATATATAAAGATTATATATGAAGTGTGTTTTTATTTTTATTTTCTTGAAAAAGATATGAGGTGTATTAAGTTTGAAAATTAAGTAAAATGGTAGTTTTGAAAATAAATAAAAAATATTAATAAAACCATTTAATTTTATATACTTAAATCAAAATTTTAAAAAGTAGAGCATAAATAGTTCAGTAGTAGGGGTGCCAATAACACAACTCTAAACTTAATTAAGTTATTAAGTTAGTAAGAAGTCCAAAAATTCAATTCAAATTAGAGCTATTTAGATCAATCTCCTCCTTATAAACAAAATTACTTTTAATTAAGTTATTAAGTTAGTAAGAAGTCCAAAAATTCAATTCAAATTAGAGCTGTTTAGATCAATCTCCTCCTTATAAACAAAATTACTTTTAATTAAGTTATTAAGTTAGTAAGAAGTCCAAAAATTCAATTCAAATTAGAGCTATTTAGATCAATCTCCTCCTTATAAACAAAATTACTTAAAAGTACTTTAACTATGTGATTATAAGAATAAAAGTTCCTCATTGCACCCAAACCACCCACACAGACACTAGACACTGAGCCACAGCCATTCCAATATTAAAAACTCTTATAAATATTCTTATTCCTCTTTAAAAACAAAACCAATTTCTTTAATTTGAATGGATATATGCTGTATCTCGGTATCTCTTTCATGTGGACTTGGATATGGTACTTTGTTCCAATTTCTAAGGGGAGGTGTGCTGATGAAATCATTTGGAACAAGAAGGTCTCTCTGCTTCTTCTTGGGTTGAAAGATTTTCACTTCTAGTTTTCTATGTAATGTGACTGAAAATACCATGCTCAAACACAAGTGATCTTACCCAACTAAATCGGCAGCAAGAACAGATCTAAGAAGCTCTGATCGAGAAGGCAATGTCCTATGTATTTATGAGGAAGGAAAGGGTGTATGAAGAAACCAACCAACTTTTATGTTGCTCTTATACTGTTTTAGACATTGCGGAAGAAACATTAAGTGGTAATCATGGCACCAAACAACATCTCCCTCCTGATAAATGTTGTGACTGAAAACTACGGGTGGTTGCCAAGCGATCTTCTTGTGGAAGCCCAAGATAATGAAAAAGAGGCCACAATATGTTGTTGCAATAACCATTGTAATATTGCTGGACAATTTCTTCATCAACGAACACGGGGATGCACCTCTGCAATCAAATGGAGCGAGGTGAGGAAGAAGGAAAATTATGTCTTAACGTGTGTGCAGGCACTCATGGGAAGGTAGGTTGTTAATGGCTGACAAATTTTTTTTTAGTTTTATGGGAACTTCAAGTTCAAGACGTAACTGATATTTCAAACCTTTTCTGCAAGTGATTTAGTTAGGGTTTGATTGCTGTTGAATGAATTATGGTCGAATCTAAGTTTTAACTTGTAATTTACAAATCAATATGCATGTCGTAACTCCTAAGCAAGAAAGGTAAATTGATAATAAAGCTAGAAAATAAAGTTTGAAGACGGTGATATTTGTACTCCTATAAGCTATATATAAGCTCTCAATTAACTTGAACTGTCCACGTCAGCATTCACCGGTTTCTTTCTACTCCGTTAACGGTGAGTCGAGCTGATGAGGTGTTCTAGCGAGTTGATGAGAGTCGATTCGGAGAAGGGCAGGGTTACGTGGTTTCGCCAAAATTACGAGAACGTCGTTGGCGTTTCGAAACGCCTCTTTGTTAGGCTCCTCAAAGTGTCTAGTAAACGTGTCATTAATATTAACTAAATGATAAATTAGTATGGAAATAAAGTAAAATAGAATTATTTTGGTAGTATAATTTACAATTTTCAAGATATGTAAGTGTAATAGAAGACATTAAGAATTTAGAAGAAAGTTATGTGATGTTTGAATTAATGAATTAAAGCATTGTAATGGCAGGGGGCATTACGGGAAGTGGTGGAAACAGTGAAAATAGAGGTGGTGGATGGTGAATTATTAAGGGATTTTTTGGAGTTAGGGAGCAATGACATGAAGGGATTAATTCAAGTTTTTAAAGATTTGGTTTTGCAATATTCTCCTTCTCCTTCTGATTATGGCCGCGACCTATAGATATATGACTTGAATTATATTTGAATAACGGTATTTGCATCTCCTAAAAACTGTATATTCATTCCAAAATTAGTATATATATATATATATATATATATTAAATTCCAATGTTTTCCTTAAATAATAATATTAAAAGACCCATACACTAGTAACATGATTGGGTATGTATAAGCGGCGGTACTTCAATATTGCCGAGCATGAGGGAGAGGAGAAGATCGGCTACTTGCTTTATCTTTGGATTTGTTCTTTTGTTGGCCTGCTTTGTTCTTTTTGCTTTGTCCCTTGCTTTGTTCTTATGTTTTTGCGGGTGGCTTTTTGGCTTCAGGCTCTGCTTTTCCTGCTTATTGTTTCGATTCGTTGCTGGAACAAAGTTTGCCGTTAAAAAAAAAAAAAAAAAAAAAAAAAAAATCTCTGGATTTGTTGGGATTGCTTTCAGGAGAGTTTAGCTTATGTCACATAGAAAATTTTGAAATTTCTTTTTAGAGTTTTGTTTTAAAAAAAGGGTTAATTGCATTAACATAACTTTTCTTTATTGAATATAACAAGATTTTAAAAAGATGTCATATATTAACAAAAACAACCCTTACCATCAAGTCAATCCGTTAACTTTGACGGTTGACTAACCTTGACTCTTAGAAAGTCGAATATACCCCTATCCCAAATATAAAATAGTTTTTCATTAAAAATTGAAAAATCAAAATTAAAAATATAATAATAATCTACCAGCAATGTATCTCTGCCGTTGAAGGAAACAAGAGATCTTTGACGATCTCCTCCTACTGAAAGAACTCATCATTGATCTCCTCAAACTAGAGGAAACCGGCTTTCTCCAGTTACTAATTATCTTTTTTGTTTTAAAAAAAAAAATTGATTTTTCATTTTTTAATTAAAAAATATTTTATATTTGGGATGATGTGTTAGCGGTATATTTAGATTTCTACGGGTCAATGTTAGTCGACTATTAAAGCTAACGGATTGACTTGATGTTAATGGGCGATTGTTGAAATGTGGATATATGCTGTATCTCGGCATCTCTTGCATGTGGACTTGGATGGTTCTTTATTCCAATTTCTAAGGGGAGGTGTGCTGATAGAAGTAGAGAATATACCGTCAAATATGGGTACAAGAAGGTCTCTCTGCTTCTTCTTGGGTTGAAAGATTTTCACTTCTAGTTTTCTATGTAATGGAAATATTTTTTAAAGGATTACCAATGTAATAGATGAAGAATTATTCTGACAAAAGGGAAATACATCATCAATTTATTAAAAATAAAAATTGTTCCCTCTTACTTTGGTTTTTATTATTATTACATAAATTTTACTTCCATTCAACTTTTGAAATCGGTCCTTTCATTTATATATATTTATTGAAATCGGTTGGTTAGATTCTTCAAACCAATCCATTACGTTCGTTTGATTATTTTAGGTTTTTATTGGGTACCAAACAAATGGATAGGTGTAGAGAGAGGAAAGAAGAGAAGACAAACTCATTTTATTGACAATATATCAGGTTGTTTTAGATATTTTGGAAGGTAAAGAAAGTTAATTATAAAATTTTAAAATTTAGTGATGGGTGTAAAGAGCAAATGGGTGTGGAGAGTAGTTTTTTGGGTGGCAATATAGAGCCACCCATTATATAATTATTACAATATATAACATTTTGAGCATTTTTACACACTTGTATAGTATTATTGTATCACTATATTAACTATTTATTTAATTAAAAACTTAAAAAGTAATTATTAAAAAAAATTAATTCATTACATAATTGTTTTAAAAATTAAAAAGATTGAAAACCATTATATATATATCTAATAAAAAGTATAATCTAAAATAAATTATAAAAAGTAAATTAAATTAAATTAAACAGAAGGAGGTGTGGTTTAAAATCCCGAAGAATTCACACCTCCTCCCATATTTTTTATTTATAATTATTTCAATTATTTTAGAATTTGTTAATTTATAGTATTTAATAAAAAAAGAAAAAGAAAAATGATGAATTGATAATATGTGGAGTATATATATTTTCTATAACATTTTTAAAGAATTTAATGGGTATATATAAAAAAGTGAGGAAATGGTGAGAAATATAACTTTTTAAAAGGGGTTTTATAAGAAACTCATCACTTTAATAACTTAATTTTAAAAGGCACCTATTATGGTAAACAGACAAAAATACCCTTACTTTACACACATTCTCTTACTTTGAAGTTTTTTTTTTTTTTTAAAAAATTATTCTTTCATCTTCTTCATAGAAGTCTGTTTAACAGACTTTCAATGGATGTTGAACATCATTAGATGATTAGTTTAATGGCTACGCAGACGCATTCGGGGGTTAAGCTCCTCGGTGAGCTCATGGTGGTCGAGCTGCCGGTCAGCTCGCGGGGGTGTGGGGGCAGTGCCCCTGGAGATTTTTTTGGTTTTGAATATTCCATTGTTGAACAAATTGAAAAGGCTCGGAGACTATTTATAAAGTCTCGGAGATTCAAAAAGTCTCGAACAAAAGACTTTTAACATTGTATTCGAGCCTTTTCAACAGTTCTCCGAGACTTTTTATACATTGTTTGAGCCTTTTCCGAGCCTTTTTAACTATCAGCTTTTTTTAAAAAAAAATTTGTATTTTCGAGACTTTGTAAATAGTCTCTGAGCCTTTTAACACTGGCTCTGAGACTTTGTAAATAGTCTCCGAGACTTTTAACACTGACTTCGAGACTTTTAACATTGGCTTCGAGACTTTGTAAATAGTCTCCGAGCCTTTTCAATTTGATTCAAAATTCATACAACCAGCTTAAGGTTGTTGTTTTGATGTGGTTTGTGTTGTTTGCGGTGAGTTCGCAAGTTTTCAGACGTATTTCTTGCAACCGATGTTTTCTCTCTCTGTGTCAACTGTTTTCTCTATAGGTTTAAAAAGACACAAACTGACAAAATAAGAGTATTTTTATATGATCACCTAAATATGTACCTTTTAAACTTGAATTAGTAAGGTTGTGATATCCTTACAAAAACCGTCCCAAATAGTGACAAAAATTTTTTGAACCCCTAAAAAAGAGGTGGGGGTACTATATAAATTTCCAGAGTTACAAATATTGCTAACTCATATAAACTATACAGAATAATAGAATGACTAATAATCACTTTTATAACTATATAAATCTTGTATAATAGTTAAACCCGACTAACTATGTGACTGGTTGAAGGAAAAGAGATCGAGAAGCCACATTGGCATTTGAAAATACAACCAGTTGGTCATTAATAAGTCATGTGGTGGGTGATTAGTGATGAAATTATGGAAAACATATATCTCCATATTGATGATTTCCAACTACCCTACTCTAATTCAATGAATGACACTTGCTGCTATTTACCAATTGCCAGTCAATCAAGTTTTTCATAATCTTTACACATAATATTTTTCTAGTTGTCAATGTTTTTTGCTTTTGCATTTCTTGGGGTCTACTTTTGTTGTAGAGACAATATTAAAAATCTTTACTGGACTACCATGATTCATGGACTCAATGGTGCTGGAGAGAAAAATGTATTTCACCTTCTTTTTTTTTCTCTTTTTTTTCAGAAGAGCTTTTTAATACATTTTAGATGATTCTAAATTTTATGTCGTTGATATCAATAGCTAGTTAAAAATAATATACTATATTAGTGAAAAAATAAATGAAAATAAATCTCAGCCATTGATTTCTTTACTTAATTGATGTCATCATCAGATCTGATAACATCAGTACAAAGATCGGCTCAACTGAGAATCTTGACCTCATTATTTAAAGGGTTTTAAAAAACATTACCAATAAATTTTGAAACTACTCAACTTTATATTAATTTAAGGGGAAACTTGTTAGAAATTTATATAACTAATTATTTGGTAAGTGGAAATTTTAGTTGTATAATTAACAAGGATTTTCTTTTCCAAAGAATCGGTGCATGTTGAAACAATAGCATGTCTTGGCTGTCGACATCTAGAAAATTGCGGTGAATAACTCAATTTTGAAACAAAATTTATATATGACAATTAGAGGTCAATAGTTCATGATTAGCATTCTAAATTTTCAATTGATGGAAGAAAGTTGAACAAACTATGTTGAATAAAATGAGACAAACCATTTTTGTTCTACGATTCAGATAGAGAAGAAATGACTCCAATCTACAAATCTTATTAATATGGTAGTAAATTTCTCACACCCTATCGATGAAATTGTAAGTTCAAGATATATTCTTTTTTTTGACCCTAATTAAATTTGTAATAGTGAAAATAAATTATAACTATACAAGTTCAAGTTGATTTGATTTTTCTTTTTTTATATATACTATTTACAGATATAATTTGAACATAGAATATTATCAAACTGAATAAATATTCTTTATCATTAAGCCACATTAGACGGTGGTGAAATTGATATATTTACGAGTAACATTAGTTTATATAATTAATGTAATTCAATAATTAATAGTTTATAATATCAACAAGTAATAGAGGGTCCAAAAAATTTAGTTTCGTCAAGTTTCCAAACAAGTGGTAATGTCATGCGTGACTCGGTAGTCAGTATAATACACCAAAGAGCAAAGAAATTAATGACTTGTATAAAGACTGATTTGCTCCCAACTGTCTGAGTTAATTGCTTCTTCAATTACTGCTTAAGTCAAACTTCAAAAAAAGCAGCCACCATTGATTCTTTTTCTAATTTTTTTAATGAGTTTATTAGGATCACAAATCAACAGTGTGATTAGCTGTGGAAGAGGCATACTAGCCGTGTTGCTAATTTCTGAGTTTTCTTTCTTGTTTTCCCTGCTTTGGAGTTCTTGTTCCTTTGTTTCAGCACTTAGGAACTGTCAAAAATAAAATAAAATTGGGATCACAAATCAACAGTCAACACATCTTATAATTTGTAAGGAACATTCAAATAAAATTTATTATAATTTGTTTTCATATATAATCTTGAAAATTTGGATTCTCTTTCTATTTATATGCTCTGCTTGAACACGAATGACAAGTCTGATACATAATAATCATTAATCAAAATTTGTTTTGAACTCTAATTATAAACTTGGCTGGATCTAATCTAATAGCTTAAAACTTTTTGGAAATTTACATTCTTTATCATTTGAATGTTAAATTGTTATTCAATCTATAGCTTTTAAGATGTAAATTTATTTACTCAGTTATTGTATTCAATTTTTAATAGACAAAATAATTAATGCATTTTATCTTTTTTAGTGGTAGTCCACTCCATTATCAGTAATAACAGTGGAAATATTATTCAGAATTTAATAGATGTTATTTAATTTCGGTGATATTTTTGTTTGCTTGTTTAATTGGTTACGATTCTTTTTTGACTTTTAAGTTCTTGGTATTTACAATTACTCGCACCAATAACTGGTGGTAGTATTTTGCGCAACTAGTTGTATCGAAAAACATGGTTTTTTTTTTCAACAAATGGTAATGACAAATGACTTAGAAAATCATTTAAATCGGTGTTTCATCCACTTTTTTAAGTTGACTAGTATTTAGTACCTTGATATAAAAGATTTGACTTTTGTAATATTTCATTAAACAAAAAAGCAATAGCCTTGACAAAATGTGTCCTGCTCACAATTCACATGCAGTCTTTACAAGTCACTAGTTACCACCGACGCTACAAGAAAGGTCAGCTTCAAAGTTGGCACGACGACTATATATATGTACACAAAACACACGCCAAAATCTAGTGCAATTTTTTCTTCATTGTAATGTCGGAGAAGATAAAGTCAGTGATGGACTTTTGAGTTTTGAGTCATTTATTTGCAGAAATTGCCTTGTCTCTATCTCTTTAACTTGTTCGATTAATTTCTTGCTACCTACTCTCATTAATGTGCTTTCAGGGTGGCTGCCTTGTCCATTCTCTACCGTTTGATCTGTCTCCGTCTACATTTTCAGCCGTTAGATGCAGTACACCGTTTGTTTTCTTCAACTCATAATTAATGTCACGTTCAGAATCCAGAAAGTTTTAGTTGGGATGTATGCTACATACTAACATGCATGCGATCATATTTGGGAAACATGTTTATCTAAGAACTATTGGATAAAAAGTTATAAATATCAGCTTCAAAGTTGGCACGACGACTATATATATGTACACAAAACACACGCCAAAATCTAGTGCAATTTTTTCTTCATTGTAATGTCGGAGAAGATAAAGTCAGTGATGGACTTTTGAGTTTTGAGTCATTTATTTGCAGAAATTGCCTTGTCTCTATCTCTTTAACTTGTTCGATTAATTTCTTGCTACCTACTCTCATTAATGTGCTTTCAGGGTGGCTGCCTTGTCCATTCTCTACCGTTTGATCTGTCTCCGTCTACATTTTCAGCCGTTAGATGCAGTACACCGTTTGATTTTCTTCAACTCATAATTAATGTCACGTTCAGAATCCAGAAAGTTTTAGTTGGGATGTATGCTACATACTAACATGCATGCGATCATATTTGGGAAACATGTTTATCTAAGAACTATTGGATAAAAAGTTATAAATATCCACTGGATTTTGATTCGTTCTACGACCTAAAACGCGTTAATTGAGAATTTTAAATTTCTATCCAGAGAAAAAGAATTGAATTACTGATTTGTAATTATACTGTTTACTAAAAAGGGTTATCTTATGAATCAAGTTTTGTGAACCTCTTATATAAATTAAGAATTAAGTTTCCGTTGAAAAGAGAATTTCATCGTCTCTGTCAAGTCGCACCTAAAGAATTAAGTTCCCCTTTCTGATTATAGTTCCGATGAAACTTAATTGTCTTTCATTTGTATTCTCGATTAATAAACAAACCATTAAATAAATCAATTTTCTTGAATCGAAAAGAAATAAAAAAAATCAATTATTATTGTATGAAAGGAAAGAAAGAAAAAAAATAAAAATTAGTAAGAGCAAAAATCAATTATTCTCCGATGCAAGAGTGGCTTGTAAAAAAAAAAAAATACCAAATAGGATAAATAGGAGTGCATTTTTGCTCACCCACATTTTTATGAGTAAGCATTACCTCCCTCCCCAACACTTGACATGTGTCCAGGGAGGGGGTGCTTTTGTTAAAACCCCCTCCCCTAGACACATGTCAAGTGCTGGGGAGGGAGGTAATGCTTACCCACAAAAAGTGTGGGTGAGTAAATTCATTCTCGGATAAATAGACAGTTTATTCAAAATATATCTTCAATGCAGCTGTACATATTAAACCTCATGCTGATGTGACACATTTTTTTTAGACATTGTCAACATGATCGTCTACTTTCAGACGACCTGCTGCACATATATTTTTTTGGTTGACTCAGCAAGTATTTAAAATTAATATTAATTTTTTATATATTTTTGATAAGGAAATAAAATAAAAAAGAAACAAGGAAAAAAATTGGACACATAATTAATAATAAATGTGTTTTAAATAGAAGCACTGGAGACCGTTTATTTATTATATTAACATTTAATTAATAAAAAATAAAATATAATTTTGTCATTAATTGAATAATATATATTAATAAATGGTTTTCACAATTTACTTTTTCGATTGTTTCTCGTTAACTATTTTTGTGGATTTTATTCTATAGTCAATAATAAATATTAAAATTTTATTTTGTGTGTTGGTATTGAGTTTATTCAAAATATGAGAATTTATTTTATTAAAAATAATTATTAAATCTATAGAAATTGTGCAATATTCATATTTCAAAAAACAGATTTGGGGCGGGGCGGGGTAGAGTTGGGGCCACCTCCCCCCCTCTGGAAATTCCCCACTCCGCCCCCCTTTCCTGAACCTGGTCTTCAATAGTTGGGATTGGGGCTAAGTAATTTTTTCGGAACAAAGTCAAGATTTGTAGTTCCCACCCTGAATCTGTTCCATTGACATCCCTATGTAAAACTTACATGGGATGATAGTGTAATTAAAACACTGTCATATGATGACTTTTAAGATTTAATTTTACTTTAGTTTAAATGTATCTAATATTTTTATCACATAGTACATTTCGATTGGACAAAGTTCTAGGGATGTCAATGGAACGGGTTGGGTACGGGTTTTCCAATACCATCCCCAATACTAATTAGTATGAGAAATATCATCTCCTATGAATACTAGCCTTAAAAGAAACGGTGTGGGTACGGGGATTTCCCATTAGGGGATCGGTTTTTTGCCTCATACCATCCCCATCCGATTAATGTATTTTGTTTTAATGACTTTTTGATAAAGATCATATAAACATTATTAAATAATATGAAAATAATAGTGTGGGGTATATTATATATAATGATCTGGAATGGAGTAGTGTTTTAATAGAGGGAAACAAATGGAAAAAAATGAGAGGGAAAATTAAAAATGAAGGAAACTTGGGTTTTCTATAGACAGTGGTCACAGTACTAATTTTTTTTTTTTTTTTTTAAGAGTTAATTCCAATACTAATTACATGCTTCAAAAAAAAAAAAAATATATATATATATATATATTGATAACAGGGTACAAATATGGGGCGGGGTGGGGACTTGAAATCCCGTAACCGAACCGAAATTAAATCAAGTATTAAAAAATACACCGGTCTCATACCACAACTTAATTGGTACGGTTAAACCAGGGGTGGAGGTGTTTGGAATTTAGCATGGGTTGTAGCCCAGACTGAATTTTTGGAAAAAAATTGTTATGGTATTACAAAAGTGACCCTCATTGTTTCTCTTTTACTAAAATAACATTATATAATAATTTTATTTACAAAATTATCCTAACTAAAACAAACTATCCCAAACACAAATTAAAACATATCATACAAACAAATTAAAAATGTTGAAACACAATTTCAATCTTTGATGCATAATTTAACGGAACATGATAAATTTATATTATTGATTGATAAAAAAAATAAATTAAGAAAAGTAAATAAATCATATTGATTGACAAGTGGATAATTTTGTTTTACTGGATCTTAGTAGGAGCTAGTTTGGTTGAATTTTAGTAGCAGTTAGTTCACGTGTAAATATGTGTTTTTCATTTTTTAACAATTCAATCAAATTGCTATTGTATGTTGCAATGCCAAACAATTATATATATACTCAACCAAGGACACGATAAATTAATAAAAATTTTATACATAGTTAAAGTTCGTTTAATTTTTTTTACCCACCCTATTAAAACATCCTAGCTTCAACTCTGGGTTAAACCCGCACTTAATGGTTCGGATCCCCACAGGTCTCCTGACCAATGGGTAATTTTGACATCCCTAGGACAAACGGGTAATGTGATGAGATCATCATATATCCAAGATTTTTTATTTTTATTTTATTTTATTTTATTTTATTTTATTTTATTATTATTTTTTTTTTCAGAGTGTATGAAACTTTGAATCCTTCTACAATATAGATCCTGTAAAGTAACAAAATCTAGGAACAACTATGACAATATACATACATTTGTCTTCAAATCAGTCATGTTTAGGGTTAGCTTTCTTTTTCAAGGGCAGCAATTTTTGCTCATGATTTGCTGTATTGCATGAAACTAATACGATTGTATAAAAAGTAAACGCAAGAGGACCAAACTAAGAAAAAGTCAGGGGTGTAGGTAAATGTACATGTATTTATGGCATGTTGGCCTGATCACGTATATCTAATTGGATTAATCGATTGTTTTTAGATATTTTCCACAGACCAAAATAAAATAAAATAAAATAATTATGATTTTTAATAGGTTTGGTGATATGTAGTTTTGGGTGGAGTGGTGCTATTGACCACACCACTGATGAACTATTTATAACCTACTTTTTAAAATTTTGATTTGATTATATAAAATTATATGGTTTTATTAATTTTTTTGATTTATTTCCAGGACTACCTTTTACTTATTTTTCAAACTTAATAAAAATAAACTTTATCTCTAATCTTTATATATAGTTTTCTCACATCCATTTGCATGACTTGTTTTTTCTTCTTATTTCATGGTAAAACCATCTTTATTATATGTGGGTTTTTTTTAGTCGATTGGATTGTTAATGGTAGATTGTGAATATGATATTAATCGTCTGATTTTTTTTATATTATTTAGCGATTGAGTTAGGGTTTGATGTGGTTTCGTTTTGTCAAATATTAAGTTTTTTTGATTGCGATTTCGTAGTTTTTTTGGTAAATAACATTAAACTAACTTTAGAAGATCAAGAATAAAATCTACAAAATAATTGATACAAATTATAGAATACCTAGAAGATCTGGAAAAAAAAAATTCGGGAGAAAAAAAATAGCAAACATGATTAATTGATTGTTTTTAGATATTTTCCACAGAAGAAAATAAAATAAAAAATTATGATTTTTAATAGGTTTGGTGATTTGTAGTGTTGGGGTGGGTTTATATCTTATATCTTATATCTTTGCACTCTTAATTAAAACTTTAAAAGTGATATTGTGAAGTAAATTGATGTAATTATATATGTACATCTAATTATAACAACGTTATCTTGAAAAATTGATACCGATCTCCTCTCCATTAGAGTTTGACTATTAACTTTGACATTTTTTAGAGGAGTAATATTAGATGTCCCAAATTATTATTATTTTAAAAAAAAATTCTTTCTCAAATGATGTGACACATAAGATATCAACATCTTGTAAATCATGAGATTATATAGTAATTAATATGATGTTGACATCTCATGTATCAATTCATTTCAATTTTTTTTTTTGGAACATCTAGCATTACTCTTTTAAGAGTAATACTGTCTTTTTATTATTTACCATTATTTTAATAAAATCAAAAATTATAAAAAAATCATAAAAGAAAAAAAAAAATGGATCTCCAACTTTGAAAATGTCAACGATTATATGTCAGTTTTTAATACAAATTTTTTTTAAGGTCATGTTTGGTTATACGGTAGAATAGTAATCAGAATGGGAATAGGAATGCAAATGAGAATAGAAAGAAAAGAAAAACTGAGTTTTTTAGCTTTTTGTTTGGTTGGAACTTTAGAATTAGTCTCTGAATCAATATTATTTTGTTTAGTTAACAATGGAATGAAATTGAGTTAACTGTATTTTAACCAAATTACCCCTAATTATGATATATTATGGATAATATATAACATATTATATATATAATATATATATTATGATAATATAATATATATAGATTACATAATAATATATATAATATAAATATTATTATACATATTTTAATATATATTTATATATAATATAATATATATTTATATATGTTATAATAAAATAATATATAATAATATATTATATATTATATAATATATATTTATATATCATTAATATAACATATGATAATAATATATATAATATATATTTGTATAATGATAATATATTATTATTATATATTATATAATATGAATATTATATATTATTATATATAATCTATATATAATATTATATATTATATTACATATAATCTATATTTTGGATAATAATAATAAAATATAAAAGTATATATTATATATATAATTATATAATATAATATATACTTATATATATTATAATAAAATAATATATAATAATAATATATTATATAATATATATTTATATATCATTAATATAACATATGATAATAATATATATAATATATATTTGTATAATGATAATATATTATTTTTGAAAACGAGGGCATTTTTGGAATGAAGTTGGGGTATATGAAGGTATTTATGGAATACAATTTTAGTTTGGAATGAAATGGATATTCCATTGGTTTTTGAATGGAAAACCCATTCCACCAAAATAGTGTAAACACCATTCCAATGAAATGCCCTTTCCATTAGATTTTAACCAATCAAACATTGACAATGAAATCCTTTTCATTCCATTCCATTGCTTTCTGACTAACAAAACACAGCCAAGTGTAAATTATTAAACCACAGTTAGATAACCAATAATTTTTTTTTTCTTCATGATTTGTTGTCAAATTAACTTATTTGACCTATTTTCATTATATCTGTCTATCTTTTTTTTTTTTAAATAAATTTTTATTTTATTTTATCAAAGCATTGAACAAATGAAAGTTTCTGTGTATAGAATTATAGGGAATTTTCATCGATAAATACTTCATACTAAAATGTGTTGCCTAGACATATATTAAACAAATAAAAGATATTTTTTGAACTATAAATATGAGAGTTGAGGACGGAGATATATATGATTCAAAATTTACTATCGCATGGATGTAAGTATGTACGTAACTAAGAGTGATTTACTGATTTACCTTTTGACTACTACAACTTTCATCACAATTAAAACTTTGTTTTCTTAAAGGTATCAATATACTTTTATTCTTATTTTTAAGAAATAATTGTGTTATTATTATTTTTTAGGATATTATCACTTGGGTCCTTATGTTTTGTTTTTATTTTATATTTTATATTTTAAATATCTATCTTTTACTCGTTTATACATTTTTCGGAGGGATTGTGTCATATATTTATCTTCCGCCGGCTTCAGATAGAAACGCTGCTCCTTCCGCGGACATTGGATGTGGAACCACAAATCTCTGCGATGGAGCTGTGAATTTGAGATGGAGAAGAATTGATGATGATGATCTTCAACCTTCAACCGCCAATCTTGGATTTTTATTTTTATTTTTATTGTTATTTTGGGGATAATTTTGTGGTTTTTTAAATTTTATTGAGGAAGATGGATCCAGATTGGAAGGTTGATAATGATGATGATCAAGATTGGAAGGTTTTTTTTAGTGCTTGTTTGATTGAACTTTCTAATACCTCAAAGAGTCTACAATCGTCTATTTGAGTTTTTTAGAATTGTTTGGTTGTGCTTTTAAGGTTGTCTATTTTAAATTGAGTAAAGACTAGTAGAGTTTAAACTTCTACTAGACAAAAGCTCATGGGGAGATACTTATCCAAATAGACATTTTTTTTTAAAAAAGTCTACCAATTAAATAACTATTTTTTTTTCTTTTCAAAAACTCTATTTCTAATAGATCTCCTACAAGTAAATCTTTTACTAATAAATGTTTTTCAAAAACACAACCAAACAAGCTTTTAATTTGATAATTTTGAGTCGCGAATCTGCTCCTTCCAAGTTTGATGATGGTGGAATTGGAAGGTTGATGATGATGATCCACATTGGATTACGTATCAAATTTTTTATTTAGATTTTATTTTATTTTATTTAATTGTGTGTTGACACGTGACATATCAATGTTTAAAAATAAAAATACTCTTAGAACTATTTAATTCAGAAAAATGAAAATATAGGATCCAATCATCCCAAAATGTATAAGTGAATAAGAGATAGATATTTTTTAAAATATATATATATATATAGGGACTTAATGAATAATATCCCTTATTTTTTTAACGGGCCACATCACTAACTCTATATGCATGTTAACATAAATTATTATTAATATATATCTATTTGTCAATCGTTACATCTACCCGTACAAATACATGAAATCTAACCTTAACTTTATTCAATTACATAATACATAATAAGTACAACTAGTAATTGGGATAGCAATCTAGGTAGCAATTTTTCACAACAATCACTATCTACTATCTTCTAAGGAAATCAAAAGTTTTAAGATTCCCATTTCATATTCATCCATCCAATATGAACCTAGCTATTTAATGAATATATTTAAAAAAGAATGCTTTAATTGTCCCCAGCCCTTTTATTGACTTATCAATTGAAAGTATCATCTTGTGATTTTTGCATATATGATATATAAACAGTTAAACACCCATCACAATTTATTTTGAATAATTATAATTTAGAATTTGATGAGAAAAAATGAATTGCGACTTGAACCCACCGTAAAAATAAAAATAAAATAAAATGCACATTTCATTGTAATATAACCAGTTTGTTATATATATATATATATATATATATAATCGAATCACATTAATGAGTAATGACCAAGTACGAGTACCGACAATCCATATGTGTCATTTACAACTTAAATAAAATAAAATAAAATAAAATAAATAAACATTCAAGAAATTCAGTCTCGATTTGCTATATATTCGTTCTTTCTCACGTTATCGATCTCCGCGTGAATTTAATGTCTCTAGCTAACTCCTCAACTGTAAAAGCTACAACATGTTCTCTGATCACTCAAAATCTTCTCTCTATATATTCTGTGTCCATGCATTGAAATGAGTCACACTTACACACCATTCTTAATTGATCCTGATCATCATTTCTTTTTCTGGGTTCTTTCTTTTCATTTCTCTTTGTTTGACTAACAATGTTGGAGCTGAGAAAGTTGTGTGTGGTGTTGGTGTTGGTGGTGATGTTGAATTATTGGGCTGAAGCAGCACCACAAGTTCCTTGTTACTTCATTTTTGGTGATTCATTGGTGGATAATGGGAACAACAATCAGCTCAATTCATTGGCTAAAGCTAATTACATGCCTTATGGAATTGACTTCCCTAATGGCCCTACTGGTAGATTCTCCAATGGCAAAACCACCGTCGATGTCATTAGTGAGTTACACTTGTCTTGATCAATGTGTTTTTGGTTACATAATTTACATTACATGCATGAAAATTGATGTGTTTGACTCATTAATTAATCACTTTTCTCTGTTGTCCACAGCTGAGCTTCTAGGCTTTGATGACTACATCTCTCCCTACTCAACTACCAGGGGTCAAGACATACTCAGAGGAGTCAATTACGCATCCGCGGCTGCCGGAATCAGAGAGGAAACTGGCCAACAACTGGTACTACTTAAGCTTCTAAGTCTGATGGTTATGTAACATACTATGTGTCTGCTAACGTTATGATCGCTTTTTTTTTTTCCCAGGGAGATCGGATTAGTTTCAGAGGACAGGTACAGAACTACAGAAACACAGTTCAACAAGTAGTGAGCTTACTTGGGGATGAAGATAGTGCATCCGATTATCTAAGCAAGTGTATATATTCAATTGGTTTAGGCAGCAATGACTACCTCAACAACTACTTCATGCCTCTTTCTTATTCAAGCAGTCGACAATACACACCAGAGCAATGGGCAGATCTTCTTATTCAAGAATACACTCGCCAACTCAGTGTCAGTAGCTACCTTCAACATAATTTATTTCCCATTTCTAGTTTGCATTTACTAAATGATTAATTGTTTATGATTCTTAAGGACTTGTACGATTATGGAGCAAGAAAGTTTGTGTTGATTGGAGTTGGTCAGATAGGTTGCAGCCCCAATGAATTAGCTCAAAACAGCCCAGATGGGAGAACTTGTGTGCAGAGAATGAACTCTGCTAATGAAATTTTCAACAACAAACTCAAAGCTCTTGTGGATCAATTCAACAACAATCGATCTGATGCCAAGTTCATCTACGTCAATGTTTATGGGATCTTCCAAGATATAATCACCAACCCTTCTCAATATGGTAAACCACTATTTTTCTTCTTAGTAAAGTTATCTAAACAATTTCGTATGTACTACAATATTTAGTGCTAGGTATAGTCCAGTTTGGTCCGGTTTCGACTAGAACTATACCAAACCAAAAATTTCAATGAAAAATAGGACTAGATCGGACCAATTCATTTTTAAAACCAGTCCAAACCAAATTAGATTAATGGTAAGTTTACCTTTTCAAAAAAATTTTTTAATGATTTATGGGTTTTTTTTTTTTTTTTTTTTTTGCCTAGTCTTAACAATAACGATGCTAAAAATTGGACGGTTTGGTGTTACAGGTTTCACAGTGACAAACACAGGGTGCTGTGGTGTTGGGAGAAACAATGGGCAGATTACATGTTTACCCCAACAAACTCCATGCCAAAACAGGAAACAGTATGTGTTTTGGGATGCATTTCACCCAACTGAAGCTGCAAATGCTGTCCTTGGAAGGAGATCATATAGTGGTTCTGATTGTTACCCTATTGATATCCAACAATTAGCCCAGCTTTGATCAATGAACATGGATGGAGATTCTAATGATCAGTGTTGAAGATTGAAAAGTTTTTTTTTGCAATTTTGCATTTAGTAGTAGTTGTCTTTGTTGTTGTAGTACTGCAATTACCGCAACAAATTTGCCCTTTAATAGCATGTCACTGTAGCTTTTTTTTTTTTTTAAGAATGCTATAAAAAGTACAATTATTATAGTATTTTATATCACAATGCTATAAAAAATATATTAATAGGTAATATTTTATCCTTTATAGCATCTAACTTGAATTATATAGCATTCTATGGTTGCCGTACGATAACATTAAATTACTTAAATTATATAGCATTTTAAATTTACTATGATATGTTCTAAAATTATAAAAGCATTTAGGGAATGATATTAAAGTCAAATGTCACCTAAAAAAACAGAAGAGGGAAAAAAATATTATATCCCGCCAAGTTTCCCTATATTAATTTACTCCTTATTTTTTTTTTATAAAAAAGAAAAAAAAACCGGTCCTAAATGGTATCGTATAATATGATATATTATTTTCTCTACAAAGTCCTAAATTTCTAAATGAGGAGTGCTATAGTCACTCTTTCAACTCACTTTCTGTTCTCCTTTTAACACTTATCCTTATTTACTTTTTAAAAATAAAGAACTATCACTAATGAATTGTTTTTATATATCATTTACGATTCAAAACATCATATCTTTTCAAATCGTCCTTTTTTTACACCTAATTGTCATAATCATTTTCTTAAATATTAATATTATTATTATTTTATATACCTCTTTTTAATTTTCTAAAATATCATGACAAACACAATTTATATTTGAAAAATTATTATTTTTGTTTATATTATCATAAGTTCATTACACGGGTATCTTCTAGACCCGATTTGGTTAGTATTTATCATTTGACTTTCAAAGAAAATCTAAGGATACTATAATTAAAATCTTACTAAAACCTATCTGCTAAGTAATTATATAAACTTTAAAAGTTGTATTTATAATTATACTTTTAAAGAAATAATAATAAACAAAAAACAATCAAACAAATTAGGGAGGGGCTGGCTATAATTCCAGCCGTCATATTCACTTTTTCGTGAGGATATGTATAAAAATCTTGAGAGTTAGAGTTTTTAAAAAACGAAAAAATAATTAAAAATATATATTATAATTATATTTATATATGTATACGGGGAGATAAAAAAAATGGGGATGGGTCCCCATTTCAATAAAATTATGAAGGAATGGTAATGGTGAGGGGGAGGGGTCCATCCCTATCACCCTATCACCATTACACTTTGGGGATGATTTCCATCCCTCCCCCATTTCTCCATTCCCCCCGCCTGAGATTTTTTGTTTTTTTTCCACAAATAGAGACGGGGATTGGGGACATGGGGAATTGGGGCTTCTGGGAAAAATTAGCATCTGTGTATCTAGCACTCCTCTTCCCAATTTCACAAAATCCCAGTTCGTGATTCATGGTGAGAGTATCACACCGTCGTCGCACCTCTTTCCGCTGTTGCTCCTCGATTTGTCAGAAAATTCTTTTAATTCTATCCCTCAATCGTTGTTCAATCTTACTAGCCTCATAAAGCTCTATCTCATATGGGATTTTTTAAAAACCACATTCCTGGTGAATTTGCAAACTTGAAACTTTTTAAAGTGCTTGATTTGTCAAATAATCTGAAGCCTGGAGGTCAAATTCGTGGAATCATGGGAAATCATTTGCAGCTAAGGATTTTAGATCCTCAAATGAGCAATGATGCTATGCCTTTCTTGAAAAATTAGATTGCTAGGCACTACTCACAATACACTGGAGCAGCAGATGAGCGGTTGGTTGACGATGCGGAGCTTCTGCATCTACTGTTGGTTCCATGGGTTGTGGGGATTTACAGCTCTAAGTTTGTTAATGAGCCCTAGTTCTCAATCCATCTATGTCATAGCTCCAAGACAGATGTCCCTTGCTGGTGCTGATTGTGCGGCCTTAGAAACTAAGAAGAGAGGGCATGGAAAGGTGGGTACAAAGCAATCTGTTCATCGGAAGTATATTGACACATTTGGTTAAAGAATTTTCACAGAACAGATGAGTGACAAGGTTAGTGTTCATTCATAGGATTGTTTCCATTTTCTTGTATATTTTTCTTCCTATTTTTTATATTGTTTTGCTTTGCTTTCTTTTTTTGGGTTACACTGTGTTCTCGTTACATTTTTCTCATCTTTGTCAAATTATATATGTACAACAAACATAGATGGACAGGAAGATATGAAGCTCATTCATGGAAAAAACAGTTGCAAGAAAAAGGGCTGGAAATGGAGGCAAGGTTAGTAGTCAAGCAGAAAACAAAATAATTTTTGCAGTTACATGTTTGGAAGTATTATTCCTTTAATTTCCTGACTGTGTAATGTTTGGTCCCTCTGTTTACATGATCTGACTTATTATTAAATTCTTCCTTTTTCATGTTCAATTCTTCCTCTGGATGCTATTTCAATCAAATGATTCTTGTCTTCAGTTTATCTTGGTAAGCGGCAAAATCTTAAAACTTTTTTAATTGAGATTTACACAAACTATTATATTGTGATGGTCTATCTGTTTGTATGGCGTCAGCTTGAGGGATCACCGATTGTGGTTGCACAGAATGACAAGTTTTAACAAAATGGTAAGCAAAATATGAATTTTGACATCTAAGAAGAATTGATTGGATTAGTTTTAGTTTCTTTCTGTTGTAATGTACTATCTGGTTAAATGATTGAGAAACTAATATAATCACTTGCAATAATGCTATCTGTTTGGGGTGTTTTTGTTGTTGTTTCGTTAGGGGTTTTTGCCTCTTGTCTCTGGCTTTTGGGGTGGTTTCTGGTTAGGCGCTGTTGGTTGGTGTGGCTGGTGTCTTGGCTGTTTTGTTTTTTTGTGGTGTTTTTTCTGGTTTGGTTGCGTTTTTTGCAGCTGGTGCTGGCGTTTGTTTGCTATGTTCTGCCTGTTTGGGCGTTTTTCCTGGCCTTTGGCCTTGTTAATAATTCTGCTGTTAAAAAAAAATAATGCTATCCGGTTAGTGCTTAGTATATTTGACAACAAACAAGAACTTGATTTGGGGACTAAGGACTTGTATATATATATATATTCAATGTACTACTACTTTTACACCATTTTTTTTACTTCATTTTTTACTGGAACAATTTGGTTAGATGTTTTGTGGTGACAATAATTAGTTTTTTGAGCGTCTTTTTATAATATAGAAGAATAGAAATCGTTCATAGTAGGCTAATCTTTTAGTTAATTTAACAAGGATTTACTACTAAAATGAATCTTGCAAATTTGTATTATTTAGACACAATTAAGGTTGGTCCTATTCAATAGGGCATTGTCTATGCAATCCGATATAAATGACTAAGAGAATGTTTTTAGATATTTCATTGGCAAACATGTCAGCTAAAATTATATAAGCATTGATACAATGGAATTTTAGTTCTCTAAATGCTAAGTCATGCTAGTAGTCAAGGTACAACGTACATAAATTCTTCCTCTTATTTGCAACTTGATGGTTGCGAGTTTGGCTGAAAGCTTAAACTCATGTGACATGCAGGGTTCTTACTCCGATAGACAGACAAGCAAAAATGATATATCTTCAAGTGTTTCTTCATTATGGAATTAAAATCATGCGGGGTTCTAAAGAGTGTCAGTAATAAATTTTATATGGATATGAATTTCTCATTGCATTTTGTTTGATGCAGGCGGTTCAAACCATTAATGGAGAAATAGCTCAACAACTTGGCTAACAAAGGTTGATATTGATTCCGTGTGGTTTGAAGATTGCCTTGTTGAGGCCGATTTATCTTTGTCTTGTTAGTTGTTGTCTTTTTGTAATTTTAGTTTCAAAAAAAAAAAAGGAAGATTAATATTGTGTATAGATGTTTATGTGTTATTTTGTATTGGACAATGTAATTTGTACATGTAAGAAATATGTTGAATCAATTTTAAGTTTATATGATACTTTTTGTTTTATCAAAACAGATGAATAAAAAAAAAATTAATAAAACTAAAAAATATTTATGTTTTTTTATTTTATTTTATTTATTTATTTATTTTATTTTTATTTAATGTACTTTAAATAATAGCATTTTCATAATGCTATCAAAGGGTTATAATAGCATTACAAAAAAAGTTATAAATTGTCATCGTAACTATTCTACGGAATACATAGTATCACATGAATGCTATCAAAAAATATTTGTAGCAATATTGGTAGCACTTAGCAAATGCTATGGAAAGGAAGGACTTTTAATAGCATAGGCTAATATAGCATACTTATAAATGCTATCATTCACTTTTCATAACATTAATCTAATGCTATTAAAAGTCAAATTTATTGTAATAGTGCTTTTGGCGCAAATTTTACATTAAAATAGTGCAACTTTCACACTAATTCATTATTCCATCTTCGACCTATTGCACCAAATTTTAAACTTAAAAAAAAAAAATTCCTTTTTTTTCCCTTTTTTTAATATTTCTCCACAATTAACATTTCACCCCATAATTAACATAACATTGCAGTACGATAAGAAATTATGAAATTAATACATTAAAAGAAACCTATTCTACCCACACTATCTATTTGTTGCACAAAGTAGTTGTCTCGAGTTTCCACTTTTTCAACAATACAAAGGAATAAACTTCTATCCATTTGAAAGCATCGACGGAACATTTGATCGTTATACTGTGGGTTCTCGGCAAAATAGTCGTAGAATAAACAACGATCAACACTTTCCCCGGTCTCGATTGATCACTATATGACTAGGAATTGAGCCTCCACGGGTCACTAGGTTGTTTTGTTGATTGAGATATTGAGCGATGGCCAATTAGATGTTACCATGTTGGACAATTATCGCTTCTTGTTCTGCATCAATCGCTTCAAGATTTGCCATAAGTTACGCTTTCTCATCGTTGGAAGATAAAGATGAGAAATTAGATGAACCTCCGATATTGAAATTCATTTTTGCTTGGAGTTGAATTGAATTGAATGAGTTTTAGCAAATTTTGGTGTAGGTTATTTATCATTGTGAAATATTCTATTCTAGATAAGAAATATGATCATGGCTAATTGCCAACCATTTGATGGATTGCATCATCATATGAACCATAGGTCACCTTTTAATTATAATATCTTATCTTTTCAATGTGGATCGATTAACAAGTTTTGACCTAGGTCGCGTATTTACTAAAACAAGGCTGAAAGAATCCCAAATTCGATTGAAGAACATGAGCAACGACAGATATAAACAAGTTCAAAATTAAAATTAAAAAGAAGTAATTACACAAATTGACCAATGAATCGCCTAATTTGCATGCTCAATTGCATATTCCAACATTTAGCTCGATCGAGTAACTCCATTTGAAAGAATCCCCAATTCTTTTGAAGAACATCAGTAGTGACAGATATAAACAAGTTCAAAATTAAGATTAATAGGAGTTGATTAAACAAAATTGACCAATGGATCATCTAATTCACATGCTCAATTGTATATTCCAACACTTAACTCGATCGAGTAACTCCATCTCATACAAATCCCCGATTCGGTCAAACAAGATGAGTAGTAAATCATAATACCCAAAATATAATTTTCAATTTAAAATAGCGATTGCAATACATGTGCTTTTAGAAGGGCGAGTGGATGACAGTTGTATCCAGCTGGTTACAGTTGAGAACATTGCTGACAATAGCTGCAAGCCCACGTGGAAAAAGTAGATACAGACAAAAACACTTTAATTCAAAAAATCCAACGCGTGAACCAGATTCATTAAACCTAGACATCTAGAGCATCTGAATTGTAGGACAACTCTCTGCAATAATATCTTAACTTTTCCAGAAATCTGATCTTCACTTTTCCCAAAATATGAAGATAAGATATTTGAGCTGTTAAATGCCAAATATTGGATGGATTGCATCACCATCTGAACCATATGATTAAATCTCGAAAATAATATCTAGACTTCTCCAGAATTCTTATCTTCACATTTCCCAAAATTTAAAGATAAGAAATCTGAGCTATTAAATGTCAATCGTTGGATGGATTGCATCACTATCTGAACCGTAGGATTAAATCTCAAAAATAATATCTAGACTTAGAACTGGAAAGGTTCCGGTTAGAACCGTCGGAACCAGAATAGAAAAAATCAAAACCAAAACTGTTTTTCCTATTTCGGTTTAGGAACCGAAATCGAAACTAAAATCGGGGGAGGTCGATTTCGATTCCGGTTCCAAGTTTTACAGAACCGACCGATTCAAACCTGATCGGAACCGACGGTTCCTTAATTTTTTTTTTTAATTGGGCTGGAGCTGGACCGTTGGAGACTTGGAGTTCTACCCTTCTACATAAGCCCATTGATGACTTAAGCCCACAACCCAAGCCCAAGCCCACCCTTTTCCTGTTCTAAACACACCCAAATACCTAATCCTGAACCCTAGCTTTACGTTCTTGACTTCTTGTTCTTCCTCACCTCACGCAGCTACCACCTAAGTCCCACCCCACCACTCACCAGTCCACGGCAGTACGGCACCACCCTTAATCTTGTCTCCCTCTCTCGATCAATCCAACTATCTAAGCAAGAAGAGTGGAAGACGAAGAAGATGACAGACGAAGAAGAAATAAGAAAGAAGAAGAAAGAAGATGATGATGATCGATCCAAACCTTGGGTGAGTGAGTGACTGGTGAGTGAAACTTGATTGATTTTGTGTTGTGTTGATTTGAGTGAAACCTTGTGTTGTGTTGATCCAAACCTTTGAAATTTTTTCTAGGTTTTCATTATCTCTCTCTCTCTCTCTCTCTCGCTCACAAAAGTGTCTTGAGTGTTCTTGAGTGACTTTTGTTGATTTCTTGTGAAATCATTGTGGTTGTAAAATGAGATCGGAGTGTTTGATTGTATCTTATGTGGTGAGATAGTGCTATTTACAGTATTCTTGTTCACTTAAAGTGAAGGTTGCGATTCGCATGTTAGTGGACAGTGAGTGGGTATTGGGTTTTTAATTTTTTAATTTTTTAATTTTTTTTTATAAAAGGTTCAGAACCGTCGGTTCCGTCGAAACCGGAACTGGAACCAAAACCGACGGTTCTTGAACCTAAACCAAAACCACTATGCCGGTTTTGGTTCTTGTTCCACCAAAACCTAGAATTGAAACCGTCTGTTCAAAACAGGAATCGAAACCGTGCTAGGTTTTAGACTTCTCCAGAATTCTTATCTTCACCTTTCCCAAAATCCGAAGATAAGAAATCTGATTACAAATGCTAACCAATTGATAGATTTCTTCACCATCTGAACCGTAGGATTAAATCTGAAAAGAGTATCTCCTAATTTCTATAAATATCAACCCACACTAAATTAAACCTATCTCTTCAAATCTCTTATCCCTTCGAATCAGTTATCTCTTCAAATCTCTTATCCCTTCGAATCAGTTATCTCTTCAAATCACTTTTCCTTTCAAATCACGTTTTCCAAAAAAATTGTCTTCAAAAAGAAGTTCTTTATACACACATGTAGAAGACACACACCTATGTCACGTATATCTTGATGTTTCGCAAAACCCGATCATAGACATTTACCAATCGAAGGATATGTTCTGGTCTTGAGTTGAGAGTGACTAGAACAACAACAAACCAAATTTTATCACTAAATTTTGTGGCAAGAGAAGTTTGCAGTGTCGAATGTAGACTATCTTTACCGTAGTTGGAAAATTGCAGGGATGCTTACGACAAATCGAATGTCTTAATCCTAGTGGTGCTTCCGAAGCCGATAATGTGAGTATTTATTAAAATTAAAGTTGTAGAAAAATTATATTTCATATTTAATTTTAACAACATATATTTGTATCGTTTTGCAGATGAACAAGGCAAAAATCTTATTAGCACAAGATAGCAAATACAAAAATGGATTAAAGTTTGACCATATATGGCACATCCTTAAAGATATGCAAAAATTTACAGATAATTATACTGCAGTATCAGCCTTTCGAATACAAAATGGTCATTTTGTATCATCACAAGAAGACTCTCCAACTCTAGAGTCTCCCACAACGACATTTCCTGAACTATCTTCATTTTCTCTGAATATAACTAGTGATAACGTTAGGGGTAGTTCATCTCGACGGCCCGTTGGGGTGAAGAAAGAAAAATTGAAAAAGAAGGCTGAGGAAGAAAATTCAACAATTGTTGACACTTTGAAAGAAGGATAACAACAACTCATGAAAGTTTATAAAAAAAAAAAAACAATCAGGAGAGACAAAGAACTAAAGATATTATGGAGAGAAAATTGGAGCTACGGGAAACCAAAATTGTAATGATGGATTTGAATACCATAACTGATCTAATAAAGCGCAAGTTTGTGAATCAACAACAATTAAAATTTATGGCAAAACATGCTCGACAACAAGGCTAGGGATCCCAAAATATATATGGGTCTTTTGGTGATTTTTTTACTAATCTCGGAGGATCTGGAAATGGTCTTCCAGACTATTAAATCGTTGTTGTAATTTATGTAGTATTTTTTTCTTAATTTTAGTGTCTTAAAATTAGTGGTAATTTATTTTATCACTATAAAGTTTGTATTTCGTTTTTAATGTTTTTATTAATTAATGTATTTTGCTTTAATTTCCGTTGTTTTGAATTAAGTGATTTATTTAAAAAAATTGCATTAAATTTTTTTAATTATACACTTTATTTTAGTTTATTATAAATGTTAATATCAATAATAATTAAATCAAAAAAAAAATCATTAAATGATAAAAAGGACCGAATTGGAATAAATTTAATTGATTAAGGGTAAAACTGTGATTAAACAAAACCTTTAAATAAATGATTTAATCATAATAGATTTTAATTAATAGGGTTAAACTGTGATTTTATAAAAGTTGAGGGATGGAAAAAAAGAAAAAAAAATTGAGATTAATGTATAGTTTCAAACAGCAATCCCATAGTATGCATAACATAACCAACAACCCAATAGTAGTCAAAAGAAATTCCACAAACAAAAAAAATAGAGCTAAACAAAACAATAGGGATTTCAAGCCCTGTATTGGAATATCAAGCCCTAGACTTGGATATCAAGCCCTGGATTTAGACTTCAAAATCATAATTTGAATTTAAACCCAAGGAAGAGATTTCAAGATATGGAAAGGAATTTCCTTTCAAGCCCTGGAAAGAGATTTCAAGCCTTGACAAAGGGATTTAATGCCCTGGAAAAGGATTTTAAGTCCTGATTTAGACAAACCAACCACTGATATTAAATTTCAACCCATAATAAAGGACATTTCCTTCTCATTTCCATTATACCCTACCCATACATGTATATCAACAAGGTAGTTAAACACGAAAACAAACATAACAAGCCAAATCCACCAAATCCAAATCTAACTCCTATCCATTTCTCAAACAAAATACATAACACTTAATAAACAACGAGCCACAAGTAAAAGATCAAATCATCATCCATGCACAACATAGACGCAAACAAACATATCAGAGGTTAAAACCTTTAACTGCTTACAGTTTTTAACAGAGATATAACTATAGAAATATAGAAGTAGGAAATACGCACCGTTGTACTGAACAAGGATTCAACATTCAACACCCTAGTATCGAAATCCCACATATTATGTCGTGGGAACCCTGTTCCAATCCGCCTCCCGATTTTCCCTGTTAAACGGCTAATCCTTTCAACTGCCTAAACCTATACGATTTAAAAACATACAATTAAATACATAAAAAACAAAGAAGGTTGAAAGATGATCATGGATTAATTTTGATAATATTACCTGAAATACAAGCGAAAATCCTAAAATGTGGAATGTAAAGTACTTCAAATCATTCGTCTGAACATCCTTTTGAGGCTTCGTATTGGACTTATTTGTCTTTTCTGCATCCTTTTCTCCATCTTCCACAACCTTCTTCTTCTTCTTGTCGTCACTTCTCAACCTCTTTAAGTGTTTCTCGACTGCATTCTTTAGCCAATATAATGTCACATCAAAGATATACGAGCCCCACAGAAAACTTGTAAACTCTTTTTCATCATCAACTAAAGCCCACACCCAAGCAGGTATGAAAGTTCGTCCTTCCCCTGTCCCGAAAAACTGGGCGACCATTAATAGGTACATTATCTTCAAGGCATCATCTGTTAGGATTATGCTCAATAGCAAGAGTGTAATGTTGTAATTAACAATCTTAATCATATTAATAAAGTGATTTCTGGTTTAACAAATCGTATAGCATTTATAGTTTGTATTATAATTGTCAAAGTAAATAATCATAAGGTCTAAAAACTATGGGAAAAGAAGAATTGTTCGTACATCTGGATATGTATGTGGTAGACACAATTCTTTAGTTAGTCTTGAATATTGTTCACAACTTAAGTTAAAGGTTGGGCACCTTTATCTTGTTAAAGTTGTAGAATTCTTTTGCTAGCATTTGAGTGGGATCAAATGAGATATGATGAGTCTAAAATCATCGGAGTGTCTTCGAGCAAAAGGATCTAGTGCACTGGGTGCATTGAACTGGATCACAATGAAAAGCTTTATCTAGAACCGTCAATAGATAATAGTCTTTTCATTATCAGGACAATCGGAGAGTCTATCTTAATCCTGAGATAAATGATGGACTTATGGTTGCAAGTGATATCATTTGAGTTATCAATGAGTATGATTATATCGCATAGTCTATCCTCGATAGTTTGGTGATATTCATTTGTTAATCGATAGAGGACTTCATTTATAGATATGGACATCGTGGCTCCATTTAATTAAATGAGAGTATAATATCATCATATGGATGTTTTGAGGTAATTGGATATTAAATCTCAACGTTGAGTTTTCAAGTGTCTATTGAAAACATGGCTTCGGACAAGTCAAAATATCCAAGTTCAAAACGTGGTCATATGAGTAAATATGGTAACTTGGAGAGTTATAGGCGGTCTATGAACTCTTGGCGATTACTGATATTAATCACGAGGATACACTATCTCCAATATGATTGTCTAGGGTATGAATGAGGAGCATCTTCCTTTTCTATCTTTATTTAAGAGTTCAGTTTTAGCTCTTTAGTGGAATGAGTTAAAATTAATGGATCGGACCTAAGTGAATCATTTGTTGATTGTGATTAGGTTATGTCTATTGAAGCTTAAATTTAGATGGCCCGCCAAGATCCCCAATCCACACGGACTTGCATGGATCACTTGATATATTCTACCGGACCAATTTAAGGGTCCATCTAGAATATAATTTGCACATTATTTAAGTAATGGGCTGCTCAATTATATTAATATATTAATGAAAGACATGTGGGCTTGTTTCTTTTAGTAAGAATGGGTCTGGTTCACATGTGGGCTTTTTTATTTAAAGTCCAATGGATTAAATGAAATAGGAAAATAATATTAGGCCCATCTTATATATAAGTGGGGCGGCTAGGTTAAAGTTTTGACCTAAAAATATTATTTTGTTTCATTTGTTTTAATTAAATAAGAATTAATTGATTTATTGATTAATTGTTTAATTAAAGAAACAAATCTTTCCTAAAAGTAAAAGACTTGTTTGATAAGTAAATAAATAAATTAGTATTATTTATTTAATCAAATAAGGAGTCTTTTTTTATTTAGTCAAATAAAAGAATAAAAATAAAAGAGTTGGATTAGGGTTTGAAGTCTATAAAGTTAAAAGAATTAGGGTTGAATTTCGTCACCCTATATAAGTGACATGATGAAATTCGGCCAACCCTAATTAGATACTACATAGAATTCGGCAACCCTAAAGGAAAAAGAAGAAAAATTCGGCCAACCTATATATATGTTCTTATAGGGTTCGGCCACATCAATTAATTGGTGCTTGAGTTTTTATTTTCTTTCTTCTTCTTCTTAATTCTAAGAGAGTTTTTATTCTAGAGAGACAAAAAGGAGTGAAAAATTATTCTTTGATAGTATACAATTGCTTAAACATCAATAAGCTTGTGTATACGATATCGATCTAGGTTCACGCGAGTTTCGATCATAAGATTGTAAACTCAAAAGTGACCGGAATAATTTTGACATTCTTTTGATTGTTTTGTGACTAACAAAGAAAAGAAAGTATTTGTTTGGTCCATTCACAGGTTTGCAATTCAAAGGAAAGGGAGACCACGCTCCTAGGTGATCCACGTTCGTGCTCGGATTGAAGGTCTTGCGGATTACCATCGACGTAAGTCAATCGGATCACGCGACAAGAGGTAATTTACTTTTGTTGATATATATGCATGTTTATTGATTAAAAGGGTTTAAGGTTCATAAAGGAAAAATTTTAAAAGTCACTAAATCGTCTTTAGTATCGCTTCCGCTGCGTGTAACACTTTTATTTGTTTATTTTTCCCTACATCATCACCATCCACAATTGTGAGCTGTTGAAATGTTGCATCTAACAATTCAACTATTGGCTTTTCTTCTTCAAAATACTTACTCAAAATACTCTGATCACCTATTTAAGTCTTTTCTTTGAAGCCTTCTGGCAGCATGCCTATATCAAGCCCACTGCACAAACAGAACTCCTCTATCCTAAACTGAGCTCGGTGCTTACCCAAACCAAACTAAACCAAATCTCTTCCGGCTTAGACTTTGGAAGAAGGATCTCTCTTTTTAGGAGATTGTAAATCAAGAGATTATGAACCTTAACAGGTTATACAAGATCCAAGTAGGAGCCAAATGAGGCTTTCTTAAACCGTTCAACCATGCCCCATCGTGTTAGGACCGACTTTAAATCTCGAATAAAATATTTCTTGTTTTGAGAGTTGATTCTAGCTTGTCTCTAGTTTTTGTAGTCTAGATACTGCCACAATTTCTGATTAGGATCGACAGGCATCCTGTTTAAAACAACAAAAAATTTAATTAATAAATAACAAATATAATCCCTTATTTTTATAAAGAAGTTCAGGAACTAATACAAGCCCTGTACATAGATTTCAAGCCCTGGAAAGGGAGTTCAAGCCCTGTATTGGAATATCAAGTCCTGACAAAGGGATTTAATGCGCTATAAATGGATTTTAAGCCCTGGTTTGGATAAACCAACCACTGATATTAAATTTCAACTCATACTAAGGGACATTCTTCCCATTTCCACTATACTCTACCCATCCATGTATGTCAACAAGGCAGTCAAGCACAAAAACAAACATAACAAGCCAAATCCGAGGTTAAAAGGTCGGGATATCGACATTGTCAATGACTCGAAGGTTGCAGTTTCTTAGATTAAGAGTGCTAGTTTCCGTAGTTTCAACAATGTTAATATGGTTTACGATATTCATGACTTTTTGAAGCTTCATGGTGGCTTAGCTGTTTCGTTTAGTTCGGAAGCTTCTAATTCCTTCGTTGACAGTTTAGCAAAGAGGGGCTCAAATAGAGAAGGGGATGCCATCCATTGGGGAAAGATTTGATTTTGCAGTCTTTGTCTTTTCCCTTTTGTTCGAGTGTATTTTTGCTTTGTTTTTCTTTTTGTTTCTTCTTGCTGTGGTTGTGCCTCTGTTTTTGGTCTTTTGCTGTTATGTTTTTGGCCTTTTGCTCGGCCTGTTTGCTTGCTTGGCTTTGCCTATTATTGTTTCTCTTGGGTTTGGTTTCTCTCAATAAAGCTTAATGTTCAAAAAAAACAAGAAGCCAAATCTACCAAATCCAACACTTCATAACATAACATCACAAAAACCATCTACAACAATACTTCATCTCCACCAAGTCAAAATTCCACATGAATTATAAAGCAAAGCAATTATACAACATGAATTCACACAAATGAGCCCACATTTCAAAACTTCAAATTAAAAAACAAAACAAAACATAACCAACTGTTCACAGGCATGAACTGCAAGATAACTACTCATGTTATCATTCCTTCACGTCTAAGCCTATTTTCACAATTGACTGAAAAGTAAAATTCAACAAAGCAACATTAAACCATTGGTAACCCACCATTCTCTTACTGAATAAACAGGTAAATCATAATCCATACAAAACTGGTACTTCACAAATTAAATCCATACAAACTGGTACTTCACAACCCCCTTAATGCAAATCAAACACCTACCCATTTCTCAAACAAAATACATAACACTTAAACAACAAGTCACAAGTAAAATATCAAATAATCATCCATGCACAGTCACACATAGACACAAAAAAATATATCAGAGGTTAAAACGCCAAAGGAATGAAGAAGACAAGGAGAAAACGAATGAATACCTTTACTTGTGAGTTGCAATAAAGGCATTTTCTCCGGCTTAACAACGGGCTTCTTAACTTGAACGAGGAATGAAGAAGACAAGGACAAAACGTCTGGGTTGGATCTCGATATTCGACTATTCTTCTTCTTCAAGACCGTTTTTCTACTCTCCGTTTCTCTCTTCTCAAAGCTGGTGTGTTTTGATTCTTCTTCTTCTTCAAGACTAGAGTTTCTCTCTTCTCAAATGCTGTTTGGGGTTCAGATTTTTTGCATTTGATTTACTGAATGGCAACGTTTGGGGTTTTAGGATAATTTGGCAATCTTCCCTTCAAATGGTTTAATATTTAAAAGATCACTTAAAATGAGCAATTTAGTTAATTCGCTTTAATGGGGTTTGGGTTTTAGGGCAATTTGGTAATCTTCCCTTCAAAGAGTTTAATATTTTACGATCACTTAAAAGGGTAATGCTGGAATTTCATGTCCAAAGGGGACAAAAATACAAGAAAAACAAAGTGGGGACATTTTTGCTTTTTCAAACATACAAAGAGACATTTCCTTCCATTTCTACTAAAAAAATTTCACAATCCATTGCAACATCAGAAATGCTCTAATAAAATAAAAAAGATTAAAATAACTGGATAATTGGTTGTTTATCAAGTATATTTTTTATGAAGCAAATCTCTTGACATTGTTGACATGTCAATATTTATTGTAATGCAAATCATTTTGTATTGGAGATGCTCTTATGATTTTTTGAAACTAATTTTTATTTTTATTTTTAGTTTTATTTTTTTTTTTATTTTATTTTTTTTTATATGTGATGTATTCTAAATCTAGACTTAGGTTTCTTTTTCCAGATCCTATACGAAAGCTATTTTGATTCCTAAATGGACTATAGGTCAGTTTAGTATTGCTTTTGAAAAGTTAAAATCATATTATTTTATAATTTTGACATAAAATAATATTTGGTAAAACTTCCAAAAGTGATTAATTGATAATCTGACAAGTTTTAACAGTGATATTGAACAGTGTGTGGGGGGTTACTTTCTGAAAATGATTATAAAATAATTCTTTCGGTATTTAAGAAATTTTTTAAAATATCATTATTATCCTTTGAAATAAAGTTAAAATCATTTATATACCTTATTTCATCTCAAAATTAAATATTTTATTTAAATATTGATTTGATTTATAAAATATTTTAAAAATATTTTATTGTTCTTATGGAATTTGTTTTTCCTAATTTAAATATTGTACTTAAATATTGATTTAATATATATAATTAATGAAAAAAATGAAATAGAGTTCTAAAATCATGTATATTTTAGTCATTGTAACTAATCTCAACACTTTTACAATAAAATGACCAAACGTATGTATATTGGTTTTGATCTATAAAGCAGTTTAAAAATACAATTAATCAAACATCTACCGATTAATTTCACAGCTGATTATTCTTTCAGCACATCTAATAGTGATTATTATAAAAGTTATAGCAATACCAAATTGGCTCTATGATTCCCTCAAAATCTCCACTCTATATTCATAGACCTACAAGTTAATAGCTTAAATGAGTAATTTTAAGTAATTTCAAATCTACAATATCACAATTAGAAAAAAGGTGTTTTATGATGGTTAAAAACCGTCATAAATGCTATTTTATGATGGTTTTAAAGAGCCAACGAATCCAGCGTCAAGAACCACTTTATGATAGTTTAATTTATGACGGTTTTTAATGTCATACCTTCTTGATGGTTTTTACCCGTCAAGAAATCATGATGGTTAAAAACCATCATAAATCTTAAAATGTTATTTTTTTTATAAAAAAAATAAAAAATTCAATGGGATATATATATCCCACTGAAAATTAATTTTTAAATTTTGAAAAATCATCAAATATATAAATACAATTCAATGATTTTTAATAATTACACAAAATCAATAAAATTGAATATAAACACATTCTATTAATAAAAAAAAGTAGTTACATTATCAAATACAATGAAGTATATACTCAATTTACAAGAATATATATATATATATATCCCAAAATTTAACTATAAATATCCTCAGTAAAAGAAAAAAAAAAAAAAAAGTAAAACGAGGAGATAAAATAATCCCAAGAATTTTACTTTAAATGTCCTGCAAAACAAACATAAAAGAAAAAAAAAAAAATTAAATATTCATAAGGTCATTAAAACAAAACATCTACATACTTTAAACTTAAAATTTAATTTACTACAAACAAAATGAGATTGAACAAACCTTTATCGAGAATTCTTTTATTTTTATACTTCACCTAGGACAATCAAACAAAAAAAAAAAAAAAAAACACAAAAGTTATTACATTATTCAATTTTTTTAAACTATAATTAATATTTAACGGAATAAAATTTAACACAATAATATAAAATGAGATCAATGAAAAGAGAAAATAAAATGATAATATAAAAATGATTAAATATAACACAAATGTGAAAAAAAAAAAAAAAAAAAAATTAACCTGGACCAAAGACTTAAGAAGAAGACGAAGAAGGGGACAAAGAATTAAGAAGAAGATGAAGAACAAAGAGAAAGACTAAAAAAAGAAATTGATTTGAGATGGGAAGAGGGGTTACACGGCCACATCTACTCCAAAAGCATAAGAAGTAGAAAAAATTATAAGCTAGGGTTGTGACGTAGGAGACTTATAGTAATGGTGGAACCCATTCAACTTTTTTTTTTTTTTTCCCTCTATTAGTTTTAAATTACTTTTTAACTTTTTAATTTTCCTCCTACAATTGTAGGATACTTTTTAATATAACATTTTTTTAAAAACTTATCGTAACGTTCTTTAATTTAACTTTACACAATCAATTTTTAAAATTAATTTGTATTTTTTTTCTAGTATATTATAGTTTCGAAAATTTATTCAACAATATAATTATAAAAGGAGGTTTATAACCATGAATATAGCATATCTAAAATGCTATGGCTTTAAATTTGAATAAAATATTTAATAATATTTTATAGAATTCATAAAATTTTAAAAAGAATATAATCCACCTTGACATTTTGTTTTATCTTTAATCAAGAGTCATCACTAAATTATGATGGTTTTTAAAAACCGTCATAACATTATGACGGTTTATGACTGTTTTTAAAAACCATCATGATGTGGTAATGGTTTTAAAAAAAAGTGTAATAACGTTACGATGGTTTTTAAAAACCATCATAACTTTGTGATGGTTTTTAAAATCTATATTTAAAAAGTGTTATAAGTTATAACGCTTTTTAAAAACCATTATTATTTATGTCATAAATCATTATTTTTGTAAGAGTGAATATGTTTCTGTTTTGTAGGTTTGCTTTCACGTGTGTAGTTTGGACATCTTTAAACTTGTTCATCGACTCACCCATCTTCACCGTATCAAGTTCTCTAACGCATTTAACTTCACCATTATCATTGAAGTATTCGGTCAAAATCCTTAACATTTTTTTAAAGCACATGCTTTTAAGCAATTTCAATATGTTCGTCTTTAGTTCTAAGGATTTTCTCCCTCATCTTCACCATATCTATTTCTCTAACCCATTTAACTTTACCTTTGTCATTGAAGTATTCGGTCAAAATCTAGAACATTTTTGTAAAGCACATGCTTTTAAGCAATTTTAGTATGTTAATCTTTAGTTCTAAGGATTTTCTCCCCCATCTTCACCATATCTATTACTCTAACCCATTTAACTTCCATCATAGTCATTGAAATATTCGGTCAAAATCCAGAACATTTTTTTAAAGCACATACTTTTAAGCAATTTCACTATGTTTCAGTGTTGCTGGCGAGTAGGGAGTTTCAAATGGCAGCTGTGGAGGGTTACTATCCACTCACGATAATCCTCTTCAAGCTCAGGTTTGGACTTTCCATTAAAGACCCCAATATCTAATTGTAAATCGACCATAGTCTTTGTTACGCAGAATTGGTTCCATAATTGGCCACGTAAATATGTACCGCAGTCTTCTAATATGATCTGAAATTCCTCCTTGAACTTTTGACAATTAACAAGGAGTTCCAACGCTACATCCAATGATTGGTCTATCTCCACCTGAAAAACATTGCTTATTAAATGTTATAAATGATTTCAACATTACCATTAAAAAAATGATTTCACTGTAGAGTAATATCTCCAATTTTAGTTTCAAGTTTCCAAACAAGTGGTAATGTCATGCGTGATTCGGTAGTCAGTATAATAGACCAAAGAGCAAATAAATAATTGACTTGCATAAAGACTGATTTGCTTCCAACTGTCTGAGTTAATTGCTGATTTGCTTCTTCAATTACTGCTTAAGTCAAACTTAAAAAAAAAAAAAAAAGCAGCCAACATTCCTATTTTTTTTTTTTTTTTTATAAGTTTATTGGGATCGGAGATCAACAGTCAACACATCTTGCTGAGACCCTCTCTAACTCTCTCGGTTATTAATCATAAATTTGTAAGAACATTCAAATAAAATTTAGGGTGAAATCCATTTTAGTCCCTCTAGTTTGATCTATTACACAAACTGGTGTCTCGGTTTTCAGAATTGTCTCGATTAGTCATTCTATCATGATTTCCGTCGAAAAAGTGAAATCTGACAGTGACAGAGGGTCAATTGACCCTGTTGCCCCTGATTTTTGTTTTAAACAAGAAAAAAAAATTCTTAAAATTGATTTACTGAAAATTATTCTGATGAACCCAAACCCAACTTATTGTCTCTCACCAAAATATTTGGAACAAAACAAGATCTGGAATTTTTTTTTTTGTTTGAACAAAACCAGATCTAGAAAAAATTTGTTTTAACCATACCCACATCTCCACCATCACCACCACCATCGCCGCCAAAATCAAACCCATAAAATCTAACTTATTCAAACCCATTCAAACATAGAAAACCAAAATCATTCAACAACAAAATCAAACTCCCTTCAACAAAACCCAGATTCAATCCATTACTGCATCATTCCTTATAAAATAAAAAAAAATAAAAAAAATAAAAAAAATAAAAAAAAAAAACATCACCAACATCAAAACCAAATCCTTCAAATCTCACAAAATCAAATCCTATTTCTTGAAACAAATGAAGGGCTTCTCTAACCCTCCGTTGCCTACCCAAAAAACCGAATACAAATAGAAAACACACGAGAAGAAACCTGATTTTGATGAGACAATAATGTCAACAAGAAACACTTCATGTCATCAAAAAGCTTCCTCCTACCTAGAAAATCAACCATGTATTCAGTTTCGCAGTCATCAAACTGGAAACCCATTTGCATTTCAACCTAAGAAAAGAACTCCAAAGTCTTTATCCTACCCAACTGTCCATAATTCATCAAAATTTCGAGTACAAGGTTGGATATCAACTTGTCTTTTGTAATCCCTTTAACAAACAATCAAAGTCATTAAATTTAAGTGCTTTACGATCAGAGAGTAACAGAGAACATATGTTGGTACGTGGCATCTGAGGAAATTACAACAAAGTTTAAAGGAATTCATGGGTCTTGTGTGGAGAGTGAAATGGGTCTTTTAGAGGTTTTGAAATCTGGGTTTGGTGACAATGAAGAGTTATGAAGACAGAGAGTGAAAATTTTGAAGATATTTGAAGAGAAAGAGAGGCCTTCATGTGTGGCCAAATCAGGAGCAGTAGCCAAACCAAGAAATCAAACCTATTCCACACCAAAATCAGATCTGTGAGTGGGTGAAAAAAGAGAGTTTTATTGTGATATCGTATGTGAGAGAAAAATTTTAGAGAGAGGTATGGTGGATGTTCAACTGGGTTCAGATTTGAAGGTGATTAGGGTTTCGGGGAGATAGAGAGATTGTTTAATTTTTTAAAAATAAATTTTTGTTCAAACAAAAAACAATTTCTGGATTTGAAAGAATAAGAAGAAGAAGATGGAGAGAATCACTTGAGAGATCAGAGATCATGAGAGAGAGAGGAGAGAGAATGATGTGTAAGATTTTTTTTATTAATTTTTAATTTTTAATTAAATTAATTATTAATTACTTTTTAATCAGATTTTTATATTTATTACGTAAGTTACAATTTTACCCTTACCACTTGGACGGAATCTTTACAAACCCTAACTGAATTGGACGGCAGGGATTGAAATACGGATTTTTGAAAACTAACGGGACCTGTCAAGATAAAGCTGAAAACTGGGGAACCAGTTTGTGTAATAGTTCAAACTAGAGGGACTAAAATGGATTTCACCCTAAAATTTATTATAATTTGTTTTCATATATAATCTTGAAAATTTGGATTCTCTTTCTATTTATATGCTCTGCTTGAACACGAATAACAAGTCTGATACATAAGAATCATTAATCAAAATTTGTTTTGAACTCTAATTATAAACTTGGCTGGATCTAATCTAATAGCTTAAAACATTTTGGGAATTTACATTCTTTATCATTTGAATGTTGAATTATTATCCAATGATTTCAATCTATAGCTTTTAAGATGCAAATTTATTTATTCAATTTTTTCTTAATATGTTTGTTTTAATAGACAAAAAAATTAATACACTTTATCTTATTTAGTGGTACCCATTATTCTTTTAATAGGTGTTATTTAATTTCGGTGATATTTTTGTTTGTTTGTTTGGTTGTGATTTTGTTTGACTTTTAAGTTCTTGGTCTTTACAATTATTCGCACCAATAGCCGGTAATAGTATTTTACGCAACTAGTGGTATCGGAAAATACAAGCAAATTACTGGATGCCTGCAGCACTGTTGATCCTCTTAAAGAGTGTTGCCGACCAGTTTGCCAACCAGGTATTATGGAGGCTGCTGATCTTCAAATTTCAGGAACACAATTGACCATTAATGAGAGTAAAAAGACAGTTGGAGGCTCAAATCATATTGATGCACTTAATGATTGTAAAGGGGTTGTATACTCGTATCTTTCTAGTAAATCGTCTGCAGATGCCGCAAATACTGCATTTTGGATATTATCTGCCTGCAAAGTTAACAAGGTTTGCCCTTTGAATTTTAAGCAGCCTCCTCTGGAAGTAATTAAAGCATGCAGTAATGTTGCTGCTCCGAGTACTTCCTGTTGTAACTCGTTAAATACCTATATTGTGGGGATATAAAACCAAATGCTAATTACAAATAAACAAGCCATAGTCTGTGCTTCATTATTAGGGTCTATGTTACGAAAAGGAGGTGTCATGACAAATATTTATGAGCTTTGTGATGTTGACTTGAAAGATTTTAGCTGCCAAGAAGCATTTGAACAACAAGAAGGATGTCTACTACGAAGCTTTCCTGCAGGTGTTGTATTTGATAATTCAACAGGATACAGCTTTACAAGTGACTTGACTAACAACATTGCTGCCCCATGGCCTTCATCTTCCTCAATGTCATTGCCTGCCCTACCAACATCGCAGACTTTAAAGAATCCTGGTTGTCGAGGTTGTGCATTGGAAGTCTTGGTTCCCATTTTTTCAACTTTTGTTTTCGGTGCATTGTTGTACTGAAGAGTTTTAGTAGGCAGGTTGAGCTAGTTTGAGATAGGGTCTTTTAGTAATTGACGGTGTGGGCAATTTACATGTACATTTGAGTAATGCAAGCCTTCTTTATGTATAGCAGATGCTTTTACTTTTCTTTTTTTCAAAAATAAATGGTATCGGAAAACACTGTTTTTTTTCAACAAATGGTAATGACAAATGACTTACTAAATCATTTAAATCCGTTTTTGATCCATTTTTTAAGTTGACTAGTATTTACTACCTTGAAATAAAAGATTTGTAATATTTCATTAAACAAAAAAGCAATAGCCTTGACAAAATGTGTCCTGCTCACAATTCACATGCAGTCTTTACAAGTTACTAGTTACCAGTTACGACCAACGCTACATGAAGGGTCAACTTCAAAGTTGGCACGACGACTATATAGGTACACAAAACACACGCCAAAAAATCTAGTGCAATTTTTTCTTCATTGTCATGTCGGAGAAGATAAAGTCAGTGAAGGACTTTTGAGTTTTCAGTCATTTATTTGTAGAAATTGCCTTGTCTCTCTCCACGAGAAAATGTTAACCACGAGAAGATTTTTAGTGGGACTGTCTCATGGATAGATGGTAAGATCACACAATAGAAACGTATTATTTTTATTGAAAACATCAAAATATATTTTAAAACTTAAAAAACCTACATTTCTATTAAGACGTTCTCATTACCACACGAATGAATTGGAGATTTTCTCCTCTCTCTACACCCATATCCTTCATACATGCATGTGACTCTCTGTCTCTTTAACTTGTTTCATTTATTTCTTGCTACCTACTCTCATTAATGTGCTATCAGGGTGGCTGCGTTGTCCACTCTCTACCGTTTGATCTGTCGCCGTTTACATTTTCAGCCGTTAGATGCAGTGCACGTTTGATTTTCTTCAACTCATAATGTCATATTCAGAATCCAGAAAGTTTTAGTTGGCATGTATGTTACACGCATGCGATCATATTTGGGAAACATGTAATAAATATCCACTGGATTTTGATTCGTTCAATGACCTAAAACGCGTTAATTGAGAATTTTAAATTTCTATCTAGAGAAAAAGAATTGAATTACTAATTTGTAATAATACTATTTACTAAAAGGATTAGGATCCTCTCCTTGGTCCTTGTTTTTCTTTGACATTTTTCAAGTGTAATTAAAACACCAAGTTGCATGAGAGAGAAAAAAATGAACAAATCTTGACCATACATTTTTTATTTTGCTTAGGTATTATTAGATTATGTAAAGTTAAGGAAAAACAAAACAAAGAGAGGATCTTGATCCTTACTAAAAAGGGTTATGAATCAAGTTTTGTGAACCCCATACATAAATTGGGAATTAAGTTCCCACTGAAAAGAGAATTTAATCGTCTCTCTCAAATCTCACCTAAAGAATTAAGGTGGTGTTTGGTTAAATGGTGGAATGATAATGAGAATGAGAATGAGAATGAAATGGAATGGAAAGCTGATTTCTTTGTTTGGTTGGGACTTTAGAATTAGCATTTGAATTATCATTATTTTGTTTACTGAATGGAATGGAATGGAATGGAATTAACTGTATTTTAACCAAAATACCCCTAATTATAAAACATTCATAATAATTATGGATAATAATAATAAAATATAAAAGTATATATAATATAATATCTATATATTATTATAATATATAACATATTATATATATAATTATAATACAAAACATGTTATATATATATTATAATATATAACATATTATATATAAAATATATATATTATAATAAAATAATATATATTACATAATAATATTAATATTATTATATATTATATAATACGAATATTATAAATTATTATATATGATATATATTATATAATATAATAATATATAATATATAATATATATTTTGGATAATAATAATAAAATATATAAATATATTATATAATACGTATATATATAATATAATATATATTTATATATCATTAATATAATATATAATGATAATATATTAATTTTGGAAAGGAGGGTATTTTTTGAATGTAGTTTGTGCATATAAGAGCTTTTATGGAATTAATTTTTTAGTTTGGAATGGAATGGGCATTCCATTGGTTTTTGGATGGAATGCCCATTCCATTGGATTTTAACCAACCAAACATATGGAATGGATTCCATTCCATTCTAGTCCATTCCAGCCAACCAAACGCCACCTAAGTTCCCTTTTCTGATTATAGTTCTAATGAAACTTAATTATCTTTCATTTGTATTCTCAATTAATAAACACACAATTAAATAAATCAATTTTCTTGAATTGAAAAGAAATAAAAAAAAAATCAATTATTCTTGTATGAAAGGAAAGAAAGAAAAAAATAAAAATTAGTAAGAGCATTTCAAATGCAAGAATGACTTGTGAAAAAAATAGATGCCACATAGGATAAATAGACAATATATTAAAAATATATATCTCCAATGTAGCTGCCCATATTCAACCTCACGTTGATTGGCACATTTTTTTTTAGACATTGTAAATATGACCGTCTACTTTCAAACGACCCTGTTGCAAAACTATTTTTTCAGTTAACTCAACAAGTATTTAAAATCGATATTAATTTCTAATCTATTTTTTTATAAGGAAATAAAATAAAAAAGAAAAAAGAAAAAAAATTGGACACATCATTAATAATAAATGTGTTTAAAACAGAAGTATTGGAGACTACTTAATAATTTATTATATTAATATTTAATTAATAAAAAAATTGTGATTAATTAAATAATATATATTTTATTAGTAATAATTGGTTTTCACAGTTTACTTTTTTGATTGTTTCTCGTTAATTACTTTTGTGGATTTTATTCTATAGTCAATAATAAATATTTAAATTTTTATTTTGTGTGTTGGTATTGAATTTATTCAAAATATAAGAATTTATTAAAAATAACGATGAAATCTATAGAAATTATGCAATATTCATATTTCAAAAACAAATTTGGGGCGAGACGGGGCAGGGTTAAGGTGACACTTGTGTTATAAGTATGCTCATATTTGTATGTCTACCAGGGAAAATTTGGGTTGGGGTTTTTTCGGAATAAACTTGGGATTTATAGTTCCCTCCCCGAACCTGCTCCATTAACATCCCTTCGAAAAACTTACATGGGTTGATAGCCTAATAAAAACTTGTCATATGACAACTTTTAAGATTTAACTTTACTTTAGTTTAAATACATCAAATATTTTTATCGCATAGTACATTTCGATTGGACAAACGGGTAATGTGGTGAGATCATCATATATATCCAAGATTATTTTTTCAGAGTATGAAACTTTGAATCCTTCTACGATACAGATCCTGTAAAGTAACAAAATCTAGGAACAACCGAACAACTATTACAATAGACATACATTTGTTTTCAAATCAGCCATGTGTAAGGTTAGCTTTCTTTTTCAAGGGCAGCAATTTTTGCTCATGATTTGCTGTATTGCATGAAACTAATAAGATTGTATAAAAAGTAAACGCAAAAGGACCAAATTAAGACAAAGTCAGGGGTGTCACATGGAGTAGGTAAATGTACATGTATTTATGCCATGTTGGCCTGATCACGTATATCTAATTGGAATACTTGATTGTTTTTAGATATTTTCCACAGATAAAAATAAAATAAAAAATTATGATTTTTAATTAATAGGTTTGGTGATTTGTGGTTTTGGGGTGGGTGGGTTGATATCTTTGCACTCTTAATTAAAACTTTAAAAGTGATATTGTGAAGTAAATTGATGTAATTATATATGTACATCTAAGCTCATTTATTAAATTAATTAATAACACATAGCATGAATGCATGATTAGTGTAACATATTAAATAAGCTTATCATTTTTGGGTTGAATAAATTGAATTTTTTTTTTATAAAGTAATTACTGGTGTTGGCAATTTCCTAACGAAGTTATCTTGAAAAATTGATACCTATCTCCATTAGAGTTTGAATATTAACTTTGACATTTTTAAGAGGAGTTATATTAGTCGTTCCAATTTTTTTTCTTTCTAAATTATATCTCAAAGGATGTGGCACACAGGGCGGAGCCATGATTTTGGCTTTGAAGGGGTCAACATAAAAACTATTGTTTAAGGTCGGTCACGCAAGACAAATGTAACATGTCTCTTTTTTATATGTCAAAAATCATTTTCTATAATTAAATTGATCTAATTTTCAGATCGAATTATATTTCAATTACATAATCAAAGAGTTTGTGAAAAAATCGTTTTACTTCCTTTTTCAAAACTGATGTCTAATTTATTGTTATTATTATTATCATTTTGTACAAATCCATGTAAATCTAAGTTTATTCTATAAGGGATCCTGCATTTTTTGTGTATTTTTTGGAATGGAAGATGCTCCAACAACCAAAAGGCCCACATCCAAAACCAAGTCAATCAAGTTTTATTTAAATTTTCAAATTAAAAATTATTGCCCATGTTAGACAACATATTGCCCAATATTCTCTCTCTTCTCTCTCAAGTTATGTACTTCTTACACCGTCTTTAACCTCTTTATCTCTAACCTCTGTAAATATTATCCACCATTCTCAATTGCAATTAATTTCCTTCTTTATCTCTCAAAAAGATTATTACTCTTGATTAACTCATAAAGACCTCTTCTTTTTGTAAGGCTCCCACACTTGAGACATAGTGATACAATAATAATCTTTCCTGATTTATTTTTAGTACTTATTTTCTTAACCGAAATTCAAAACCAGGTGAAGAGGGTCCTCTAAATTTGCCCCTGGTGGCATATAAGTTGTCAACATTATGTAAATCATGAAATTATATAGTAATTAATGTGATGTTGACACTTTGTATATCACATCATTTGAGAAAAGAATTTGGAACGTCTAATCTTTTTATTATTTACCATTATTTTAATAAAATCATAAAAGAAAAAAAAGAAGGTGGATCTCCAGCTTTGAAAATGTCAACAGTTAAATGTCAGTTTCTGATCCAATTTTTTTTAAGTGTAAAATTTTAAACTTCAGTTAGATAACCAATATATATATATATTCATGATTTGTTGTCAGATTAACTTATTTGACCTATTTTCATTATATTTGTCCAACATTTTTTAATTTTTTAATTTTATTTTATCAAAGCATCGAACAAATCAAAGTTTATGTGACATATATTAAACAAATAAAAGATATTTTTACACATAGTTTCTTGCTATGGTGATGAGCCTTTCCTTTAGAAACTCCCACCACCTAAGATTGAGGCCCAGTGTATGCATGGCTTATGGTCAATTTTCCCACCACTTGTGTGGGTATTATCCCACTTATATATGAGTGCTCTCTCCCCTCTTGTGGGAGTATTAATCTGGACTGAGTTTGTAGGGTTTAATCTCACCGGTCCCGACAGTTGTCGTTGTAATAAAATAAAAAAAATAAAAATGAAGATATTTTTTGAACTATAAATATGAGAGTTGAGGACGAAGATATGATTCAAAATTTACTATTGCATTGATGCAACTACGAGTGATTTACCTTTGGACTACCATAACTTTCATCACAATTAAAACTTTTTTTTTTTTAAAGGTATCAATATACTTTTATTCTTATTTTTAAGAAATAATTGTGTTATTGCTTTTAGGGGCGTACCTTTGCTGGTAGATTGATGAGCTTGAGGTTTAGGTAAATCACTCCTAAATTAGCGGTATGAACCCTATCAACAACAAAAAGATAAAAAAATTAAAAAAAAAATAAAAATACCTAGATATATTGTTAGATAGATATTGTAACAAAAAAAAAAAAAAAAAGAAGAAATAATTGTTTTATTATTATTATTTTAGCGGGCCACATCACTTACTCTATATGCATATTAACATAAATTATTATTAATCTATATCTATTCATCAATTGTGACATCTGTCCAATACAAATACATGAAATCTAACCTTAACTTTATTCAATCACATAATACATAATAAGTACAATCAGTAATTGGGATAGCAACTAGGTAGCAATTTTTCACAACAATCACTATCTACTATCTTTTTGGGAAATCAAAAGTTTTAAGATTCCCGCCATTTCATACCTTATTATTATTATTTTTTTTGAATTGTCTGGACCAACGAGATTAGATTGTGCAAGTATTGTCTGGAATAATACTCCCACTATTAGGGAGATGATATAAATGGATTACAGCTCTCACAACTAGAGAGAGGAATGCTACCAACACTGGGAGATGGTAACCCACACTTGGGGAGATTAAAGGCCAAGATGGGACAAATGAATATATATACATACACACCAAAGTGTTGAACCTTGGTAGTAGAAACTCACAAGTTCATACTCATCCATCCAATATGACCCTATTTAATGAATATATTTTAAAAAGAATGCTTTAATGGTCCCCAGCCCTTTTATTGACTCATCAATTCAAAGTATCATCTTGTGATTTTTGCATATATGATATATAAACACCCATCACAATTTATTTTGAATAATTATAATTTAGAATTTGATCAGAAAAAATGAGTTACGACTCGAACCCACTGAAAAAAAAAAAAAATTGCACATTTCAAAGTAGTATAATCAGTGTGTTATATACTTATATATATAATCGAATCACATTAACGAGTAATGACCGAGTATGAGTACCGACAATCCGTATGTGTCATTTACAACTTCAATAAAATAAAATAAAATAAATAAACATTCAAGAAATTCAGTCTCGATTTGCTATATATTCATTCTCTCTCACGTTATCTCCGCGTGAATTTAATGTCTCTAGCTAACTCCTCAACTGTAAGAGCTACAACATGTTCTCTGATCATTCAAAATCTTCTCTCTATATATACTTGCATTGAAATGAGTCACACTCACACACCATTCTTAATTGATCCTGATCATCATTTCCTTTTCTGGGTTCTTTCATTTCATTTCTCTTTGTTTGACTAACAATGGTGGAGCTGAGAAAGTTGTGTGTGGTGTTGGTGTTGGTGGTGATGTTGAATTATGGGGCTGAAGCTGAACCACAAGCTCCTTGTTACTTCATTTTTGGTGATTCATTGGTGGATAATGGGAACAACAATCAGCTCAATTCATTGGCTAAAGCTAATTACATGCCTTATGGAATTGACTTCCCTAATGGCCCTACTGGTAGATTCTCCAATGGCAAAACCACTGTCGATGTCATTAGTGAGTCACACTTGACTTGATCAATGTGTTTTTGGTTACATAATTTACATTACATGCATGAAAATTGATGTGTGTGACTCATTAATTAATCACGTTTTTCTGTTGTCCACAGCTGAGCTTCTAGGCTTTGATGACTACATCTCTCCCTACTCAACTGCCAGTGGTCAAGACATTCTCAGAGGAGTAAATTACGCTTCTGCGGCTGCTGGAATCAGAGAAGAAACCGGCCAACAACTGGTACTACTTAAATTTTTGGGTCTGATGGTTACTTAACATACTATGTGTCTCCTAATGTTTTGATCGTTTTTTTTTTTTCAGGGATCTCGGATTAGTTTCAGAGGACAAGTGCAGAATTACAGAAACACAGTCCAGCAAGTAGTGAGCTTACTTGGGGATGAAGATAGTGCAGCCGATTATCTAAGCAAGTGTTTATATTCAATTGGTTTAGGCAGCAATGACTACCTCAACAACTACTTCATGCCTCTTTATTATTCAAGCGGTCGACAATACACACCAGAGCAATGGGCAGATCTTCTTATTCAAGAATACACTCGCCAACTCAGTGTCAGTGTAGCTACCTTCAAAACAATTTATTTTCCATTTCTAGTTTGCATTTACTAAATGATTAATTGTTTATGGTTCTTCAGGACTTGTACGATTATGGAGCAAGAAAGTTTGTGTTGATTGGAGTTGGTCAGATAGGTTGCAGCCCCAATGAATTAGCTCAAAATAGCCCAGATGGGAGAACTTGTGTGGAGAGAATCAACTCTGCTAATGAAATTTTCAATAACAAACTCAAAGCTCTTGTGGATCAATTCAACAACAATCGATCTGATGCCAAGTTCATCTACGTCAATGTTTATGGGATCTTCAAAGATATAATCACCAACCCGTCTCAATATGGTAAACCACTACTTTTCTACTTCGTAAAATTATCAATCCTGTGAAAAATAGGACTAGATTGGACCAATTCATTTTCAAAACCAGACCAAACCAAATTAGATTGGTCCAATTAGGTCTGATTCGGTCTTAAAAATAATGATGCTCAAAATCGGATGATTTGGTGTTACAGGTTTCACAGTGACAAACACAGGATGCTGTGGTGTTGGGAGAAACAATGGGCAGATTACATGTTTACCCCTACAAACTCCATGCCAAAACAGGAGACAGTATGTGTTTTGGGATGCATTTCACCCAACTGAAGCTGCAAATGCAGTCCTTGGAAGGAGATCATACAGTGGTTCTGATTGTTACCCTATTGATATCCAACAATTAGCCCAGCTTTGATCAATGAACATGGATGGAGATTCTGATGATCAGTATTGAAGATTGAAAAGTTTTTTTTTTGCAATTTTGCATTAGTTGTTGTTGTTGTATTGCAATTGTTATTCATTATAAAGTTTGTGTTTATGTGCATTTGAAGAAATGCAATGAGGGACGGTAATGACTAATGAGGTCCTGTATTGCAGTATTAATTATTATTATTTTTATTAATTGTAATAATAGTCATCTTGGGATTTGAGAAATGTATCAGTTCAAGGTTATAATTATAACCATCATTTAAGAGTCAAATTGTTATTTAATTTAGATGCAATATAATTTTGAGTAACGTTAGACTTCATTAATATTTTGGGAAAGTATCATTTCCCTCATTGACTTTTTCCCTATTATTAAGACGATGACAGGTTTTGGCTATATTGGCCGGTCTCCCTCTTTAAATGAAAATAATGTATTAATTATATCCCTACAAAATTATCTATTTTTGAAACAGGAATTAAGGTAGTAGATCTTTTAGCCCCTTATCGTCGGGGAGGAAAAATCGGACTATTCGGGGGAGCTGGAGTGGGTAAAACAGTACTCATTATGGAATTGATCAACAACATTGCCAAAGCTCATGGGGGTGTATCCGTATTTGGCGGAGTCGGTGACCGTACTCGTGAAGGAAATGATCTAGGTTGCTCAAAAAAGTAATTTGGAGTCTGATATTCGGATATTCGGACATATATAAGAGGTCGCTCTAGGATGGAAGGATTCGAACCTCCGAATAGCGGGACCAAAACCCGTTGCCTTACCACTTGGCCACGCCCCATTTGAATTTCTTTTCTATTCGATACTAATAAACACTAATATTGGTTGGTCGTCAATTCCCGGTGTTACCTTTTCTATCCAATTTTGAGTTGATCATTAAAATTGAAGGTTAGATGGCCGTTTATCCGTCAGTTTGCTTTATATAATTACCATTTAACACTCAAAATATTTATTAAATAAAAAAATTCGTCTCAATAGAACGTATATTGGGATGAAACAAATTATCCGTCCCCAAAAAGGACAAATGTGACGAGACTTTTAAGGATGAAAAATATTTGTCCCAATAGAATGTTTATTGGGACAAAAAAAATTATTCGCCCCTAAAAAGTGCAAAAATAACGAGACTTTTAGGGATGAAATTTTTTTATTCAAATAGGATGTGTATTGCGACAAAATAAATTATTCGCCCCAATAGGATGTCTATTGGGACGAAATTAATTATTCGTCCCTAAAAAATTTGAGGTTTTTTATTTTTTATTTCTAAAGCAAATAAAAGAAAAGAAAAAGTTTGAGATTTGGGGACTTATTAGGACAAAAATAAATATTTGTTGCTCATAATTATTTGTCCGGCTATATTTTTTCTCTTTTATCTTTTTTTTTTTTTTTTAATTATTAAAGTGTTTCCTAAAAGACATATTAATAATTAAATTTTCTTCACTTTTTAATATTAATTACTATAGATTAATTCAAAAAATTATGAAAATTTATATTATTATTTTATAAATATAATAATAAGAATTTAAAATGCAAAACCACTTTTTAGAAAATTTTTTGTACATTTCTCCTTCCCTTTTGTGATAGGGATTCAAATCTTTCATTTGTCTATTAAATTGAAAAATATAAGAAAATCTCTCTATTCCGAATATGATTAATGATAGAACATTTGATCTGACAATATATGATTTTAAAAATAGTTTAATTAAATGCTATAATAAAATTTTTTTTTTTTTATTATCAATTTGTTTATCATATAAAAAATATTAAATTTATTAATTGGAATTAATCTACAAATAAAAATTTTCAATAACAATAAAAATTTAATAACAAAAGGATCCATACCCCCAAGATCAACATAGAGATCAATAGCAGGACCACCCAAAACATCCTCCATGGAGCGCATGCCGGATCTTCACAAACCTTTGCCCTCAATAAAATTCATAAAAACCACAAATCAATTGGTTTTTGCTTGAGAGAATTATTTTCTTTTAATTGTAGCAATTAAATCATTTGAATTAAGGATTTAAGTTTCCTTTTAATTCTGAAATAAAACTAAAACTAAAACTTAAATTCAAAAATGGAAATCAACCGGCAATAATGAGAAAATTATTCTCTTTTAAGTGTTATGTCTCTTCTCGTCTTTTATTGGGGTTATGGATTCTAATGTGGCTGAATTAATGGCCATCAAAAAAGCTGTCGAGCTGTGTTGGTCTATGCCGCAGCTTAGGGGTCAAGACATCATGGTGGTGAGTGACTTGAAGGTGGCGGTGGCTTGGGTGAATAAGGGTGACTTCGGGAACTTTGAGCACATTAAGACGGTCTATGACATTTGTAGTATATTGTTAAAAGCTGGGAATATCAAGATTATTTTTGACTTGAGAATTTTTAATTCCTTTGCGGATAACATGGCTACGATGGGGTTGAGCATGTCTGGCGACTTTGTTGAATGGGAGGACACTTGATGTGTTTTTCAGCTGTTGTTTCTTTGGTCTTTCCTATATGGTCGGACAGGCTTCTGTTGCTCTGTTTTGTGTGGCTTGGTTTTTTTTGTCTTTTGTTTGGGTGTTTTTTGTGCCTTTTGCCGGTTTGTGTTGCGTGGTGGTGTTTGGGTCTCTTTGTGTGTGTTGTTGTTTTTCCGTCTTCTTGATTTTTCGTTTCGTGCCTGGGGCTTGGTTTGGTGTTGTAGTTTCTTTGTGCTTTGCCTTTTGGCCTAACATATTCAGCTGTTTCAAAAAAAAATTGTAGCAAATTAATCATTTGAATTAAGGATTTAAGTTTCCTTTTAATTTCGAAATAAAACTAAAAAGGAAATCATCACTAGTAATTGATATCCTTAAATTCAAAAATGGAAATTAATTGGAAATAATGAGAGAATTATTCCCTTTTAATTGTAGCAATTAAATCATTTGAATTAAGGATTTAGTTTTTTTTTTTAATTTTTAATTTTTTTTGGAAAGGCGATTTAAGTTTTCTTTTAATTTTTTTTTTTTAAATTTTAAAGTAATCGGTTCCAAACCGACTTGAACCATTCATTGATTCTAGACCGGTTTGGTAAATTGAAGAACCAGAACTGGAACCGAATTTTCCGAGTCCAGTCCGATTTCAGAAGCCACGGTTCCGATTCGAATTGCTGGATTGAATTGAACCGTGGTCACCTTTAGTGTCAAGTCCACAAAAAGCTCATCAAAAGATATTACAAAATTTTGGAACTCAATGAAAAAATTGCAAAATACACGTTTCAATTTTTAAAATGAATTTTTTTTTTTTTTTTTACGGCCCTATGCCCCTCCTCCCTTCGTCATGTAATGAATGCCGGACTCCTAACTTGTTTGATATATTAAAAGGAGATGCAACAAGAAGACAGTGGAGCTGGCCAAAGCACCCCACAAAACCCCTGCCAATCCCAGGCGGACAGGGCAAACCAAGAAAGCAACAGGCCCTCAAAACACCCACACACAACATACAAAGAAACAAAAGCACCGGCGCAGAAAAGAACCAAGCGTTATAAAAAAAGTACTCTTTAATAATATTATTATCTATTCTTAAATCTTAATCAATCAATTAACAACTTAAAAAATAAAAAAATAAAAAACAAATGGTTGGCTCTATTGCCACCCATAAATATAGAACAAAAAATTGATAAGAAGTTGTCAGTTGGATTATTTTTGGAATTACAGGAGATATGTGGAGAGAAAATGACTAATTTTATTTTTACACATGGTGTCTTGAGAAATTGAGGGTGCGGAGACATTTTATGGGTGCCATTAGATCCATCCATAGCAAATTGGTGACTCTCTGTGTGTCTTAATTTGGTGTTTGGCGTTTATTTGCTCAACTTGCCTCATTAAGTTTGCACTTTATATTTTCAAGTTTGCACAAATACAATTCATTTCTTGCTTTGTCCATCCTTTTTATCTCTTAATTTCTTCGTATATTCTCTTTTCCTTTTCCTTTTCCTTTTTATTTTCTTCGCATATCTCTTCAAGGATGAATGAAGCACCATGTCGGATTGTATTTACTACGTTGGTGATTTTAAGTATGCAAAATTCCGTAGTTGGAAGAGCAATAGTTCCTTGTTTTTTCATTTTTGGAGATTCATTAGTTGATAGTGGCAATAATAATAACCTTCAAACCTTAGCCAAAGTAGATTACTCCCCATATGGTATCGATTTTCCGGAGGGACATACAGGAAGATTTACCAACGGTCAAACCACAGCAGATATAATCAGTATTAATCTTTCTCTTCAATACTTTAATTTTATCTTAATTTGTTTAAATTCTTCAAACACATTAGAAAACTTAAATCATCCATAGAATTTCTATGAATTTCTCTCAACCTTATTGCTTTTTATTTTATATTTCATATAGTTTCTTACTTGATTATATTCTATAATTTTACAGCTAAACGTTTGGGTTTTAAGCATTTTATTCCACCCTTTGCAACTGCTAATGGCTCAAAAATACTCTACGGCGTAAATTATGCATCCGGGTCAGCCGGAATTCGTGATGAATCCGGGATAGAACAGGTAACAATTTTGGTCACAGCACAAGCATTAATGTTGCTAGCTCTTTTATTGTTTAATTAATTAGCAGTTCTCTCCTTAATTTGCAGGGTGATAATATCAACTTACGCAAACAGTTATCGAATCACCGAAAAATAGTCTCTCGCATCGCTCACATGCTTAGAAGCAAGAAATCAGCCGTTGGACGCCTGAAAAAGTGCTTATATTCATTTGTTATTGGCAGTAACGATTACATTAACAATTATTTCGTTCCCCAGTTTTATATTACAAGTCGAATTTACACTCCTGAACAATATGCCAAAGTCCTTGCCAAACAATTTCTTCATCAAATAAAGGTTAGTAACTTCTCCTGCACGTAAGGTTTCCGTCTATAATTAGACATGTCTGTCTGTAATTTGCCCTTAATTATTCTTCGTCTAATATGTTTATTCAGAAATTGTACAAACTCGGAGCAAGGAAAATACACATTTCTGGAGTGGGACAAATTGGCTGCACACCATATTCAATATCATATTTCGGAACAAATAATGGATCTGTGTGTGTAGATAAGCTGAACGACGCAGCTTTACTTTTCAACAAGCAGCTAAAATTAGCTGTTAAGAGACTCAATAAGAAATTTAATAACGCAAAATTTATCTTTGACGACCCAACAAATGCACCAGCTCTTACTGGTATGTAATCCTCAACTGTCTATATATATATATATATATATATATATGCTCATTTCTCGGGTACAAAGGCATCTTGTGAAAATATTTTTCTGACTGAAATCTGAATCTCCTGAAAAGCTATATAGAACATTATATGATTATACTTATTCCTAATCAGATGCCACCCTGATATTCATATGGTTTTCTGTAAAGTCTTTCAGAAGAGTCGAGGACGGGATAATTGTAGGGATAACAGAGTATCTAATATCTATTATGTTGTTGTGGAATTTCAGGTTTGGATTTTAATGGATGCTGTGAAGTAAGGAAGGACGGGCTGTGCATTCCTGGTAAACCTACAACATGCCAGGATAGGAATAAGTCCATATTCTTTGATTCAATTCATCCTACAGAAGTTGTTTACAAGACATCCGCGAACAGGACATTAAATTCTTTGGACCCATCTGATTTGTATCCTATCAACCTTCTACAGCTAGCTCGATTACAGATTTAAACCAAAGCTAAGAAGAACTTGCTAAAGAGTGGAACCAAAATTCTGGTGTGATTTGTAATCTTTATATCTCATTTCAAATCAACTGTACTATTTCCCTTTGTGATTTAAAAGTCACAAGACATTTACCATTTTCATATATATTCTGAAAAGTACATTGGTCTGACTCTAACCGGGTTAGAGGCAAGGGTGAAGCCAGAATTTTGGTTATGGAGGGGCCAATACAAAAACTAATATTGTAGGTCAGTAAGAATCTTGTACTAAAAAAAAAGTACAGAATCCCGCACCTGATACTTTTCAATAAAATGTGATACCATTTGGTATTAAAAGTAATGATATAAATAAATAAATAAAATAGATATTTACTAATTAAAATATAACATGTCTATTTTATATCTAGAAAATTATTTATTACCAAATCAATCTAATTTTCTTCTTAATTTCTATTTCAATTACATAATCAAAGAGTGTACGAGAAAACATCTTTTATTTTGTTGTAAAATTTATGCATGTTTTTGACGGTATGCATAACTGAAAAAAAATATTTTAATAGTTCCCAGCTTATAATAACTTAATTAAAATATCATTATACTATTGATATATTTAAATCACAATTATTTACATACTTGTAACTTAATTTTAATATTCTTGTCAAACCAAACAAAAATAAGATAAATATTAGTTTAAATTTTATCTCCTATTTTCATGGTCATTAGAACTATGAAAACAAAAAATTTAAATTAATTTATATTATTAAAATAATAAAAGGATAAGAGAATATTATCACCCGTTCTATATACCCCCCCCCCCCCCCCCCCCCCCCCCAATCGCTCCTGGTTAGAGGATCTGCAAGCTCGCACGTTGTAATTATTTTAAATTGGATAACGAATGATTTATCGCTCAACCAACTTCAATTTTACCAAACAGATTTCAAAGTCCAAGTCCGGTGACGGTTCATTAATGCATACCACTGATTAGTAACATGTAAGCAATGAATACAAGATATATAGATGGAAGAAGAAGAACAAGAAAAATCATAAGAATGGAAAGTTAGTGGCATATTATCAGTCACAGAAACTTGGGAGTAGTATGCATTAGATAGACAACATACACAGAAAAGAAGTTCTTCTCTGACAACATATTTATAAGTCTTAAAGATAGTCTACAAAGCTACTACCTTATGTCTTCAATTAAATTGATGATTTTCTGCTCCACATAGCATGCATTTTTTCAGCGTACCTGTAGCTTTTAACTACATTCTAGATCCCTCCAGAAGGAAACACAGCAGAGACTGTATTTAACTGCACACACACGATATCAAGAAATTGTTAGAAATTAATCCATGGAATCACCAGCAAATTATGCTTTTTCAACTTATCCTTGGTTCAGAGCCTTAAAGTCAGTCAAAGCATTTATAAACAAGCAATGCAAACAAAAAAAATTAAATTCATTCTCAGGGTTGTTTCAAATTCAATAAAATATTTGAACATAAAGGTTGAAGTCGCTAATGGAGTACACAATATGTACTACTAATTATTTTGTGCCAAATTTCAAACTTCCAAACAGTGTTTGGGTGTGTCCAACAACAAAAACCATTAAATGACATTTATCATTCAAGGTCATCTGAGTGGTTTTTGTCTGTAACCATTAGATCTAAAAGATTAAGTTGTCCAGTAGGGATCTAAACAAAGATACAAAACACTGATTCATGTTGGGGGATTCAAACTCTGAACTCTTGGCTAAGCTAGTATTTAATACAACGTTAGTAACCATTAAACCCAAAAACTTAAATTGTTAGGTAAGATTTCAAACAATGATATAAAACACTATAAACATCAATAAATCACCTCAAACTGACATAATTCAAGACTTGTAGTTCATAAATTTTTGCAGAAAAATGATATAAGAAGTATTATATTAATGTAATGGATGAAGGTGAAACCAGGATGATTTGATGGTTGAAAACTAGAGATGGGAGATTCTTACACTAACTGAAGAGCCATCGGGTCCTGGCGCGAGTAATGATTGCTGGGTTGTAAAGCATTCACTTGGAAATAGTTGCGAGAGTCATACGACTGAGACTGTACAATCTCATAGCTACTCCCTCCTGGCATCAAATTCATGCCCTGCAGGCTTCTCTCATTCTCGGATATCTACAACATTCACAAAAGCTTCACTTAGTTACTATACTAGCCTTGCAATGAATACAGCCACACATACACAAACTAAGAGAAAAGAGATGATCAGGACCTTTGTCCGAAGAAGCTGGTTGTTGTTTTGCAAGTCAATTTCCTACCATGCAATGTCACAAGAAAATCCAAATCAACATTATGTTGCTGAGAGTAGAGGTAAATAATTATAAGGCAAAGATTTATAGGTTAATGTCTCCATAATAAAATTATTGTTTGGTTTCCAAGCAACGAGTAGAGTTTTATAAGTTGCATTAGCACTTGGAAGTTTCTTTCAACAAAAACCACTGATGAGGTTTGGCCTGTAAACATGAGAATGTGTCTTCAGGATTTTAAGCTTCTAAAACAATTAAAGAAAAGAAAAGGAAAAAAAAAAAAATCAGATGTATCCGTAGTGATCTATTTATATCATTCTTCTCATTCAGATCATAGCATAGATAGGAGGAAAATTGCAGTTGGCTTTAAATTGAAATTACCACATAAACTAATGTCGCCTTGTCAGAGAAAAATTAATGGAATTACAGTAGGTTTGCTAAGGGTCATTCTTTGACTAAGCCGGTTCTTAAAAAAAATAAAATAATTAAATTCTAGGACCGAAATTACATAAGTTATGGAAGTACTGGGCGTTTAGTTTACAAAAACTTAGTTCTTAAAATTTTTTTTTTTTTTTTCAAGACCAACCTGACTTGAGAATTAATAGGGTTGCTAATATCTAACTCATGCAATTAGGGTATAAACTAATTGTCGAATTCAAAGAGCTTGAGACTGACTAAGAAAAATGCATGATGACAGTTTCTATCTACAAAGAGAAAGCTCTTTTTCATCTACCAATAACTTATTAAGACTTTTGCTTTCATGCATGTTCTCTGTGATGTGAAAGAAGAGAGGAAGGAATTGCATCACCTTTTGTAAGAATCATTGGTGTGAGGACAGAGAGTAAACATACAAGGAAACAAAAGAACAAACAGAAGCTCTAATCAAGACCACTTTTAAACAATATTTCAACTTGTCTATAAATATCCTAGATTCTCCCTTATGTCAAGTCTTTGTCAAGGTATATATATCCATTTGATTCACACTTTTCTTTTGAGTGAGTGACAAAAAAGAGAACCCAAATGTGTGGTCCATCTATAGTTGAGAAGATATAATTGCAACAACAATATTGCAGGCACATGTTTTGTTGATAGAAACTGGTGAAGCTGCCTTATACTTTTCAAATATTCTTGAACCTTGCTATTTATAGAAATATCTTATGTCCACTAAATTCTAGCTTGCTCTATTACTTGGTAAAGAAACTAAATCAATACCACAGGCTTGAAAAGAATATATGTAACAATCTTATAATGGAGAACAAGAATTTAAGAGGACCAGTGCCAAAAATAGATACCCTTCTCTGCATATATTCGATCTCCGAAAACAACAGCTCATTCTGGTACAGTTTAAGAAACAAAAAAGGAAACTCTGTTAGTTTCGATACGAGAAGAGAATGTAGAAATGACATTTCTTGAAAGCAAATTTTTCAACATAATTGCCATAAAATTACAATGTAGATGGTGGCAAAGATACCTTTTTTGATCGAACTCTGCTAATTCCTTTCTCTAATTTGTTCTCCAAGTTCTTGAGTTCCTTCATAGTCAAAGCACTTAGGGACTCACCCAGCATATTTCTGGAAACAACATTGTGAAAGAAATTTTGTCAACATAAGTAGCTTGATTTGATTAAATATCCATTTGGGATCATCATCAATTACCTGTTTGAATTTTGTAGATTCGCAATTTGCCCTCGCAGTTTGGCAGCTTCTTGTTGGTAGAACTGAGATTTGTGTCCACAGATCACTACTTAGAATAATCTCACACCAAGAATACTCAAATATAATTCATGCAATTCACCAAAAACAATTGGATACATAATTCTGATGAAGTAAAATTTCTAACATTGGGGACTCAAACCCATGATTTCTAGGTCAAACTGAACTTTGATATCATATTAGTAACTATTAAACCAAAAAGCTTAAACCATCAGCTAAAGACCAAAACAATTATATAAGCACTCTAGCAAATGCAAGGCAACTGGAGCCAGTCTCACCACAACAAGTTTACTATATATCAGATACATATTAACATGCAAGCCTATGGACTCATCTACATAAGAAATATTAATGCCATTATAAGAGCTCAATTGTACCTGAGCATTAGCTTCAGAGACAGATCCAGTATTGGAAGTATCTGCACATGCCTTTTTGTACCTCTCAATTGTTGATTTAACACTGCAATCATAATTTAAATAATTAGATATACAGTGACTGGATGTGTATGTATAGTCCAAACTAATGAACATGTGAGAAGGAGATTCAAAAATATCCATAAGTAACCTGCTAAAGACTAGATTAAGACTAATCCCAAATACAAATGCAAATAAATACAGAAATAGATTTTGCATGTGGGGGATTCAAAGAGACATCTAGGCCAAACCAAGCTCTGATATCATGTCAAATCATCGGTAATCGTTAGACCCAAAAATACATAAACAAATGTGACACACAATGTCACAACATCAAATATAAATAACAAGTCGATTAAAGTATTTATTGTACATGTTGATAGTTAACCAATGGGAAAACCTATTATCAAGTATATGATCACAAATATGCAAATATGCAAGTTTACACCTGCACCAATATAATCAACAAGTTTTTATAATTTTTTTACCCCTATCAAAAAGAGAATAGCTTATAAACAATTGATGAGTAAAGCAGATCTTCAAACAGATTATAGCCAATAATATCAAACAAAAGCTCATTTACCAGAGGCTACAAATATTTCCAATTTACAAAATAAAATACAGTTATCCAAAGACATCCATATATAAAAAGCTCTTAACCAAGTTAACCTTTGAGATACAAATTAATATGAATGATTACATTTACAAAATATGACTTATTTAATTTATCAATGATGAGCTATATAAGAGGACAGGTTCGATGTGAGCTTGTGATTTCCAAATATCTAATTATACCATCTATCATAAATTACCTTTAAAATCTTTCCAATTATTTAATCTAAGTATAGTTTTAAAAAAATATGTATTTAGATTAAATAAAAAATAAAAAATAAAAACATATGAGTATTATATGTTTGAAGCACATCTACCAAGTACCAACTATATAAATAACTAAATATAATATAGAATACGTTTGCCAAATATGCTAATGGAAGACGATATAACTTAATACAATGCAGAAGAAAAAAAAAAAAAGTCATCAATCAACATAGACCTCCTAACTTTGTCATTACAAATTCTTAAACATTTTCAACACTTTTTCCAAGATATATTTATATATATATATATATATATAACCATATCTTTAATGGATGTAAGAGATGCGAAAGAAATGAATACTTATTAGAGACAAAATTGAATGGACATGGAAAAGCATTTTACGGTAGATACATATAAACAGTAAATTAAAAACAAGGTAAAATAAAAAGAATTTGATACAAATTAAAAGATAATAAAATTATAAAAAGAAAAAAAAAGGAAAAAAAAAAAAAGCAATCTTAACAGTCAAAGAATATAAAAGACATATATTATCACTAAATACTTTAGAGCAAGCTCGGGTCAACAGATGATCTGTATTAAGAAAAAAAAAAAAAAAAAGAACTTGAAAATTAGAGTAAAAATTGCTTAGTTTCTTATGACTCTAAGGATGACCTAAGAAAATATACACCACGCATCATTATCACATAAACTATAAATAATTGAAAATTCAATAGCAATTCCATAAGACAAAATGACAAATCAGTAAAATGTTTCTATTAAAATAGTGTAGAGAGATATTAATAATTGTTTATTGATGTGTTTTTTTTTTTTTTTTTAAAGAAAAGATCAATTTAAATAGAAAAACTTATATATATATATATATATATATATATTATAAAAAGCATAAATTTGCAACTATGACAACCTTGACAAACCTAAATCAATCTGGTTCCAGATTTTCAGCAAAATTAATACACACATGGAAATTGGTGACTTTCTTATGACACTAAGGAGGACCTAATAATTAATAAATATAAACTAGCTCTTTATCAGACAGAAGCTACTCATAAAATTATCTAGAAAAACTAAAGGAAACAAAAAAAAAAACATAAAATTTGATGGGTGACAAGCTTGATAAAGCTAAATCAATCTGCAGCTACAAATTTTCAGAAAACATGGAGATGTTAGAAAGTTTGAACTTTGAATTCTACTAATTATACACAAAATTTGTGGTTAAATTGTTAACGGTCAAATCAACTAACTATTTCAGTTAACTGAACCTACTACGAAAATCTCAGTTTTTACAAGTCAGAGTCAATCTGTCAACTCTTAATCACTGATTTGATATCATATTATAATAATTCTTTTTTAATAAAATATTTATTAACACAACCTTTTTATTTTCTCGATCTGTAAAATATACCTTAATTTCCTCGAGCAAGTGACTGAGGTTGTCTCTGCCACGCTGGCATAAGATCCATTGATATGATTGGCTTGATTGAAGCCATGGTCAAAAATATATGACAGGTGTCAATTACCCATTACACAATGGATAATAATCTATGATTTACCTTATTACCCACCTCGTTTATTACAAGAACAGTGTTAGATATTTAGGTTTTGGAGAGTTCTTTAATTAAAATAAAAAAAAAAAGTGAAAAAGAAAAAAAAAAAAACCAGTCTGTGTCTTGTCTGAAACTGAACCTCTGAGTAATAGATCAGAGCCGTCCATTTCAGCAGCCAAAAAAGTCTCTCTTAATATCATGAAAGAAGCCAAAAATGAAGTCAGAAACTCAGAAGTCTCTCATTGGTTGGCAGTTTATATCATATCTTGTCGCTCTAGAGAAAAATAAATAAATAAAAAAAATTACATAAATATATCTACGCAAGATCTTCAAGAAATGCAAAGCTCTCACTATATTGCCAAACAGTGACTGTGATACAACTATAATGATTTTTTTTTTTTGCTTTGTAAAAGAATTTAACTGAGAGAGAGATAGATCTAAAATGAAGAGATTTTTGGCAGGTGGGTATTTTCACAATTGCACAATAGAAGATAAAAGAAAGTTTTAGGGTTCAGAGAGAAGACTGAAAAGAGAAGCCAATTTTAGGAATCATGACATATACCCTTTTGTCAGTAGTGTATGAAACTGAAAAATCGTGTGTGACGTGACCAAAGATTCTGTAACTAAGCTGATCTTTGTCTGGTTTGGTCTTTTAATTCAACAAGCCCTAACTAGGGTAAAAAGAAAAAAAAATTGATCACTTGTTGTGATTTGCGATTGGATGTACAAGGATAGTTTACTTTATATAGTCTTTAACCCATTGAATTCTGGGGAAAAAAGTTGATATACTTGATAGATGGTTAAAAAAAAAAAAAAAATTAAAAAAAAAAAAAAAAAACACTCACTTAGGGCAGACTAGAAATTTTGGGGAATTTATGAAAAACCCTAATTTGGGTGAGATGGGTTGAAAAGAGAATTTTTAATATGAATTTGAAGGGAAACCCAATTGGGATTTAGCAATTTAGGAACCCTAATGTGGGATTTTGATGATGATGGATTGTTTTGACAAGATAGGTTTTTTTTTTTTTTTGCCTTTTGACTATGGTACTTTTTTGCTTTGTTGATGTGCAACGGACGTGCCATTAAGGAAGTGTCAAGAGATTGGAGGGTTTTCAGCTAATGAGGGCGTGACAGCTTTTGTTGTAGGCCTCCTCTCTATCTCTCTCTCTTAGCTTCATAGATGACACAAACACACACACACAGAGGTACACAAGTGAGTGAGAGAGAGAGAGAGTGTGCAAAGAGGAATAATGGAAGATGAGAAAAGAGAAAGGAAAGAGGAAATTTAACAACAATGGAGGAGAAAAGAGGCTGATCTCACATGCCTGCATACATTTCCAAACCTATACTTCTTGTTGCTACTATATATTTGTAACAATAATGCTTCTATTTCTATATCTATAACACCAGATCTATGTATCTACCAAACCAAGAACTCAGAAAATAAAAATAAAAATGATCATAAACAGAAATAAAAAACCAAAAAAACAAAAAAAAAAACCCTTAAAGCTTATACAAGGAAAAAAACAAAACAGAAGAAAAGAAAGACAAGTGAATCTTAGTTAGTCCAAAGGAACTCAATCTAAACTGCACTTTAAAAATATGATTATGTTCTTTTACTTTAAATCCACCTAAAAATCTATTGGAGAAACAAAAATCTTGACCACCTGCAAACTTATATATTTTTAACTAAAATATTCCAAATTAACCTTTTCAAGAACCAAAATAAAATTAGAGAAGAAAAAAAAAACCCCATTTTGCAAAGAAGAACACACATGAACAAACAAATAACCATACATAAAATCAAGCAAAGATGTTGAGAAATACTTAAGATTGTGAAAGTTGTGTGAACCTAAGGAAATTAAAGAAGATCAATAGAGCTAGGAAATCAAAATCAAAATCACAATCAACGATATGTATATACCTGTTGTTAGAGTACTCGTAAAGGCGACCGCGGCTAGAGAAGACGATGAGAGCAACCTCAGCATCACAAAGAACAGATAATTCATAAGCCTTTTTGAGCAAACCATTGCGCCTCTTGCAGAAAGTTACTTGGCGATTGGTTGTGTTTTCGATCCGCTTGATCTCGATCTTTCCCCTTCCCAATCTCCTCTTGTTGTCATCAACATCCCTCGAATCATCCTCCGGGAAAGCCATGGAAGAAGCCAGCTGATCATCATATAAAACATAAACAAAAAGATCAACAAAAAAAAGCAGTGATATAATACCCTCATAGTAATTCTCAACATTTTGTTCTTCTTCTTCTTCTTCTTCTTCTTCTCCTTCTTCATCAACCCATTTGATAATCAAGAAACTATAATAAAAGGACATGTATATATATACATTTCTAAACACACAACACAACAGAGCTTGATTTATTTAATTTAGCCTAAATTGGTTGAAAATTCCAAGTCTAAAATTTCATTTTGCAACTACTTATTTCCTTTTCCTCCATGATCAAATAGCTAGAGAGATAAAAACAGTAGTTGAATTAATCTTAACACAAAAAAAGGTGGGACTAATTAGAAAGGTAGATTAGATAATGTTTCAATGTTTTTTTGCACACACTAACCTTGAGAGGAAACAAAGATGGGTTGAGTAGAATAGTGAGTGAATGATAATTAAAGAGAGAAACAAAACAAAGGTTTGTGACTCTGTGGGTTTGGTTTTCTCTCTTTGTTTTAAAAACAAATCTGAACAGGAGCTAGAGAGATGCAGAAAATGGAAGGCTAGTAGTGATGAGAGGTGGGTATTTATAAAGTAAAAAACAACTCTTCTTCCATTAGTAGTGATCTCCTTTATATATATATTTTAATCTACTCTACTACTACTTCAATATATCACTGTAATCTCTCTTTTTCTTTTTTTGTTTATTTCTTCTAAGTTTTGTAGTTGGCTTGATCTTCTTTGTATTTTAAGTGGTATGTATTGAAGATGAAGCAAAAAAGAAACAGGGTTAAAGATTCAGACTCCATATACCATTCATTTTCATTTTTTATTTTTATTTATTTTTATTTTTATTTCATGTGAATGATGGAGGGCATTAGAGAGAGATAGAGAGAAAAGGACTTTTGAAAAGGATTATTAATGGGTTGAATGAGACGTTGAAATTGGCTGCATTTGGGGTAAATTCTTTAGTCTTTACACACACACATGTACACTAATGCTGCTAACCATTTTAATTTTATTTTTATAATTATTTGTTTACTATTTTTGGCTAAATTTCTTTGCTTTATGGAGTTATTTCCTTGCAAAACATCATTTGTTCACAAAACTTTTTATATATAATATTGCTTTACATTATATTTGCTACTTTATTTGCTTTAATAGCTTGAAATATAAAATTTTCTTTTCTTTTTTTCACCCGTCTCAACCTTGATGTGAGTGATATTCAAATTTAAGACATTTCATTCAAGAACAAAATGACCTTATTAGCTAAGCTAATTAATACTCCTACGTACAATGAAGTATATGGTCAATATTTTAGAAAACAATAATTGATGAAGTTATATTCTTTCCCTTTCACCCATTGAATTGCGAAGTGTGAGGATATTTATTCTTTGTAGGGAGAGTTGTAATCCAGGATATACTTGTAATGGTTGGTGTCAATTTTTTTTTTTTCTTCTTAAAATGTAAAAATAAAGACTACATTTAACAATCTTAATAAAAATAATAATTTTCATTCATGTATTAAGAATATGTTAATGAAGACTACTTCAAGAGTCTTATTAATCAATAATTTTAATTTTTTATTATGGCTTGGGGAGAAGTGATCGATTTGAACTTAAGACTTCAACTTTAGATGGAATGTGCCGTTACAATCAAATCAAACCTTATTTACGACCACGTAATAATCATTTTTTTAAAATTAGATATACATCAATAATAATATGCTTAAATAAGATATTTCATGTTATTTTTTATAACTCCCATACCAATCAAAGTAATTTTTATAATAACATATTAATGTAATTGTTTAAATATATATATATATATATATATATATGACTATAGGACAAATAGCTAGAGATGTGAAAGTTGTTTATCAAAGAGTACTCTAAAAAAATTATTTGAGAGGTCCATATATATATATATATATTTTTCAAATAAAAAAAATCTTCTCCTTTATTAAATAGACCCTACCCACCCTTTCTTTCATGGCCCTATCTCTCTCTCTTTTAGCTCTCTCATTTTAGTGTATTTTTTTTTTCTTAAAGGTGTGTATATATATTGAAAGTGTTAACTGTTTTACTAGGACTAGGGTTATGACAAAAGTGAAGGGGACTCCATGTGACAAGTAGCCCTCCATTTTTATACTTTTTAAGTCATTTATAGTAATAGATGAAGAAGCATTTGGCCAAAAAGCCATCAATTTGTTTCCTTATTTCTCATATATGTGAGAGCCATTAGCCATCTCTTATTAGATGGATGTATCCTCCATGACTAAATGCCAATCCCACCACTTGTCCTAACTTTCTTCTTCTCTCTTTATTTTTCTATTTTTTACTTTAGCAATCATGCATTGTTCATGTGAGAATTACTGACTTTACCAACTAACATTTTCTTACCAATATATATCATTTCACTATATTATCTCTCCCCTTTTTCCAGTTCGATCTGATTCGACATATAGCTTGTAAATCAGCGAGAAAAGGATAGAGCCTTTGTTCAACGTATATATCCTTCCGTCATGCCACGTCACTCATTGTTGATCTCTCTAGGACATATCACTTTGCCTTAGCCCTACCCACCTTGACATTACATGTTAAATGTTGAGATGATAAGTCATTGTTTAACAATGAAACGTATGGTGTCTCCTATGGACATATAGAACAACATGATCCATGCTCCACGCATATATACACATAGTACATATACCCTTACACACATTATTGAATGATTTAGAGCCATCCAATTTCCCAACTTCCAAAGCAACTTATTAATTTTAATTTCTCTATGCTGAATCCAACTTAAATTTGAAGAATATTATTTGTGCAAATTAACAAATTAGGTATAGATTAATAAAAATATGATGATGATTGATGAATTCAAGATTAAGCATAATATCAAGTCATCAATGGATAGTTGAAGATTGAATTTTTCTGTCTTACTGATTATGACACTTCATCATAATTATTGTGTATGTATGTGGAAAACATGTCTCCTTAAAATTACCATTCAGATTTGCATGCCTCAATTTTAATTAATGCTCATATGAATGACCATATGCTCATATATACATATATATCATATTGTACGAATTGGATGACACCATATGATCTATATATCTATCTATCTTCCTCGAAATTTCAGCAATCTCATTGCTGGCTGTCACGATTGAGAAGATCATGATCAAGACCGCGGATGATTACCATATTTTCTTTCTTGGTCTGTAGCTACACGTATGAACTTTCAGAAAACTCTTCAATGCACATTCTACTCTCAGCTTCAATTCAAGACTAAATGCGTTTATATTTCTAAAATGGAAAAGGCCGTGGTAATTATCGTTGTTCTCTTAGGTCAAAACTATATATGGAATTGACAACAACAAAATCTCTCCATATCTACTAAGAGAACCACCTTGAATTTGAAGACAATTTGTACCACCACCTTCCTTTTATATATTTCATCATCACATATTACATACCAATAATGCTACGTACTTTGCTCAAACCTGGTTCCTAAATAATGTGGCATTTCTATAATTCATTCATTTAAATTGTTTTAGATTTGTATGATTTAAATGAATGGATTAGAGTATCTTTAGTGGTATAAACAAATTTGAATCCTCAAAAGTTGTCACCTCAGCATTTGAAGAATGTTTTCAAGAATCGATGATTATGTAGTTCACAATAACACATTTTATTTAAATCAAAAATCTACTTCTGCCATATTTTTTTCATTGTTCTTGCTCATTTTTATTTCATAACCTGTGGCATTTATATATCCCTCATATCTCAAGATACTTTTTTTTCTCTTTTTTCTTTCTTTGCACATCAAAATGATGAATTTCTCTTTGACTTTCTTTCATCACTAATCTGGTAAGATTGATCAAATCAATTCTCTATTTTTTGGGTGAATTAAATCTCAGTTAATAAATATTTTGCCCTAAAATCAACTATTGATTGTTGTTATATAATCATAATAAAATTTTCCTTCAATTTATCATTAGCCAAATAGGGTAAATAATAATAATAATAATAATAATAATAAAACTATAAAAAACAAGTGAAGGTATATGATATGGGCATTGATCCATTCATAATTAAGTGACGAATTTTACCTGATTGAAATTTTTGGGGTTAAAACAATGATGAGATACATAGACGATTAGAGAAAAAAAGAGAAAAAAAAAAAAAAAAAACCCACATATTAGAGAGAGAATAAAATTACAATGGTGGGTTAAGTTCGTATTTGATGATTAAAAGTCAATCTTTAAATTTGATTATTGACGAGACAATTTGATTATTGATTAAATATATTGCTAAATTTTAGTGACTTTATTGGACAGTGTTTATAGGATAAATAATCAAATTTTGATTACTCTTATACTTTTGAGGATACTATTAAAGATGTTCTTAAAGTGATACCAAATCATTTAGACACAAAATTTAGACAAAGTAGCATTACCCGTAAAATATTTGACCATTGATGATGATCATCATCATCGGTAAAAACTAAGAACTAAGCGGAAAAAATCTTATCTCCAAGCTTTTAATTTCCATTTCTATATATGATATGATTTTGTCACTTTTCAATTATCAAGTTTGAACAAGCTAGGGAAAATTCATTTGATCTCTCTTATGTACGGTATTTGTTGAAAAATGAATCTTATATAATGGTTTCAAAATATGCTCAAGCACATTCCAAAAATTACTAAAATTTGTTAAAGTTTATCAAAAACCTCTTTTACGTGAATCATGCGGCACCACCCCTCCTGTAAAAGGGAGAGAGATTTTAGATCTTTTCTCTAAAAAAAAAACCCTTCAAATATATGTATATATATATACATATATGTATGTATGTATATATTATATGTATAGGCTTGAAACCACCTTAATTTGGTTATCTCAGCTCTCTCCCTTGACCACAAAATAAGTAATAATTAGGTTGAAATTGAATTCCTAACTGAGTTGTTATGAGTCTAAGAACCCTACTGTTTGTTTATGTTGGGCTGTAATGTTACATGGGAATATAGTCTGGAGCAGTTGAAAATCCAAAACAAAAAGTTTGACATGTTTAGCAGAAAAAGGAAAGAGAGAGAAAGAGAGAGAAAGAGAGAGAGAGGGGGTAGAGAATTATTTAATTAAAATTAATTATTTCCTCTTTTTCTCTAGCTGTTGCTTGGTTACCACTTACCAGTATTAATAAGTATCATCTTATTATTACTAAGCTATTGCATATAATTTAGAAACTAAAATGAAGTATAAATTATAAAACTTATGAAGAATATTATTAATTTCTACACATTAAAATTAAAGAGATCAAGTAATTACACAAAACAAAAGTCACATCAGAGAGATAATATTGAAGTAATATATATATATATATATATATATTACTCTTTGGTAGTAAAAGGGGACCACACTTACAAAAGCAACATGATTTTTTTTTTTTCAGTAGATAGAGAGAGGAAGAGAGGGATGAGATTCAAATGATGTTGAGAGAGAGAGAGAGATATGGTGCAGGACTTGAATGCAAGACCTAATTCACTAAATGCAATTATAATATTAAAGCAGTCACAATCTTACCTTTGGCAATGCTTCAAGTTATCTTATATTATCTAACCAAACTCAACTACTGTTTTCCAATTTCCACACACTCAAATATTTTTGTTTCAATCTGATTATTAACTTAATTATAAGAACAAATATATATTAAATATATTGCTCTTATTTTTAATTTAAGGCTTTTAAAATTTCTAGCAACCGTTGAGGCTTGTTTTGTATAATTAGAAGCAACTTAATAACTCGAGTTTTAATAACATAAACAATTTGTTTCTATAAAAAAAAATACCTTCTAATTCATAAATTTCATTTATTAAACCTCACGCTTCTTTAATTTTAAGCTAGTGAAATTACGATATGTATTGACTTCCCATAACTAAGTAAACATATTTTGGACTCCTGAGTGAAGAACGACTTATGTCAAGCCTGAAGCAAATCTAAGCAAACAATATCTATCAATTGGACTTGGCTTTTACAATTTTAGATAAACAATTTATAAATTTTGTTTTCAAAAAGAAAAAGAAAAAAAGAAAGTACACAGGTCTTAAAGGTCCTTGTGCCTGATGAATTTCCTTCCTAGAAATGGTTTTTTCCATACAGTTATCCAAATATTGTTCGGGCATATAAATTTGAGAGTTGAGGGAAAAAAAAAACTCAACCGAACCACAATTTCATTGATATGGGTATGTGAGAGTTAGCAATGGACTGTCTCAATTTTCGTCATAAATTAATTTCTTTAACTTATCTTTTTTTGTCTCAAGTGTGTTAACCCCTACACCATGAGGTTGTGTAGTGTCTCATTCGCCTAAACTCTGAATTTTGTTGTAATAGTTCAAAAAAAAATACATATTAAATCTAGATCCAATCCAATCTATACGTCCCACATCTCAACAATTCAATTTGCTAAAATTTTGATTTCTACTAAGTGGTATATATATATATATATATATATATCGGTGGATAACATTTAAACCCGCAATTTGAAAAAAAAAAAAAACATTTAAACCTAAAAGACTAGACTATTGAGGTTGTGACACCCATTGATATATACATTTCTCTTGTTTTTATCTTTTCCACATTGGATTCATTTTCATCTTCTTTGACTTCACATGTGAGTTCTCTGAGAAGTATGGATCCATGTCTTGAAAAATCGACTCAATCCATCTGATCAGTAGATTGTATGTTTTTTTATTTTTTTTTTAGTACGTAAAACCAATATCCAACTGCCAATGAAGTCAAGTCCAATCACTACACTTGAAATTAACCAAATCTCAACAAAAAAAAAAAAGAAAAAAAAAGAAAAAAAAAAAAAAGATGTTAGGTCCTCTGATTCCTGAAACCAAATTATTAAAAGTTGAAGACAACTAATTAATCGACTGATTAATCATTAATTTGGTACACAAACTCATTAGTTTCGATGCGTACGTTGTACCAATCATGTTGGCTTTTTGTATACGTAGAGATCGACCACACCATTTCTATCATATCAAACCATAAAGAATTGAATTATAATTAAGCTAAAAATAAATAAAATTTGAACAGCCAAGTTTTCTAGAAAGAGCCAAAAACGCCCAAGGAAACCGAACAAACAACAAAGACCAGCCCCATCACAGAGGCACCAGAAAGCAGAGAACGCGCCGAAACAGGGGCACAAAAACAGGCAGCAAAAACAGAAAACGCAACAAGAGAAACAACACAGACCAGAAAACATAGAAAGCCTGAACGAAGCAAAAACAAAATACAACATCACCCTCCCAAAAACGAAAAATCTCCCTCATTGTTAGACCCCCTCTTAGCGAGCGAATTCCCATTCTCTAGGCGCATAAGAGCCTTATTGCAACCACCTCCACTTATCTCAGACGGGTCCAAACACCACATTGAAGACTCCTCCACAGCTCTTTTCTTCTCCACAGACCCCAAACCCCTCACATTCCATGACAAAACTAACAAGGAAAAAAAAGATAAACCCACACAAGCTGGACGAGTCACTGTCCTTCCATCTCTGTCCAGAAGAACATCACATATATATGCTATGTGTTTTCGACATGTCATTTTTATACAAGGCTAGCTATATAAATGTACATATATATATATATATATATATATATATATATTATATTGAGATGGATTGATGCCTATATTCTTTGTTGATATGATCATATTTGTTTGTATATGGAATCATGTAGAGTACATGAAGAAATTACTATTTTCAAACTCTTATATACGGTTAAAAAAAATTATTTTTTAAGTGTAGTCTTGTAGTTATTTTAATCTTTATTTATTTATTTATTTATTTATTTTATCGGCAACATATAGATTTTCAATTATCGTTAGGTGTTACTTTTTTTGGAGATAAGAATGTATGGATGCATCCTTTGATTAATTTATATCATATGGCATGTGAATAAATATGATTGATTAATCATATAAAATAACTTAAATCAAATAGAAGATGTACGGTATATAATTCAAAAAGTTTAGCAAACAAGTACACATTGCTTTTTCTTCTTTTTATGTAAGCATTCAAATTTTTATGTAATGTGAAACTCTTGAAATCCTCATCAAAATTGTTACGATTAGTACATTGTTATTGAATTTTATTTTAATGAAGCCAATTTTTTTTTTTTTTTTTTTTAAAGGCAAACTTTATTAGAGGTCGAAGCCAAGCAGCATAGACCAACACCACCATCCACAAACACCAGCGATAGGGATAGCAATCAAACCCCTGTCACAGGGATTTGACAGAGGAGCACTGAAAAAACAGCCAACAAAAAAACAACAGAACAAAAGCAAGAAGAACCCCACACAAGATTGCAACCCACCAAAGTAGTCCGCAAACAAAACAAAACCCAACAGAAAAAAATACAGTAGACAGGGGATGCAACAACAACCAGTAGACAGAAACGCAAAAACAATAGAAACTAGAAGAAGAAAAACCAGTAGGCACAAGAACAGTCGAACTAAGGAACCATCCACTCGATATCGTCCATCAAAGCGGCAGCACCTTTTTTAGCTAGGAATCAGCCGAACGGTTGAAATCTCTTGGAATATGAATGACTGAAATGTTGCCAAAGCTATCAAGGTTGGACCGAATATCATAGATGAGACGATAAAGGTTGAGATTCTCGAAACCCTCTTCAACAACCCACAAAACAGCTACCAAAGAGTCACTAGCAATGCAGACCTTTCCCCCTTCAAAGAAGCTTTTTCAGCAACCAAAGCACTAGCTCTAAGAATAGTCAGCACCTCCACAGTTGCTGCATCTTGCAGCCCAACATTCATAGAAAACTGGCAAAAAATAACATTCTTAGAATTTTGAAGCTCAACCCGGGCCCCCCAAAAAAAAAAAAAAAAAAAAAAAAAAACCTATCATACCAGAAAGACTAGCATCCGAACCATCAATTGAAAACAACATAACATCTTTAGGGGGGTCCAAACTTTCAAGACAGCAATCTTCCTCGGAATACTAACAACACAATAAAGTTTCAGATTTTCCAAAATTAAGGTAATCGGTTCAATTGAACCTCTACCAAAACGTTTAAATCACCACCCAGTCCTAAACTTGATTAAGTTCATATAAAAGGCAAAATCAGCCACAATTCCTTTGAAGACCATCTGATTCTTAGCCTTCCAAACAGTCCACACCACGACAAAAAACAAGGTAGACCACACTCTCATATAACTCATTCTCAGGCATAAACCCAACCAGCCACCACACCAATCTGAAAACTGATTGTTTGCATAGGAAATAACGTCCCACCACCCTAAGCAAGTAGTCCAAATTAACCATGACCACTTGCACTAAAGAAACATATGACTAACGGTCAAAATTCCATTCTTGCAAAAAGGGCATTCAACAGTTTCAACAGTAAACAACCCAAAAACCTGCAGCACCCCTCTAACCATAGTCCTACTTTTAAAAAGTTACCAAACAAAGATTTCCACCTTAAGTGGGCCCACACCTTGCCATATGAACTCGTGATCTGAAGACTCATAGATACTAAAATCCTCAATGCATCTTCTAAATGAATTGACAGAATAATAACCCTAGGGCTGTGCCTCCACGCCATAGAGTCCGAAATCGACTTACGGATCATAACCCTATTCAAGACATTAGAGAAAGAGTTCCAAATAGCTATCTCCCAATCAAACAATCTCCTCATAAGCTTGATATCATAAACCCAAAAATTGTCATGCCAGAAACCATGATCCATGACAAGACCCACTTTATTTTCCGTCAATGAGAAAATCCTTGAGAAAGCCTCTTTTAAAGGGTACTCGGCAACCCAACAATCACCCCAAAAACTAGCTCTATTGTCACAGCCAACAAGCATCTTAAACCCATCATCACAAATATTGGCTGATAAGGAGCCAACCTGAAGAACACTATTTACAGCTTTGTAGAAAAAAGACGCCGACATAGGAGTAGTCGAGTTCCACTTAATATTTGTAACCTCTAACCCATACTTAGCACAGAAAACCCTCTTCCATAACGAATTCTTTTCCGCCCCAAAACGCCAAACCCACTTAGCTAACAGACCCTTGTTTTTATCCATAATTCTTCTAATACCTAAACCATCATTCCTCTTTCTCCTACATAAAGCTCCCTAATCCACTGCATGAATTTTTTTTTCTCTATCCCATCCCAAAAAAAAAAAAAAAAACTCCTTCACATTTTGAGACTTTTCAATTTCCAAGGCAACCACCAACCGGAATCCTAAAAACGACATGAAATAGGTCGGGATATTAGACAACACAACTTTTACTAGTACCAATCTCCTTACTTTATTTAAAAACTTTCTCTTCCAAGGAGCCAACCGTTTCTGAATCTGAGATAACAACCGAATTCCAAAAAGCTTTCAAGCATGGGTTAGCTCCTAAAGGGAAGCCAAGATAAGTAATAAGTAAGGATGCCTTCTTACATTTAAAGAAACTGGCCCAATCAACCTCCACTGAAGATTTCTTGCCAACCTTTACCAAGCAAGATTTAAGAAAATTAATTCTCAATCCCGAGGCCAATTCTAAACACTGCAAGATCCTCTTAGCATTGAGAAGGTAATCCAGCTTCGGCTTAAGAAAAAACATTGTATCATCCACAAAAAACAAGTGTGAAATTTGCAATTCCTTTCTACCCACAAACACTCCTCTTATCAAATCCAACACAACAGCTTTTTTCAGAAGACAACTCAGGCTTTCAATCACAATGTTAAATAAAAAAGGTGATATAGGATCGCCTTGCCTCAACCCCTTCTCCATCTTAAATGTATCCGTAGGACTCCTATTTACCAAAACTGAGATTGAAGGAGTCGAGATTCAGCTAAACATCCACTTTCTCCATTTACTACCAAAACCCATTTCCGTAAGAACAAAGTCAAGAAACGAATGGTCCACGGTATCATACGCTGTCTCAAAATCCAACTTGACGAGAAGCCCCCTTTCCTTATATTTTTTCCACAAGTGAATGATTTCTTTAGCAATAACAAAGCTATTGATTATTTGCCTACCTTTAACAAAAGTCATCTAAGACTCTCCAATAACAGAGTTCATCACCCCTCCTTAACTAGTTAGCAAGAACTTTAGATAGAATCTTATACAACGATCAAACCAAGCTTATAAGCCTGAAATCAGACATAGACTCCGGATTCTGGCATTTCGGGATAAGAGTGATATAAGTATTATTCAAGTCTCTAACAATCTCACTATCATTATGAAAAGAAACCATAAATTTCATAAAATCTCCTTTAATGACTGACCAATTAGCTTTGATGAAATTTAGATTCATACTATCAGGACTAAACGCTTTGTTATCATCACAGTTACACATTGCGACCCAAACTTCTTCACCAGAAAAATCTGATTCAAGAGACACCCTTTTCCCTTACGAAAGATATTTCAAACCCAAACCTCTAACCTTAGGAAGAGTCCAAGAAACATTCTTGAATTGTTTCTGAAAGTAATCAAAAACCTCTTTCTTGACCTCTACAGGCTCCGAAAGTTTAAATCCTTCAAACATCATTTCACTAATGTGGTTGCTCCTCCTTTGTCCATTCGCCACTAGGTGGAAGAATTTAGAATTTGTATCTCTCTCCTTAAGCCACTTGACTTTAGATTTTTTCCTCCACAATTGCTCGTCCTTCCTCAAGGTTGACCAAAGCTTCACTAAAAGAGACAATCTCTCATTCCTTAATTCTGCTGACCACCCACCCACGATAGCTTTTTCATTAATCAAGGCCAAATTAAATTCAACATCAGAGATGGAAGAGACATGCTTTTTATTTGTCTGTAACCAAGACTTCATGAAGACTTTAGCAGCATTGATCTTAGCCGCCAACCATGCTCTCTTATTGGCACCACAATTACTGGCAGCCTACCCTTCCTTTGCAACCTTCATCAAAACTTTCTTCTCTAGCCAACTATTACAAAAGCGAAACGGTCTTGGCCCCTAAACTTTCGATCTTTCCCCAATTCCAACTGCATTATGATCCGAAATCAATCTAGGAAAACCTTTTTGAGACTGATGGATACCACAAAAGAATCTCTGGAGAGATTAAAAACCGATCCAACTTAGCCTAAGAAGTCTTCAACTGAAAGAAGCTCTTCATTCCATAAGGTAATGAGCCCCCCAGCCGTACCGATTATGTCGACTCCCACCCTTCTAAACAGTAAATTACCACCTAAAGAACGAATCACACTGCTATCAAAACTCCCTAATTTCGTTTCTTATAAAAATAGCACTGCTAGTTTATGCCTATAAACCAAATTCTTCACCACCTTACTTTTTTCCACCCTTCCCAAACCCTTTATATTCCATGATATAGCTAACATAAAAAAAAAGGGAATCAAAAAACAACAGAATAGAATGCAGGCTAACCTTGATGCTCCAAGAGCCTCAAGACGTCTTCTTCTTCTTCTCTAGTGGCAACAACTACTTCCAAGTCATGTTCGTTGCCATCGAAATTGAACCCAAACGCCGAACCAACCTCCAAAACACAGGATGACTCATCAATCACAGTCACCGAATTGCCTTGCACCATCGGGATTCTCGATTTTGAATTTTTTGTCTATATAGAATGTCTAGTCGACGTAGCATCAGGCACACCTCCTAGTCTTCTGCCCGTCTTCAACCCAACCCCAACTGCCAGCCTCACACTTTCAGCTTCAACTTCCATAGCCACCTAAAATATATCATCCGAGTTAAACGAATCATGGGCTAGGTCCTCATCTATTCGGTTATAACCAAAGACCAACTCCTCTCTGTTCTCTCCATCAATTTCAATTGCGATAATAGCTCTCAAAAGCTCACATTCACTGAAATATTCAATTAATCCAAGCTGCTGGTTCGCCACTCTATTAACTTCCTGGTTCTCTCCTCTGCTAACTTCAACCCTTTCAAGATCCCCCACCACCGGAATGCCTTCTTTACAGTGCTGATTCCCAGAAGAAAAAAGGTTCACTTGCTTCTCCATCCCATTTGGCTCAATCAAAACAATAGGTCTGGATAGATTATTGTAGACACGACCCAATGTGTTGTGGGCTCCCAGTCCATCTATATTACCCACCTTCTTAAAGCACTCGCTTAGCACCTTAACCGAATTCAAAAAAAACGTTTCTATTAAAGCAATCATCAGAAGAAGATGCGCTCAACCCTGAGCTACTCCTACCAACTCTGACATTGCCTTTTTTTTTTTTTTTTTTTTGTAAATCCAACTTCCAATTATGAATAATTCCTAACCTAGCCTTTTTCATTGACTTGAACACCCTGACACCTTTTCCTTTCTCACCTCCTATATTTCGCCGAAATCCCTTCACACATGCTCTCTTGTTAGCCATCCCATCAGGTCTAAAACTTTGCACACTCCACCTCTATTCCTTGAGTCGGTCAAATTGATGTGACGAGGTGCCACACGACTTGCCCTCCTCCTACTGTTTCTCCGACCATGTTGTCCAGCTGGCCTACCTGACATTTTTTTGTAAATCCAAAAAATTCTCCAGCCATCCCACATCCATAGATTTCTCTTCTTCCACCATCCTCATCTTAAAGGATTTGTTTCCGGACTACACTTTAATAGTAAAAGAGCAAGGATCTGTTTGAGGAACTAAGACCAACACTCTCCCTTTGTCTAAACAGTTTCTTTTAACAGTAGCCTCATTGATCAACAACGGTTCACCTACCATCCAATCGAGCTTCATGAAAAAATCGAAAATCCATAAGCTTAACGGAACCCCCCAGATGTTGAACCACACTGGCCTGGATTGAATGCCTATAGATTCGGACCACTTAACCATGGATGAAAACACATCGTTCCACAATCCATTGCAAGATAAAAACTCCTCTTTATGAACTACTGACTCAAAAGTCCACATGATGCATTTATCCCCAATAAACGAGGATAAGAAACCAAATCCTTTCCTAAGCAACCGATTGTTCACTCTTGACACTACTGCAAACTCTTTAAGAACTCCTATCAAACATCTGTTCATCCACTCTTGATTCAGGTTCTTATTGTCCCAAGACATTGATAGATTCTTCTCTTTAATCTTTTCCACAGTCTCCGGTCTTGGTTCCTAAAGACCTTTCTCAATCTCCGCAAATGATCTGTCCTTATTCCTACCTTGTTGAGCAACAGTTTCACTTTCTCTGAACTTCCTTGTCTTCTCCGGAAAACTGTCACCCTGTCTAGCCGACGATACCTTCCTGTTTTTCCATTCCATTTCAGCCACTTTTGCCAGAATTGGCCACCAATAAATATGAATCTCATTAGTGGATTTAGCCACTTTAGAAGCTTCCTCCAAAGATTCGAATCTGATGAACGCATATTGGCTCATCCTAGAACTCTTACCAGACGATTAATGAAGCCATTGTGACTTATTTTGGAGTTGAGGTTCTTTTGTCATTTTGAATACTCAGTGTAATCTATACTGAATAGAACTCTTTTTAAGCTGAAATCTTGTTCTTATTATCAAGTTATAATTAACTTAAATTTTAGTAGTACCAACATTTCGAAACTACTAAAATTCTATTGACTTCACTTTAACGTAGATATATAGTTTTGGTAAAATTAGCTCTAATACATGTCAATAACTACTGAACTAAAAAATTAAAGCTATTAAGAACCCAATGATAATAATATTTAAACACTTTAATAATCGATTGGATATGAAAATTAAGTTTAATTACTACTCATAAATGTCATTAATATATATTTCTTAAAAATTAATAAGATGTCTTTTTCATGCAATATTTTCTTGCTCCAAGTAATCTTCCCATTTTTCATAAGCATATAAGTAATATTCTCCTAGCTTAACTCAAAAATTGTGCATAGCCTTTGAAAAGCAGCTTTTCAATGTTTTGAAAGTGCTTATGTACATAGTCTTCCACCACCTAGTTGCTTATAATTATAACATGTGGATTCACATGTAGGGACTTTTTAGAATATATATATATTGTGTGTGATTCCATCTTTAAGATATGTCTTATTTTATCTTTTGTAAGGATCCGGATGAAATTCAATTAATTGTAATGAATTTAATGTGATTTTTTTTATGATAAGTTTAAAAAATCTACTTCTAAATATAATTTGAAAATTTTCGAGCAGTGTAATTTTTATTTATATTTTCATTTTCCCTATATTTTTCTTATTTTTCTGATGCTTAATATTCAACAAAATCGGTAAAAATATATATATAGTACTGCCGGTGCTTGAAATTCATACGTTATTTATAATAAATAGATTTTATTGAACTTATTATCTAAAAAAAATATATAAAATATAAAATATAGCATATCAAAATTCATTAAAATTGATTGAATTTCATCAATTTCCTCACAAAATTAAAATAAAAAATACTTCTAAGATGTGAAAAACCAAATAGTTAATGCCTGAATCGATGGCCGATAACATAAACCACACACCGAAAATGAGTCATTAGTAATCTTTTTTTTTCTTTCGGTGTTCAAAATTCTATACTTAGAAGTATTTTCCATCTATCTTTCTTGCACGTTTTACATATATATTGCTCAAACGGAGCCTCATCAAATAACTTTCCTAATAAAGGTTCTCAATATAAAATTTTCTTGTCATATACAATTTAACTTCCTAATAGCAAGCATCATTTATGCCCTCTTCTACTCTATTATATACTCATTTCATATTTTTCATATCAGATCAATAAAATTGTGTTACGTCTTTGTTTTATGTACACATTTAAAAAAAAAAAAAAAAATCCCCCTATTGGGTTTGTTAACCTTCAAAAATCCGATATAATAGGGCCAGTGTGTGATTATCTAGATAAGTTCCGACAAACCCCATACACTCCGGACAACAAATAGTGTGTGAGATACTTAGCAACACAACGATATTCCATAATTGGTTACGTATAATTACACACTTTTCTGAGCAATATTGGTGGCCGAGAATGACTCCCCAAGTTTTATTAAACATCTTCATATATTAATGTACACATCCTCCATCCATGATCCGTCCATTGTCACATCCATATATCTCTTACACCACGTGTATGTATGTGTATGTGCACTTGCCCTCATCATATCTATATGTATATACACACAAAAATTAACAAAACAACTCCTTTGCCTTGCTCATCTTGAACTCTCCAAATTGAGAAAATGACTTTCCTCCATCTCTTATATTATATCACATATAAAGTTGTATCTATCTGTCATCTATTCATGAATATGGAGAGAGGGATCTTCAAAAAGATGAGTTATTCAATTGATAATTACTCTAAGTAGTAGTAGTTTATAATCTTTGATTTATTGGTTATATAATATGTATATGTACTTAATACCTATTTTGTTTTATTTTTCTGTCTTTGTTAATTTGTTTGACCTTTCTATGTAAGGAATCGTTAGAAAACTATATATGATTAAGCTATAAAACAAATTAACCTTAACACTGCTCATTTGGTCATCTTGTAGCATGACCTACAAATATGACCCAAGAATATATTCTAATAAGAACAACATATACATATTCACTTTTTGTTGTTGTTGAAATAATATACGTTCACTTAATTAACATCACTTTAGTAATTAAATATAGTTTGCCTTCAAAAGGGTTACAAGATTATTATTAAAATAATAATAATAAATAAATAAATAAAATAAAATAAAATAAAAACTCAAACACATGCAATTCAAATCAATGTATTACGTATAATCCAAATCGATATAATGTTAAAATTATTATACTTCAACTAATAGATTAACTTTACTCTGGTTATAAAAATTGAGTTGGTAGTGTCACACATCATTTGTTGTGTCATATATATATATATATATATCCTTGCCTTGTTGCCTTGCGGCTTGCTTCTTGGCTTTGTTGTTCCCTTTGTTTTTGAATAAAGCTTGCCATTTCAAAAAATATATATATGATTGATAAAAGACTAATATTTAAATATATATATATATATATATATATATATTTATATATATATTAAGAACGGTGTTGAGGTTGACCCTTACATGATGAGATTGTATTTATTTGGATATTAATTATGTTCGTTTCCTTCGCTCTCAAATTTGTAATAATCCAAAAAGAATAAAAATAACCATAATCATCGGTACATCCATACGGACCATACCCTATCCCTGTAAATAAAAAGGATTTAAATCCTCGTCATATCTCATTTTGTCCTTACTTAAATTTGATTTTTAGTAGAGTAAAAGACATAAAAATTAATATAAATAATTCAGATTATTGATTTGTTATATTAAACACATCATTAATACTACACAACCCAAAAATTTAGCTCAAATTTCAACCCAAATGATGTGGCAGTTGGTTTTTTCATTAACCATATCATCCCATGTTGTGTGTGGTGATGATAACTCATTTGCCACATCATTTGGATTGAAATTTGGGTTAATTATTTGGTTTCCCTCCAATGCCATGATCTTCAATGTTGATGGTTCCTCAAAAGGGAATCCTGGTGGCGCTGGTATAGGTGGTGTTTTAAGAGATTGCTCTAGAAAGATTCAAGGGTTGTTCTCTTTTCATCTTGGTTTCTTAGATGCCATTTCGGCAGAGTTGCTTGCAATTCTAAAGGCTTGTGAGCTGTGTGCTAATTCTTCTAAGTTAAGAAGGAAAGCCATCTTAATCGTAAGCGATTCGAAAATGGCTGTGAATTGGGTTAATGGTGATGGCATCGGTAGTATTGAGCACACAAATACCATCCTTGACATTCGTAGCTTTCTAGGCTTAATGGGTGGTATGACTGTGGTCTTTAAATCTAGGGTCGGCAATGCTTTGACTGATAGTTTGGCCAAGAAGGGGTCTGCTTTGGCTGGGGATACCCTTGTTTGGGAGATTAGCTGATAGGTGTTTCTTGTTTTTGGCTCTTTTTTGCTTGGGAAATGTGTGCTCTTGGTTGCCTTCGTTCCTGTTTTTGTCCTTGCTCTGTTTTTTTCCTGTATCTGTGCAGGGGGCTATTGTGTTTCTGTTTGTGCTTTGTCTAATAAAGTTCATTGTTCAAAAAATATATATATATTTGGTTTGTATAGCATTACTATAAACATGTGACAATAAATTATGAAGATGAGGACAATTAATGTGAATGGAGAATCTAGATATAAAAAAAAATAAAAAGATTACCCTGGTAGCCATCAATTTGGTTGACCACTATCAAAATAGTCATTAGATGGAGAATTGATTTCAAAATGGTCATTCCGTCAAACTCCGTTAAGTTTGCCGTTAAATGGGTGGCCATTAGGGTAATTATCCCTCTTTTTTTGTTTTCTTTTTTTGTAAATCAAACCAATTGAACTAATGGTTCTTCGATTTCATGATGCTACCCATGTTCAAGTTTGTTGCAACCAATTTTTTTTTTTTTTGAAAAAAAATTATATTTATTTGTGTATTGAATTACAAATTTTGCACCATGAGAAACAGAGAATTCATGGTTTTTTTAATAACATAGTATAAGTGCATATTTGGGAGTATTTTTATTTTATTTTTTAAGAAAAAAGTTTTTGATAAAAATAAAATAACAATTTGATAAATAAAAAAATCAAAATTATCTTCTTTTGTTAAAATTAAATTACTATGTAATGTTAAACACCCCCAAAAACAAAAAAAAAAAAAAAAAAAAAAACCATGTTAGGAATGGTTCAAAATTGATGGACACTAGAGTAGTTATAGAAAAATTTAACGGTATTATAATAGAATGACCATTAGTATTACGGTGTTCGTCAAAAACGATCATTTTGAAACTAATTTCTTATCTATTTACCATTTTAATAATGGTCAACCAAATTGAAGGTCATCGAGGTAATTATCCCAAAAAACAAATCACCTAATTTCCCACTAATTTAATGCATTAGATATGTCTTTCTTCCAATTTACTGATTGGTTGGATTTTATTTGCCCTTTTTTTCTTATCAAAGATATAATAGTAAAAAGCAATAAAAGTTCATCAAAAGAACGGTGAAAATCCATTGGGCCATAAACTTGGTTGGAATAATTACAGTAGCAGTGGCAAAAGAAGTGCAATTATTAAAGATATTAATGGGCAGTACCAAAAATATAGAACAATTGGTCCAGACATGAATCAATTAGTTGTGGCCCAATCTCTATTTAAAGCATTTCCTGATTAGGAAACTGTAAGCCAGTCTTTTTTGAAAATTTGTCATGGATATATATATATATATCTAAATAATTGTGTAAATTTTATGAGTTTTCTTTCATTGAAGTTGATAAAACTCTTATGTCCCCAAGGAAGTTCATATTCAATATTCAATAATGCAATAAAAGGTAAATCATGTTACATGTCATATAAGTTATTATTATTATTATTTTTTTTTTTGAAAATGATAATATAAGTTACTCAAACTTTCAAATTTTGATTATGATCAGACAACAATGTTGAAATTTAATTGATATGTATATATGTAAAACATTTTCAAAGTTTACCTTAATCTTTTTGGATAAAAGATTCATGGTTGACAAAACCAATAAGAAATATAAATCTTTTTTGACTTTCTAAGCAATTTTATTATAAGTGTGAAAACAAAAAAAAAAACAAAAAAGAGAATATATAAATCACAAAATATAAAGGATTAAAGATCTCAATTTGGGTTTCTCTAAATTATATATAATATAACCTAATTTTAGTCAAATTTGAGTAGTTTCAGAATTTATTGGAAACCTTTTTTTATGTTCTACCTCAGGTTATTCAAACATTGGCATTATATATATTGTCTCATATTATTGCCCATAAAATTAATCGAAAAGCAGTGGATATCTCTCGATTATGATAGTTGATATCTGATATTTGGATTGCGCATGTAGTGCTTATAAACTGTATGGTTGCTGTTATTATCGATTTTAGTCGAACTTCATAGGTTCTAAATAAAACTTCTAAAGAACCCTAAAAGAAATCAAAAAAAAAAAAAAAAAAAAACCCGTATAGCTTGTTGTGTGCAATATATAGATCATGAGTACTCCCCACAAAAAGCTTCTTCAACCAAATTAAAACATCTCATCTAGGGGCCTCTCTTTTTGTTGGTTGACAGAAATTCTCAATGAAGAAGTGGCAAAAATGGTTGTATAGCTAGTGATCAGTGACTCACAATAATTATTGCAACCTTTTTTCCTCTTCTGCAAATCATTGTAGAGAGTTGGTGATCTCTTTTACATGGATTGGAGATTTCAGTTTGGATTTTGTCAAGAAATATTATTATCTTCTAAATTTATAAAAAAGATAAACAATAACCTGTCGCAGTGCAAGAGATACATCATTAACACATCTAACTTTTAAGAAATTTGCAGACTTTCCAGTTTCTAGTTTCATGTTTACTTAGATTTTAAGCCATTCTTGCTGTAAGTTCTGCCTCTTTATAGTATCTTTTTATTACTTAAATGGGCCCACAAAACACATCTTTTATCATGATTCATGACCACCACTACTAGTCTACTACCAAAGAATGTCTGCATCTTTTTAATGTACTTTTATTTTTGTTATTTCTTTGTTTAATTTTCATTGATGTTGTTGTAAATAGTGCAGTGCAGAAAAAATAAATGACTCCTGAACTTCTAAACAAGAATTATCAAAAAGTTCAACTAAGAGCTCAAACAATGATAAAAAAATAAAAAAAACTCTCTAATACCTTTCGTAAGAGTTCGACAGACCTAAACAATGATATAAAGCTCTCTAACACTCCCACTTAAACAATGATATAACGCTCTCTAACACACTGTTCATGTTCATGAGTCAGACTAACGTGCTTAGCAATTAGCATGTGTACCAATTGCGGATGCAGATTGCAAAAAGCCAAGACTCTTATGTCAAACCAAACATTGATACTGATACGATTAAATTATATATACTACTAGACCCAAAAGTTTAAACTATTCAAACACGCATTAGAAAGATAGAAAAATCAAAAAATCAACAATTTCTTGATTCAGTAATATATCTACATGTTGTAGCAAACATGTTTGTTTCTGATGAGAGAGACACTCTTAGTTGCAATTATATATATTGCATGGAATATATGTTTAAACAATGTAGCCTAACATTTTTTTATTTTTTATTTTTTTAATTTAGCTCTAAATTCCCACAAAAAATGGCATTATTAAGTAGTGTTAATTAAATTCCAAAAACCTAAATAGACCCAATTATATTAGAACTGAAAACTAGAGAGTGAGAGAGAAAATCTTGATTCACATTGAAATTGAAAGTCACCCAAATGATAGAGTTGTCACAATCTTGAAGGAGAAAGACGAATAGAAAACGAGCATATATTATCTCAGTGTATAATGTTCTTTTCACATGATTGCATTAAATTTTTCAATGTTGATAATAAACCTACGTCTGCACCAATCGTTTCAAATTTTGCTTCTGCATATATGTCATGTGTACGTGGTCCATACATATATATATATATATAGTATTAGCAAATTAATTATATAGTATTTGATTGAAATGAAGAAAAAGCATTTATGAATGTATGTTGATGATCTTATATGTTTATAGAAAATTTGCAGCGATGAATGTGGCATCCAGCTCGACTTGATGGACCACATATGCATGGACATATATAACCAACAAAATCCCAATTTATGTAGTACACGAGTCAATAGAAAAGTATCAGAGAAAATTAACCAAGTTTCTTCCAAATTTAGTATAAGTATGTGGTGTTTTATTGTAAATTAAGCCAACACAACTTTAAAAGTGTAATTTCACTATTATTTTTGTTTGAAATTTTGAATAATTATTAATTAATTCTTTGTTTATTTTATATCGAAAACATTTTATATAAAAGAAAGTAATTGTTTTTTATATTTTAAGCTGATCAAATTAGTCCCACGAACTATATTAGTTATATTTTTTTGAAATTGCAAATATATTCTTGAAGCATTTTAGTCAACTAATCTTTTCTTCTCATAACCAGATCGGAGGAGGAAGATGATGTTTTTCCTCTGGATCAAAGAAAGTAGGTTTAAAGGTAATTTAAACAAACCAGTTATCAGTCATTGCTTTTAAAAAGGTATTGGAATCCCGCGCCTGATAAATTTTAATGGTTCCATTTAAATGGTCCTTGAAATCGAACATACGAGCCAATTTTGCAACTTCTTTTTAATTTCGAATATTGATTTTGTACAAATTATAAGAGATCAACTTCAAGAATGTTAACAATATGGACATAATAATAATTTGTTGTATCAACACATGCTAGAAATATGATGCTCACTGCTTCGTCAACCCCACAAATTCTAATGGAGAAACTAAATTTCTGGAAAACAAATTTCAATGATTACATTTCGAATCACACATTTAAAGAAAAAAAAAACTATACTGTCGGCCTACAAAACCAATCTTTTTACATCACATGCTGCGAGATGAACCGCTCCTGCTGCTAGAACTGGACTGATCTTTCTTCAACAAGTTCTCCAGATTATAAAAGCATTTCATTGTTCTAATCTGTAACCGAAAACCTCTATTAGTTGTACAATCATGGTAACCAGTAACAAACCACACATGAATTTGAGAATTAAAAGAAGAAATAGCATTCAAAAGATGGGTCAAATCAAAATCAACTCTTTTGAAATCAATTTAAACCTGAGAATCAAATCACCAGAATCAGCTATTGGACACATCCACAGATAGAGAGAGAGACCTTCCAACGCCTCTTGTGAGTCATTCTGATATGAATGGATTCCAGTCTCGTTATTATTTGCCTGAATGTCGGTCGCTTGGATGGATTTTCATTCCAGCATTCCTCAATTAACCTGTGAGCACAAGACATGATCAAAGGTTTTATTAATTCCTGGACCCAAATCAAACAGCTAGACCATTTTAATTACAATTTTCTATGAGATATGTGTAGGACTTACTCTTTAAGTCCATGTGCATAATGCTTTGTAGGAGCCCTGAAAGATGGACGCTGTTTGGCAGCATATGCCTTGGGAACTTCGTTTTCTTGCTTTGTGTGGAATGGAGGATAGCCTTCTATTAACTGAAGTATCAACACATTTAAAAAAAACATCGATTGTTAGGCTAGTTATGATCAATGGACTTTGACATAAAATAGAAGCACAAGCCAGAAGCCTTGGAGCTTTGGAACAGTTTCTTCCCATCAAAAAGAAAACATATAACAGAATGAAATTCGTATCTGACAAAGCAAAAACATAAGAACCGATCTAGTTTCATTAATATATCAATATATTAAACACATGCAACAAGTTCTCCAACGTTAAAAATCTTTTAAGATTTGAAGACTACCCTGAGACCAAGAACATTGATGGTATAATTATGAGTTGAAGAAAAAGGAGAAATGAAAATTCACAGAATAATAACCTTGTCTCTCATGCTTTCCATATTTCCATATTTAACCGTATTCTTTGTGAAAACATAAAACTTTATGTGCAATTATTTCTATAAATTAATTGCAACTATATCGTCTGACATATATCCCCGTTTATGAGCAGTCTACCAACATTTTGGGCATAAATGAGCAGTAGTGTAACTAGTCGAAAATAATAAAACTATTAAATATTTAGCAACATATCAACTCAACATCATGTACATGGAAATTACATTCAAACAACATATCAAAGACAGAAATTGAAAAAAGACTTGATAACCTTTCTATCAAATTTTATATATATACACCTCCTTGAGCAATTCCTAAAAACTTAATATCATGCTACACTTATCAATAAAACAAAACTAATTTATTTCAGAAATTAAAATATGACAAAAAATAATCAACCTTTTCAACAGTATTTAGTTCCAGTGATTTGAAATAGTTAAACTTTACCTCTTGTAAAATTAAAGCAAATGAGAATACATCTACTTTGGTATCATATTCTTCGTTTCTAAGAACCTCTGGAGCCACGTAGCGGCCTGTCAATGATAAACGATGCATTTCTATTACAAAATAGAAACATAACATTAACTAACTTGAAAAACTATATAACTAAGTTTCATCACAAATAAAGAAGAAAGCAACTAACGTAATTATATTAAAACATTTCAATCGAAATGAGTACTAAAGCATTCTGACAAGAAGCACTCACATGAAGTGTCTAGACAAGTTAAAGGCTTGTCTTCTTTAATTGTGAGCAGCCTACTAACTCCAAAGTCTGCAACTTTCAAATGTCCAGAATCATCCCGCAATATATTTCTGTTATATTACAAGTAGGCAATGCAGAAGATAATAAAGTATCAGAAAACTAAAGAAGCCAATTTATTTTACCACAGGAAAACAAAACCATGTTGAACAAGAACTTACGAAGGCTCAAGATCACGGTGAATAATTGGTGCTGGTTTATTCTCATGCAAATAATTCATTCCCCTGAAATTTTGAAAGAGAGATAAAGGATCTTTCAGCTTAGCTCTGAGAATGAAATAATCATCAAGGTCTACTCCAAGACTCAAGCAGTTCATGGGAAATAAAGAATGCCAATGTCCAAAGAATGAAAAAATACATTAGTTAAGCCATAATTATTCCTTGCTCTGTACCTTAACAATTATGTTCTGCCATAAACATCTCAGCATTATTTAAGTTTTAGCATGAAGGTTTTGAAATTAGCTTTAGTTCTCCCCCTCAAAGCACAAAACAGAGAAGAAATTCTAAATCCCTAATATTTTTCTGAGAAAATGTTGAGTTAGCGAATTCTATATGCAGAGCTCCAAATGTAATGCTTTCAAAAAATGAAATAAAAGGTTAGACTTTCTCTATCAAATAGAAAAGGCTTGACTCATATACAATATGCTAGAGACCACTGTTTCCAGATAAATTAAGAGTCAACTTCCACTTCCTTTGAAAATATAAAGCCAATTCTAAAAACTAGATTATTAAGCCAAAACAACTGAAAATTTTCCATTCAAGTAATGAAATACCAAATAGAGTAACAAACCTTGCAATATCAAGTGCAAATCTCAAAGCTGTTGTGGGTTTTAATGCTCCTTTGTTTTTCAAGAATGCACGGAGATCTCCCTGCAAGATGAAATGAAAATCTTAAATAGTGAAACCAACTTTTATAAAGTATTTCCAGGTCTTATTTTTCTTTTCATACAAATGTGACTAAAACCCACACAGAAATAATTTCAGAACTATAGGAATAGATTCATTATAAGTTAGTTAATTGAAGTTTGAGGATGAACCTTTGGTAAATATTCTGTCACAATCATCATTGGACTACTTTGTGTTACAGCACCCAGGAATTGGACTACATTTGGATGCCGTATCTTCTGAAGCAATGCTAGCTCATCTCTGAATGCCTTCCTGTATAAAACCAACCATGTTGAATAAAAGTAGGAAGAATGAGCGATTGAGTGAGAAAGGAGAGAAGAGTCATAGGTTTGAAAAGCAGAAGAATCTTTCTGAAATTTATGAGTCACCCACACTTTATCATCATCAGTAATGACTTCCCCCGCGAGCTTTTTTACAGCAACTTGAATTCCACGCCAGTATGCTATGCAATATGTTCCCTGCAATATATTTCATAACCACAGTTATTGACAGTAATCAGACAAATTAAATATCAGAGAATTCAATTTTTGCTAGTTAGTTTCTTTGGATTATATTAATATGGGCTTAAAGACCAAGTCCTTACATAAGTAGTTTTGATAAAGACAACTTCCAACAGTTCTCACTGTATCAGATGTTAACAAAGAATAAAAAAATCCAGTTTAATTTAAACTTCTTATGTTGGTCTTAACATTTGCTCGGAAAACACTTTAAGTAGACCCTTCTTAAAAACATAAAATAGCTTTGCTTTGTCCCTTTCTCGAACAACATTCTCTAGATTGTAACTTCCTTATAGATACTATGGGCTAACTCCTTGCAGTCAGTTTTGACCTTCATTATCAACATTTTCACTCAATTGCAAGCACCTTCCTATGATTTTCCAGTCTCCTAATTACCCCTTTACAAAAAATTCCCCCTATTACATATTCTGATGCATAATTCAAACACATAAAATTTCGGAATAGAAAACTCAATTTCACTTATAACCAATGATAACTTCAATCAGAGATCACAACGGCTTTAGTAAATCACTAAATCCCAGGTTTCTACTCTTTCATATTTAACAGAAATATAATTAAAAAATTTCCATGATTGATGGCAATCATTATGCAATCAATTATCAGCTCTGTTCTAGTTCAACTAGATCTATCAAACACAAATTATAAAATAAGCATGCAGAAAAATCACCCTGCCGAAGAACCAGGCAAACTAACAAAATTGAGGACAACAAGCAAGCTAATAACATTTCCAAATGGTTTATAAAAAATACCTTTGTAATATCGACACTGTTAGAAAAGTCAAGTTCGTAAGGATCAATTTCATATTCAGGGACTTCACGGGCATGGTTGACATGCATTGGAGCCATCTACATACAATAAAATCAAGATTACACAAAACGAAGAACACAGATAAATTAATCCAGAGCAAGACAAAGAAACAAAGGGCATACCAGAGGTTTGGCGCCATGTTTCTCCAGAAATTTGATCATATCATGGTGTTTGTAATGTATAGCATCTGCAAGAGGCTGTTCAACCAACATTAGACTATCATCAAGAACAAAAATTAAACCATTTTGTATCAAAAAAGAAGGCTAAAATGACAACAACAACAACAACAACAACAACATTGATTGATTTGGTAGGTAGTACTCACAGTGCTTCCCCAGCGGTCTTTGGGGTCGATGTCAGCTCCGCGTTCGATCAACAATCCAACGACATCGACAAAGCCCTGGCAGGCCGCAACGTGGATAGCCGTCCGATCATCGATGTCTCGAAAATTGATGTCGACTCCAGAATCTAAGAGCTCCTTTATCCCTTCCAAGTCTCGCTCATTGGCCAGGTACATCAGCCTCACCTCCGGCGCAATCTCCTCCCCGTCGTCTTTCTGGAGCTCCGCCTCCTCCAGTTCACGCTCCGGCGCCAGCGACGACTGCCTTAACAAATTCAACCTCACAGCTCCCTTCGTTTCCATTACTTGAAACAAACAACAATATCCAAAATCAAGATTTATTCCTCTTAAACCCTAACAGAAACCAAATATTCAATAGCAGTAAAAAAATTCCGAGAATTGAGGATCAAATGCCAGATATTATATATAGAAACACGATTGAGTGACGCTTTTTCGAAGCAGTATCTGCGTATGTGTGTGAAACGTGTAAATTCGTTTTGAAGTTTCAGTAGTAGCCTGGTAGGTGACGTTGACGATTATTGGAATTGTACAAGGGAGAACAGTGGTTGACACGCGCTGAGAGAGCGTGATAGATGTATTTCGGCGTATTTACACGGATACGGCGCAAGGTAAGAGGTTGTTGACTAACATGCACAGGAGCGATAGGATGCACGAAAGTTCTATGCTTGTGGATGCGGTTTTCCCGCCGTTAATGCAGTTACCGTAGAAGATCTGAGCCGCACGTTTTGCATCATGTACGTTTCAGATCTTGTTGTATTCACCAAGTAAACGTCGTCGTTTTTAGACGCGTGATTGTTACTTGTTAGTTGATAAAAGTGTTTCTGTGTTTTCTTTTATTTCTGTTACTACCGTTAATCACCGACAAAAAACTTTTTGTGTGGATAACTTTTATAAAAGTTTTAATTTTTGGTATGGTTTGATGGGTTTTTATTTAGTTATTACGTTTTAATTTAAACAAAAAATGTCTTTATCTGGTCAATATATCGTGTATGATGTAATTATAAAAATGTAACGACGGGTTTTATATGGCACTCTTATTTTCAAAATTTAATGATAAGAACCTGTATTTAAAGGTGTATTCTTAAATTCAGACGGATTATATTTATAAATAAATAGACAAAATTAAAAGATTAAAGATGCTTGATAAGAAAATATCAACTAATCTAGTGTTGAATGAAAGCAAGGTTTTGTTGTATTAAGAAATCAAGAACCAAAGAGAGACTTGTTACAAAGAAGAATAAAAAATGTCATTTTCATCTACCCTACACTTGTTGAATTCTTGAACAAGTTTGATCTCCAAACATTTGTATACAAAGGTCTAGTAGAAACTATAATATTGTTTTTGTTTTTTTTTTTAATAATTATTATTATTTAATTGTAAATTAGTAATTGATACCAATTCAAAATTGGTCTGACTTATAGAGCAAGTGGGTTGGTTGGTTGCAAAAGTCATTTTAAAACCCTTATTTTAAGTTGATTACCAAGTAAAACACACATTGTTCAATGTACCATTTACAAGACTGCTAAGGGCTGCTTGAATTGTTTAAGAGAATCTTTTTGTAGGATTGTTTGAATATACCATTTTTAGATAATGGATTAGGGTTTTGACAATTTTGATGGTTGGCTACTACTTGCTTGTCTTCACACAGTACACTAGATAATGATCATGAGATATATATATATATATTGAAGCTTCTTTCTTTCTCTGTTTGGCTGTTGACTATTAAACTTGGTTATGTCATTTTTTTTTTTATATATTTTTTTTTAACACATGTGATATATAAATAAATGGATAAGATCAAATCAAATTTTGGGTATACTTTTTCTTTCTTTGTAATTCCCATTTTTGTATGTGCAACCGGAAAGAGATAAGTAATGGTTAACCACTTCTATTACTTTGGTAGTTAGAGATTTCAAAATGAAACTCTACTAGTAGGGTTCAAGCACTGATATTGTAAATATAATCTCATATTTCGTCTAATAAACCGTAAAGTGTGGGAAGACCCCTCCTCTTAAATGAGAGTTGCATTTTGGGTTATACTTGTAGAGAGAGAGATTAATTTTATTAGATCCCGATAAACCCTTAACCTGATGACCCCTCACATTGAATGGGAGTTGCATTTCGGGTTATAATTGTAGAGATTAGCCTTGCTAAGTCCCGATAAACCCTAACCCACCCCAATGATGTCAGCTTTGAAAAAAGAAGAAGAAGAGATAATTAATGGTTGAATGATCACAAGTAACTTGTGTTGTTTGAACATTTTTGAAGTCAATAAATGGGTAAGTAATTCTGTAAGTAATGTGTATCAAAACTGTCTTCAACCGCTAATCTATCATAGAAAAAAAAAAAAAAAAAATCTAAATTTAGGTCAACTGATGGCTGATGCATGCAGCTGGATAAAGCTGGTCTGGCCAGGCCATATTTGCAATCTGTATATATATTCTTATCTGATTCTCCTATTGATTGCGCGTCTGCTAAACGAGAGTGTGTATATGTGTTGTACAGTTGACCATCCTTTCACATAAACCTCGTTTTCGTTTATTTTAATTTAAGAAAAGCAATTTGAGTTGGTGTAAAAAATCGGTGACTTTTTCTACCTATTGGCCTATTGCTTACACAACTCAACAACTGGTCTGTAAACGGATAAACTACATAATAGAACAGACCATTTCATCGTATGCTCGTTCACATCCATCTAATAAAAATTTATCTATACACGTAAGAGTAATGCTATATGTTGTTAACAGTTCTAGAAATGAACATGCGTGCACAATGTTCTCTGCCTCTGTTACCTTAATAGTAAAACATTTGAAGTCTATCATCAAATTATCATCTCATAAGTTTCATCTTCAATAATCTAAATCGTTATACGAATCTGCACACAATGTGTAGGCACGATGGACCATTGATGAAGGATTGCGATGGGCTAGACATCACCAGCTGATTATTGCATGTTATACTTATTAAGAACCCGTATAAAAATATCATATACGCATCAAATACTTATGTGGATAGATCAAAATCTACGGAAGACACGAGATTTCACTTCATTGATGACCAGTAGCGGATCACAATGTACATCATAAATCTTATATCACAAATTAGGATGTAGAAACAGAGCTAATTAGGGATGAGATTGCATTCCGCAACCTTCTCCCAAGATTTGAGAGTTTTATCCCCAGGATCTGTTTTCCACAATGCAAGGCGAGTAATTGGGAAGCTCAATTTGTCAATGCTGTCATCAAGAGCGTTGGCTTTTTCTTGAGCTTTTATCTTCTCATCATCCATCAAGTCCGCATATAGAAGGCTCAGATGTGGCATGTAAGCTGTAAGATATGAAAAGTGTCAATGACTGAACGAACATTCTTACTCGTTACAGCAGAATCATGTCTTAGCATTTCAATTTCGAATAAAAAGGCAATGGTACATCTTTGTTTTTGTTTGGAAACCTCAATTGTGAGGTTTGGAAACAAGTCACACGGGACTCCTATCGACTTAAGTCACTATACGAAGATGTAATTTTTCTCTTATCTAATTTAGCTTCTGCCTTGTTCCTAAAAGCAATAAAGCATAACCACAAGATTAGTTGTCTAATTGTAAGTGTGGGCCACACAGTTGCATTTGAGTGGTTTCGGCAAGCAACATAAACCCAATGGGGTATGCACTGAAACACATGTCCTTCATCAAGTAATAGCAGGGCTCGTCTTATAAGGTTAACTCACTGCATATAAGCAAAGGGATAATCTTAATATTAAGCTTTAGCATATCTATGCCTCACGTATCGCTCTCATTATAAAATATATAACACTTGTAGGTAGAACTGTAAAAGTGATGAAAAGGATTTTACAAACAACTCACTACTAATGAATTTCTCACTGCATACATGTATTGAAACCTTTAAGTTTAGTAGAGACCAATTATGTCGAGAAAATCAGGACACAACACACTACAAATGAATTTCTCTAAGAACACACATCACTTCTTAACCAGATGAGTTGTCTACTTTTTCCAACATACCCTCAATATTTCTCCAATGTAAACCAACTCCTCATCTGTTCTGTCCTCTACAGTCCTTGAGATATGCTCCGAGCTTCCGAAAATGTTCCCTACGAGTCTATGACACACATGCTTTTGTGTTAAGAAAACAAAACCTAACATTCCAAAATTGTGAAATCACCTATATAATTCACAAACTAATATTAATCAACTCGGGTAACATTTTGAGAATCAGATGTTTTATTTTCCCCAAAAATGTACAATTACAAGGACAATACTAACCACATTGCATTGACGGGTTTGGCTATGCTACCCACATGGGTACGATAGCAATAAGTTTTGGGAGCAACTCTAGGTTAGTTATGAGTTAATTTTTGGAATAACTTCAATATTTGGAAACCACTTTCACGTTAGAATGAACAATCAAATTGTTCCCAAAAAGTAGTTGGTATCATACCAATACTTTTTCTTGAGTACCATAGCCAAACCCTGCATTGACAGTTTCTATTTCAACTTAAAAGCTAAAACCCACCTCTGTATTTTAGAATTAACAAGAATTACTGAAACTGACTATCAGATTTCATACATTAACATTTGGGAAAATTACAAAATCTTGAAATAGGAGTGATGGTGTATATAGAACTTACGTCTGGAGTTGCAGTAACCAAAATGACCACAACAATGCGCACTAGTTTCCACTGCCTGATAACAAAACAACAACTTACACATTACTCAACTATGTTGATCAAACAAACAAATATCAACAAAATAAATAAGATTAATTTTTATTTTAAAAATTTTTAAAAAAAAAAAAAAAAAAACCTCAGCATTTGGATGAAGCAGCAAAGTCCCAGCAGCGACACGATCCACGCTAATATTATACGCCTTCAGTCCTTCACAAGCTGATTTGAACATCTCCGCCGCATCTTCTGCCGTCAAATTGATGGCCCCGACGACGGTTACATGTGGTTCGAAGTGGGGCCCCCCGAAATCGGACCTAAGACCTTCCATCAACTTCTTCAGTCTCGCCCCCACCTCTTCCGGTGGAACCGCCCACACAGAGTATACGTTCTTTTGGATTGCCGGCGTCGCGATAGCTGACGACTCGGTGACTTCCATAACGATGAAGAAGAAAAATAAAGAGAAACCGACTAGTAATTAAATGGCCGACTAGTAATTAAATGGCTAACAAGCTAATTAAGTAAGTAAAGATGCTTTTTTTATTTTATTTTATTTTATTTATTTATTTATTTTATTATTATTTTTTATTTAATGCAATTGGATCTGAGTTGAGGGATAAAATGGTGGATACTCTTGTTTGGTGAAGCTAACTCGTGTCCACTTAAGATGCTTCTCGGATATTTCAGAATACGTATCCGATATGTTAAATGGCGTATCCGTTGAATTTTTCATAAGTTTGATCGGAGAATACTTGAATGATACGTTTGAGGCAATATTATAATTATTTTAGTATAAAACGAGGTCAAATTATAATTTCTAAATTTTAGGGGTCAAAATGAAATTGTAAAGAAATTTTGGTTTTGATTTCATTGACATGGAGAATATTAGGATACTTGAGATTGCAAACTTTTTTTTTGATGAACCAGAATTAAAGACCGAATTATTTAGACCATTTAACAACGTGAATGATGATAATGAAGTTAATTAGGAATTTAAAATATGTTTTATGAGTTTTTTTTTTTTTAATTTATGAATTATTTGGATTTTATAATATATTATGATTTATGTGACGTATGTTTTATTTAGATTTTATAATATGTTCGACTTATGTGACATGTTTTATTTGAATCTTGTAATATGTTATATTGTTATGAGACATATTTTAACAATGTGGATGATGATAATGAAGTTAATTAGGAATTTAAAATATATTTTATAAGTTTTTTTCTTTTTTTTATTTATATTTTTTTATGAATTATTTGGATTTTATAACATATTATAATTTATGTGACATATGTTTTATTTAGATTTTGTAATATGTTCGATTTATATGACATGTTTTATTTGAATCCTATCATATGTTACATTGTTATGATTTATGTAGTTATGTGATATATTTTATTTGGATTTTGAATATGTTTTTATTTTAAATGAATTATAAAATATGTTTTCATATATTATTATTATTATTTAAATATAAATATATATTATTTTAATTGACGTATCATACCGTATCCGTATCCGTATCTTAGTTTTTGAAGATTTACCGTATTCTCGTATTGTGTCGTATCCATATCTCATATCATGTATCCTGTATCCGTATTCGTGCTACATAGTATATCATATAAGGTTGTGTTGGAGAATTAGTTACGGTGGAGAGGGTCTTGGGTGCATCCGATGCACAATGCATCCCTACCCAGATGTTTCCACGTAAGCAACATCTAAGCAACATCTAAGCAACGGGGAATGCATGGTGCATTGCACCCAAGTTTTAGTCGATACGGTGTGAGTCAGATGTGGGTTCATGGGTTTGTGATCTTGGCCCTCCAAATATAGATCAGGATTCTATCGGTGATGGAAAAATTAAAAACTAAAGTTACTTTTATCCTTTGACAATAGGGAAATAATCATTTTCCCCATTAGTTTGTCATATTAGACACTTTGTCCCCTTTAGTTTCAGTAATGGTCATTTCTCTCTATAAAAAATAAAATATTAGATATTTTACCCCCTATAGTTTCAGTAATGGCCATTTTCCCCCTAAAAACCAAAATATTAGATATTTTACCCCTAACCATTAGATAGTCCGTTAGTCAACAACTTTGATCGTAAAAAAATCAATTAAATAATCTAATTACTTTTGAACACATTAGTTTTGCCCCATAATGACACATTAGTCCGTTAGGTAGTCTGTTATTGACTTTTCTATAAATGGGTACGTAATTATGTAAATAATGTGTATCAAAATTGTCTTCAACCGCTAAGCTACCAAAGAAAAAAGGGGTTTTATCATTTTTGTCCCTATGTTTTTTGAATTATCTGTTTTTTACTCATTTATTCATTTTTCACTGGATTGGTCCCTATGTTTTCAAAAACCACTCAATTTGATTCCTCTAACCAGAATTTTGACTGTCAACCGTCACGGAAAACGTTAAATGACTATTTTACCCCTTATTTTATTTTTAAAAATAAAAGAAATTTTTTTTTACAGAAAACAGAATGAAAAAGGAAAAAAATGGATGGAGATTCAAATATGGATCTCCACCAAATCCAAAAAAAAAAAAAAAAAAAAAAAATTGAAAAATGAAACATCTGATACTTGATTAATTGCCTCGAATTTAATTCAACCAGGAAAAATGAAACATGTTGGCAGATCCGTTTGAAACATCTAATACAAGAGGTAAAGCAAATTATTTGCCTCAAAAATGAAACATCATCCCCAAAATTTACACAGATCATCCCATCGAAAACGCTGGTTTACCTCCTCTTAATTCTTCTTCTTTTAATCCAAAAACCAAAAAAAAAATAAAGCACCACAAACGGAAAAGCAGATAGGCCAAAGGAACTAAAATTGGCTATTATTGTTTGAGTATTTCCAAGATGCTCAAAGTACAAAATTTGCAAACTTTATTACGAAACTGGAAAACCAAACAACCTGAAATATTGAAAAAAAAAAAAAAAAAAATCAAACACGCCGCCTCCAATCCCACCTTCTTCCCTAAACCCGATTCATCTTTTCTTCTCCATTGCCACCGCGTCACGACCATCTCATAACCACAACCACTGATTGCCGACCAACTCATAAACCTCCGTTAAGCAGGGGCGGAGGTATTTGTAAATTAGCCTGGGCTTCAGCCCAGACTAACTTTTTTTTTTTTTTTTTTTTTTATGTAAAGTTTATTTTTTGTTTTTGTTTTGTTTTGTTTTTTTTATTATTATTATTATTTTTATACTATATTTGTTTTTGTTTGTTTTTTTTTTTTTTCAAAAAAAAAGAGTAAAAATCTTTACAATTACAAAATTAACACCACTTGGTAATTCATAAAATTGGTCTAGTTTATAATTTAATTTAATTGAGATAACTAATCTCAATATATTCATTAGAGTGATTTGTTGAATATTTTATTTACATTTGAACACATTAAAGTTTCCATTTCCTCTCCATTCCTATTTCATTCCATAAATAAAATAAATCAATTTTGAATTCCTTACTTCATTTGCTAAAGTTCATAGGAGCAAAGATTATTATATCTTTCTTATTTAGGTGCATACATTTTAATTAGTAAAATTTTACTGTAAGGTTTACTTAAAACACTTTGTACTACAACTAAATGGCTTAGGTAATAAATTACGTTCATATAGTCTGACAATGTCCTAGGTTCAAATTACCGCACTATAGGTGTATACCCAAATTTTTATTTTTTTTTTTAAATTTAGCCCACCCAAACAAAAGGTCCTGGCTTTGCCCCTACCATCATGGATTATTTTTTCTTTACGGATGAAACTGAAGGCGGTGGCCATGGTTGATTTCGATTTTGGTATGGGTTGTTGTGTGGTGGTGGCTGGATTTTGGGGATGGTGATGGGTGTATTTGTGGTTCGTCGAGGTGGCGGCAAGGTTGTTGGTGGTTCGTCGGGGCAGCGACGAGGTAGCTGGTGGGTTCGTCGGGGGGGGGGGGGTTGTTTGATTTGAATGGGTTTAGTGTTGATTGGGTTGGGTTTAGGGTTTGATTTGGATTTTTTTTTTTTAAAGATTTGAATGTTTTTGGTTTTTGATTTTTTGTTAGTGGCTAGGTTTGACTGAATCTGGTGGAGGATGTGGTGATGGATGATTCTGGGGGTGATGTTCAATATGGGTTGGGGGTGATATTGATTATGGTGAATGGTGATCGAATCTGGATTTCTTGGTTTGATGATGATGATGATGGGTTTTGTTAAATTAATTTTAATTTATTTATTATATAATTCTTTTTAAAAACTATTTTTATTTAATTTAATAATATTTATTTATTTATTTATTTTTTGTAATTCCAACTATTAAAATTTTTAAGGAATAAAAAAGAATTATTACATTAAGTAAAAGAATAAAAAAAAAATTAAACTTGGGATGAGTTTTGTTATATAAATATATAATTTTGTTATATTAATAAATTATTTTACTTTTTTTTTTCCTTTTTTTTCTTTTTGTACTATTTTTTTTGAATTGTATTATAATTTTTTTATTATAATACAAATATATAATATAAATATAATTTTTTTGAAAAAATTATTTTCTATTTTTGTGGTGTTGACACATGGCATGTTTATGGTTAAAAGACAAAAATACCCTTAAGACCGTTAACTCCAATTAACGTTTGACTCACAGAAGGACCAAATTGATGGGTTTTTGAAAACATTGGGACCAATCCAGTAAAAACTAGAAAAACAGTTAAAAAAGTTATCAAGGGTCAAAACCGAGACCAAAATGATAATATCCCAAGAAAATATTCTAAAGTTAGGTCAACTGATGCATGCAACTGCAGCTGGATTAAGCTGGCCTGGCCAGGCCATATTTTTTCAAATCTGTATATTCTCATCTGATTCTCCTATTAATTGCGCGTCTGCTAAACGAGAGTGTGAGTGTGTGTGTGTTCTACAGTTGACCATCCTTTCATTTGCTTTCACATAAACCTTGTTTTTGTTTATTTTAAGATAAGCAATTTAGGTCAAGTGTAAAAAATCGGTGACTTTTTCTACCTATTGGCCTACTGCTTACACAACTCAACAACCGGCCTGTAAACAGATAAATTATATAATAGAACAGACCATATCATCATATGTTTGTTCACATCTGTCTCATAAAAGTTTGTCTAGATATCACCAGATGATTATTGCATGTTATACTTATTAAGAACCCGTATAAAAATATCATATATGCATCAAATACTTACATAGATAGATCAAAATCTACGGGAGACACACAAGAGATTTCACTTCATTGATGACCAGTAGCAGATCACAATGTTCATTTTATTAAACCTGTACATCATAAGTCTTATAACACAAATTAGTAAGTAGAAACAGAGCTAATTGGGGATGAGATTGCATTCCACGACCTTCTCCCAAGATTTGAGAGTTTTATCCCCGGTATCTGTTTTCCACAATGCAAGCCGAGTAATTGGGAAGCTCAATTTGTCAATGCTATCATCGAGAGCGTAGGCTTTTTCTTGAGCTTTTTTCTTCTCATCATCAGTCAAGTCCGCATATAGAAGGCTCAGATGTGGCATGTAAGCTGTAAGATATGAAAAGTATCAACAATTGAATGAACATACCGACTTGTTACAGCAGAACCATGTCTTAGCTTTTCAATTTCAAATAAAACGGCAATAGTACATCTTTGTTTTTCAATTGTGAGGTTAGGAAAAAGTAACACAGGACTCCTATCGACTTAAATCACTATGCAAAGATGTAGTTTTTCTCTCATCTATTTTAGCTTCTGCCTTGTTCCTAAAAGCAATAAAGCATAACCACCGTATTAGTTGTCTGATAGTAAATGTGGGCTGCAGAGTTACAATTAAGTGGTTTGAGCAAGCAACGTAAACCCAAGGGGTATGCACCGTAACACATGTGCCTCATCTAGTATTAGCAGGGCTCGTCTTATAAGGTTAACTCACCGCATATAAGCAAAGGGATAATCTTAATCTTAATCTTAAGCTTTAGCATCTATGCCTCACGTATCGCTCTCATTATAAAATATATAACACTTGTAGGTGGAACTGTAAAAGTGATGAAAAGGATTTTCCAAACAACTTGAACAAGATTATGGCCCTACAAAGGGTCAAATTGAAGAAGGGGAATCATTATACATACATGTATTGAAACCTTTAAGTTTAGTAGAGACCAATTATGTCGAGAAAATCAGGACACAACACACTACAAATGCATTTTTCTTAGAACATGCATCACTTCTTAACCAGATGAGTTGTCTACTTTTTCCAACATATCCTCAACATTTCTCCATTGCAAACCCCAACTCCTCATCTGTTCTGTCCTCTACAGACCTTGAGATATGCTCCAAGCTTTCGAAAATGTTCCCTACAAGTCTACGACACACATGCTTTTGTGTTAAGAAAACAGAAACTAACATTCCAAGATTGTGAAATCACTTATATAATTCACAAACTAATATTAATCAACTCAGGTAACATTTTGAGAACCAGATGTTTATTTTCCCCAAAAATGTACAATTACAAAGACAACACTAACCGCATTGCATTGACAGTTTCTATTAAAACTTAAAAGCTAAAACCCAGTTCTGTATTTTAGAATGAACAAGAATTACTGATCCTAAGTACCTAACAATCAGATTTCATACAAAATATGTAAAAAATGTAACACATTAACATTTGGGGAAATCACAAAAGCTTGAAATAGAAGTGATGATGTATACAACTTACGTGTGGAATTGATGTATCCAAAATGAGCACAGCAGTGCGCACTAGCTTCCACTACCTGATAACAAAACAACAACTTACACATTACTCAACTATGTTGATCTAACAAACAAAAATCAACAAATGAATAAGATTAATTTTTATTTAAAAACAAAAAAACAAAAAAACCTCAGCGTTTGGATGAAGCAGCAAATAAACACACTGATAGAAGAAAGTCCCAGTAGCGACACGATCCACGCTGCAATTATACGCCTTCAGTCCTTCACAAGCTGATTTGAACTTCTCCGCCGCATCTTCCACCGTCAAATTGATGGCCCCGACGACGGTTACATGGGGCTCAAAGTGGGGCCCTCCGAAATCGGACTTAAGACCTTCCATCAACTTCTTCAGTCTCGCCCCCACATCTTCCGGTGGAATTGCCCACACAGAGTACACGTTCTTTTGGGTTGCGGGCGTCGCGACGACTGTCGACTCTGTGACTTCCATAACGATGAAGAAGAAAAAGAAAGAGAAACCGACGAGTGATTAATAGGCTAACAAGCTAATTAATAAGTAAAGATACCATTTTTTTTTTTTTTTTAATGCAACTTGGATTTGAGTTGAGGAATAAAAATGATGGAACTGGGAATGGTATATGGTTGTGTTGGAGAATTAGATACGGTGTGAGTCAGATGTGGGTTCATGTGATTGTGATCTTGGCCCTCCAAATATAGATCAGGATTCTATTGGTGATGGAAAAATTCAAAACTAAAGTTGCTTTTATCCTTTGATAATACAATAATAACCCCATAGTTTACGTTAATTTGCAGTTATGGTTACTCCGGTCCAAAGTCTCGAGTCTCGAGTCCCGTTGACATATTATATATATTCGGGTTTTTTTTTTTTTTTTTTTTAATTTCCTATTTTTAGGGAGAATTAGAATGTACAATCTCGTAAGATAAATACGAGAGATATACAACCGACTAACTTCGTCTCATCACAATTCATGATATTCTTATAAAAAAAAAATCTGATTTCAATGGCGATGCTGTCCAACTTAATAGAGCATTGGAAAAGTCAATTTTTTTCTCATCATTGAATTTTGAATAATTTTCTTGGAAAAGTCAATTTTTTTTGTATCATTGAATTTTGAATAAATTACTGGCCACTATATGAGGTTTTGGAAATTAATATTTGGATAAAGTTAATAATTTACTTGGAAAAGTCAATTTTGAATAAATTACTGGCCACTATGTGAGGTTTTGGAAATCAATATTTGGATAAAGTTAATAATTTACTTGGAAAAGTCAATTTTGAATAAATTACTCTTACCACTATATGAGGTTTTAGAAATTTACATTTGGAAAAACTTTATCTTGAGGTTTCGGAAAACAACTTCATCAAAATATGATACTATTAAAAGTATATCCAATGCAAATGAGGTTTGCAAATTAATAATCGTTGATACGGTAACAATATCAAAAGACCTACTTCCAATGTGGTATAAAAATAGATTTGATAGACAATTAATTCAAAATTTGATCTTCAATACTTCTGTCTAAAACGTAATTTTTTTAATGACATGTACATTTTTTTTCCTATTTTATTTTATATTTTATTTCCTTACCAAAAACATTTGAAAAATTAATATCAGTTTTAAATGTTTCCTGAGTCAATCTAAAAAATAGCTGTGCAACAGGTCGTCTGAAAGTAGACGGTCAAGTTGACAATATGTAATTTTTTTTTTTTTAATCACGTCAGTTTGAGGTTGAATATGCACGACTGCATTGTAGATATAATTATTAACAGAACGTCTATTTATCCTACATGTCATTTTTTTTTTCACAAGCCACGCTTAAGAACATCTCCAATACAAATATGCATTTTTGATTTTCTAAACAGTTCCATATCAACATTTGTATTCATTATGGACCCATTTTCGATTTTTTTTTTTTAGAAAAATACATATTCACATCTTCAATGCAATTATTTAAAGTTAAATATGCATCAATTTTATGACTAATCATAATAAAACAATTATTACACTCCCTCTAATATTTTATTTTACAATTAAATGAGCTTAATATTACTGGTGGAAAGAGTTAGAAATCTTAATCAACATTTCTAGGAGAGTTTCTAGAATAGAAACTCAACTCCATATTCTCTAATTTTTTTTTTTTTTTTCACATCATCTATATATTGAAGTTAAATAACTGCATTGGAGATAGTTTTTCTAAGAGCATCACCAAAAGGCTCTTCAAATAAGATATTTGTTAAAATCAAACAACTCACATCAACATATTTGGTATCAATAGACTCTTCAAATGAGATTCTTCAAATAAAATTTTGTTTCTATCTCTTCAATATTGACTCGGTTCTCCCTCTTCAATTATTATTATATTATTATTTTTTATTTCACATCATCAATAATAATTGACATCTATATCTTTTTGAGTACTGCTAGTTTGTCTAAATTTGGTGCACAAATGATGTGACAACACTCTAATCAATTCATTTAAATTGTATTAGATTTGTATGATTTAAATAAATGGACTAGAATGTAGCCACATCATTAGAGCACCAGATTTGGGCAAAGCAGTATTACTTTATTTTATTTTTTTATCTTTTTAATTAAATTCAATTAATATATAATAAGTTTTAATTTATAAATTTTATCATGATAAAAATTATACTATTAGAAAGATCTCATCTAGATCTTTAAAAACTAATATTTAATATTTAATAATAACATATTATTATTTTTAACTTGAAAAAATGGAAGGTAATTAGATTTATTGAGAGGAGGAATTTGAGTACTTTCATTAAAATATTATAAACCTATTTACCTATATCCATCCTCTTCCCCAATTCCTCAGTTTCCCTGTTTTTCCCCAATTCCTCGTTTTCCCGTTCCTCCGTTCCCCCATTTGACTAAAATTTACAAATTAAACTAAAAAAATAAACATTCTATTACAAATACAAAATAAAATTCATTAATGCATTTTATAAAAAATGTGTGTATATATATATATATATATATACTTAGAGAGTTAGGGTTTTCAGAACGCGGGGAATTGGGGTTCTAGGGAAAAATGTACATCTTTAACTATGAGTCTATTACAATCGGGTAAAAAGACAAAAATCCCCCAATAGGCCAATACCTCTAAATTAAAAAAATAAAAATAAAATCTAAATCTCTACTATCCATATATTAATATACTATCCATATCTTAATCGAAGGATAAAAAATTATAAAAATAAATAAATAAATAATTTGATAGAAATTCAATCTCTAGAATCCCAAACGGTAGATATCCATACCGGTAAACCTCCTTCATATGAATCTAATTTTTTTTTCTATCTTTCATGATAAGCCAAATATATAACAAGAAATGTTATAATAAAGCATGGACAATTTAATTAAGAGCATCTTCAATGTAAGCGTGGCTTGTGAAAAAAAGAGATGTCACGTAGGATAAATAGACATTATGCTAATAATTGTGTATTCAATATAACCGTACATATTCTCAAACTGACATGGCAAAAAATATATTAAACATTGTCAGTATGAACGTTCACTTTCAGACGGCCTGTTGTACATCTATTTTTTAGATTGACTCAGCAAACATTGACATTAATTTTTTATATATTTTTAATAAGAAAATAAAATAAAAAATAAAATAGCATATATTTTTAGTAAGAAAATAAAATAAAAAATAAAATAAAAAATAAAATAGAAAAAAAAGATGGACACTTCATTAAAAAAAATTGTGTTTTAGACGGAAACATTGAAGATCAAAAGTTGATTGTCAATAAGTCTATTTTTATACCACATAAGAAGCAAATCTCTTAACATTGTTGTCATATCAACAATTATTAATATGTAAATCAACAATTATTAGTATGCAAGGTTGCTGTGCAATACACATGTAGAAAAACAGTAGCTAGAGATAGTAAAAGTCCCTAAGTACAAGGTACATCAAAACACATCTCTACACAACACAACACAGAGTCACATAAATATATACATTAAAATCTAGTTCAAACAAACATACGCATGTCAATTTCCCAAGAGAAATTAATTAATGGACAATATATATGTGTTAACGTTGTGTTGATCATGGAAAGGGTGCAATCTTCTTCATCTCAGTCTGCTCAATATCGATAGCGAAACCTTTGCCGTGCTGCTTCCAGTAATCGGCCTGTGGGTTGATCCACTCCGGCTCGTTGAACTCCAACCTCCCTTGCTTCATGGAATCAGTGGATATGTTGTATTTGCCATCCCTCTTCTGAACCAGCTCCGGCCTCACCATCCCCAAATTCACTCCTTGTGGAGACATCATCAGTGATGGTGCACCTAACGGAAGCCTATCGCCTTCACACGTAATTAACACACCCCCGCATTAAGCACAGCAGTGTGCATGCATCACTGAACGATGCATTTACATATATATTTTTTTATATAAATAATTTTAATAGATTTTCAAATTGGCTACATATTTTCTAATAAAAAATCTAATGAATTTTCAAATTGGCCACAAATTTATAGAGTTGGCTTCTCCTTTGGAAGCACAAATCTCAAAACTTACAATGTAAATGAGAATAGTAAATAGTTGATTACCTCTGTCAACCTGCCATGTGCACCAAAACTTGCCGTAGGTTTTGGTCAAATTTTTGAGTTCTGGTTTCGCTATCACTTCCGGGACCCGAGGGTTAATCCAAAGGCCCGATTTGATCTACATCATTCATCATATCATCTCATATTAAACTCAAAAGTAATCGTATCCGTAAAACCAAAATTGAAGGAAAAAAAAAACCTCATAAGCATGAGAATGCCAAAGCTTTTGCTCATCACGTGGCAAGGCTTCAAATATCTTGTCCGAAATTATGTATTCCACACCTGTACAAAAATTCAAGTGACTCTATATATCAACCATTTAATTGCAATTCAACAACACAATTTGAGACTTCAATGACATAATAATGATATATAATACCAATGAGACGGCCATTGGAGTCATCGGTATCGTAAACAGCGCTCTGGAGGAAGTCCTGGTTTAGTCTAGTGACATAGTGGTGAGTCTCGATCTGTCGAGACATGTCGTGACTGTACAAAGCGAAGGTGCACATGTGCTGGTTCATCTTCTTGATGGGTTTCAGAGACTGCATCATCGACGCTCCCTTGTCCAGAATGTGCTGTTGCACCGTCATCGGATCTCCCGGCGGCTGCCTTCCGTTGAAGGGCACTGTGGGTTCTGGGGACTTGTCGCTTGATGCCATTGAAATATTTCTCTAAGCTAATGTGTTAGTGTTTGTGTTTGGTGTCATGTATTCATGAGTCATGAGTTTGAAATAGTTTTATAGAGAGAAAGAGAGACACGTAGATATGGATACGGAAAACGTGGTGGGTCAGTGGAGAACCACGTGGACATGCAAAGGTGATGACGTGGCTGAAGGTGGTGAGGTACTGAGGTGTGTAGGACAAATGGCTGAAGGTGATGATTCCTATATATGTACTGTTTCATGGCCAGAAATCAACATAAAATGAAAAAAAACAAACAAACAAAACAAAAAACATAAAGAAAAAGAGAAGATCACCACACTCAATTTTCCTTGTAACATTTTGCAACAAGAATCCTAATGAGGGAATTACAACTTAATTTGAGTTGATTTTGGCCCTAAAATTTTATAGAAATTAAAAGTGTTAAATTACATAACATATAAATTAATCATTACATAAACTATAAATTAGAAAAACATTAAAATTTTAAAATAAAATACATATAATTCATTAAAATATACTTAATTTGAAAACTAAACTTGGTTAGATAAAGAGTGTAAGCCAAATTTAGAGAACGAGAGAGTTGGTAATAAAAAAGTCTTTTTTATTTGAAGTGAGTAAAAATTGAAAATAAAATAAATAAACAAGTGAAAAGAAGTTGAAGTCTGCAGGTAGAGATGCACGTTTGGAAAATGGGGATGGATATAGGTCCCCTCATCCCCATCCCCACTTCACATACCCTTTTCCCATTTTTCCATTTGGCGAAAATGGGGATGGGGAATTTTGAAGGGACCTATATCCATCTCCATCCTCAATACCCCATTTTTTTTTCGTTTTTTCCCATTTCCCTATTTTCCCATTTGACTAAAATTTACAAATTAAATTAAAAAAACAAACATTCCATTACAAATACAAAATAAAATTTATTAGTGCATTTTATATAAAATGTGTATATATACTTAGGGAGTTAGGGTTTTCAAAGAATAAACAAAATATAAATATATATATATATATTATAATTATATTTATATATGTTTAGGGGAAATGGGGAAATGGGGATGGGGGACCTCCCCCCATCCCCATTTCAATATAATTGTGGAAAAAATGGGGAAATGGGGATGGGGAGGGGCCCCCCATCCCCATCCCCATCCCATTTCAATTTGGGGATGATTTTCATCCCCATCCCCCCTTTCCCCATTTTCCCCATTTTTCCCTAAAAAAAAAATCCCCAAATAGGGATGGAGATGCGGGGAATTGGGGCCCCGGGGAAAAATGTGCATCTCTGTTTGCAGGCATATAACAACGACATGCATTGTATTTTGTTTATATAATTGATATAAATTGATAATTAAATAAATTGTAAGGACTATTCTATATTTTTCTCATTTTTTTAAGAAGCCCACCCTAGCCCATGTTATTAGGGGTGTGCGTTTTCGGTTTGGTTTGGGTTGAAGCTCAATGTCAAATCAAACTAATATAGATTGGTTTGACTCTATTTCAACCCAAACCAAATCAATGTGATTTTTCAAACTAATCCAAACCAAACCAAACCAAAAAAAGTCGGGTTAGTTTAGATAGGTTTGTTGCTTTAGATTTAAACTCAATATTTTTCTTTTTTCGTATTATATTATAAAAAATATTTGAATAAAAAATCATAACATAAAATATTAATTATATATTCATGTATATATACTCCGATTAAAGACATGTTTGACATCATTTATGCTTTTGAAACCCTAATACATCAACAATCAGAAGAATTGTATCAAAACAAATAAATAAACTGTAAAAGCTTAAAGTAATCGGTAAAATTTATAAAACTTGGACTAAATATAAAATATAGGTGGATTTTATATTTTAGTTTTACTTTTTAAAATATATGGTTTGGTTTGGGTTGGGTTGGGTTGGTAAATTATTTCACTCAACCCAAACCAAACCATCTTTAATCGGTTTGTCTAAAAGACAACCCGAACCACCCATTTTTTATATTTATAATTGAACCAACCTAAACTTTATGGGTTGGGTTGGTCGATTTGGTTCGGTTTGACGGTTTTTTGCACACGCCTACCTGTTATGGTCCGTCTCTGCTACTAACTATTTTCGTGTTCGAGATATCAGCCTAGGCGGTCGATTAATCTCTTCAATTCATCTAGGCGACAGCTTATTGCTGCGAAAAGGGGAAAATCGGACCAATTACACGGTGGCCGACTAATCAGAAACGTAGCCGGTTAATCAGCTAGGCGGGTCAAAGCCGTTGACCACGCCTAGCCATTTAAAAAAAAAATAAGAAGCAAAAAACGAAGAAGAAGAAGCTGGAAGAGAGAGTGAAATGAAGAAAAAAACAGAGCAAAAAACGAAGAAGAAGAAGAAGAAGCTGGAAGAAAGAAGAAAAAGAAGTTGGAGGAGAGAGTGAAACGAAGAAGAAGAAGCTGGAAGAAAGTAGGAGAGAAGCAGAGAAGCAAATTGGGGGTCGTGCTTTTCTTGTGTTGTTTATTACTTTTTAAAAGTTTTAAAATTTTTAATTTTATCACTTTTTTAATTTGATTTGTTTATTTCTTAGCTTTACTTGTTTACTTTATTTAACATTCGGGGCCAATTGAGGCTTATTAGATCAGATGTAACATTGAGTCAATTGGGTCTCAATTGCAAACTATCAATTTTACTTCAAGCATATTTCTGTTTTAGTTTTAAAAATTTGACTTGATTGTGTCTTTATGTTTTGATTTGGATTGGTTTGTGATTACATTTGGGTGGGTGTTTAGGGATTTGGATTGGATTTTAATTGGTAATTCACTAATTTGGCATTTGTGGATTTGAAAATATATATATATATTTTTTTAGGTTTGATATTTGGAATTTGTTTGTAATTGTGTTTTCCGATTAATCGCCGACTAATCGGTCTAGACGCTAGGCGTTGGGTCTCCGCCCAACTAGCGTTTAACACTTACCAGAACACTTCAAAAAATTATAAGTACGGGTTTGGAAAATTGAAGAATCATGAAATCGATAGTAACTATACTTTATGAGCGTAATAATTAGAGTCGATTCTCGACATGGTGTTAGGCAAGTGCATTGCCTATAGCCCTATAGGTCACCTATTACTCTTGGTGGGATATATATATATGGGAACCTTATAGGATTGTGTAGTGATTTTCACCCGCCCTTACTCTTGCTCTTGCTCTCGCTCTCACTTTTTACCTCAAATTAGAATGGGGCCATGAGGATTTTTGATATCCTTAGGTATATGCAATAATCAAACTCCAATAAACTTTATTTGTGGTAATAATTTACTACCAATTAATCACTTGGATATTTTTTAAACAATATACAATTACGCTTTAACAAAATAATATCATCACATGACATTTCTTTCTAATTTTGAGCCATTTGCAGAAAATAAGTAACAATGTTATAAGATCGGGAGAAATTATATAAAAGGGTTCACAATTTCACATGCAACATATATTACAATGGATTTACTATGAACATTTTTTCTTGAACCATTATGATCCTAAATTTTATAGAAATTAAAAGTGTTAAATAAATTACCTAACATATAAATTAATCGAAAAGCATTCCAAAAAAAATGCTGTTTTCTGTCCAATTAGACACAAATATGTGCTGCTTTTTCAGCAATATGTAGCACTATAGCAGTCATTTTCAGCAACTAGAACTTACTATTTAATTAAGCTAATCGTGGCATATATATTTCTTAATCAATGTTGAATTGAAAGCCACCCCAATTCATTTAATTAATCTTTTCTAAAACAAAAAATGATTAAACAATGATTAAAAGATATCAAGTATCAAAGAATTGATCAGGGGTGCTGATGGAGATCAGCAAATATTCTTTATTAATTGTGTTGTATTGTTACAGGTTTTTTTATGAAACTGGATCTTATTGCCTCTCTAATCCTGGAGTTGCATATGGATTGGTGAAAACAGAATCTGGCAATATTTATAAATAGGATCAATTCCTTTACATAATAGGTTGTATCTGAATCTCACAGGTATTGATTATTTGTTGGTGATTTTTTTTTTTTTTTTTAATTAATGTAATTAGTGCATGAAGCTAATGCTATGAAGTGAGTATACATATTCATAAACTAACTCAATGGACAACAAAACAGTGCATGTAACAACTCATTTAGCTTTAACATGAACCCTTAAAACATAAATTAACATAATCATTTAAAATACAAAAAACTGGCATTACATAACAAATTTGATGTAGAAATGGATACTGGAATGAAGATACAAGAGAAGAAGAAAAAAAAAAAAAATGAAAACAGACATTATCTAAGAAGAATGTGTATTGGTTCAAGCAATGGCCTTGTTATTCTCTTCAGGAACCACTGCACTCTGGGATCTGTACTTATACCTCTTAGCAAAGAACAAATAAAAACAGAAATTGATCAAACTCAATATTGAAAGCAACATAAAGAAGAGATTCAAATGGTTCCTGTTAATGTTGTTGCCTCCTAACCAACCTCTACTCTTTGTACTTCCCTTGGTTGCTCTATTGACAATGCTAACCAAAATTGTGCTCAAATAATATCCAAGCGCCATGGAACACCAAAGGAAGCAAGTAGAGACCGATTTGAGTGCTCTGGGTGCTTCAGAGTAGAAGAATTCGAGAAGTCCTACGTACGTAAACATGTCCGCAATTCCAAATATGAAGAATTGAATAGACAACCAGAATACGCTGATGGGGAGTGGCTGAAGTACAGGGATGGCATCAAGCATGTTGTGGTCTCGTGCCACGCCTTTTCGTTTCACTTCCATTATTGCAGCTATGGCCATGGACAGAGAAGAAAGAACTAGGCCTACTCCTACTCGTTGCAGATGGGTTATGCCTGTGGGGATGCCTGTGATTTTACGAGTAATTGGTACGAATATTTGATCGTAAACAGGCACCACGATGAGCAGGAATCCGATTGGGATGATGGGTAGTGAAGCTGGTGGTATTTTAATTGATTTAGTAAGGCTTGTGTCCATTGTTAGACCTTGCAGGATTGAGAAGGTTTGAAGCTGAGCTAGGCAAAGTGTCATAATAATGGTGCAACAAAATATTGGAACCATTCCTAGTATGATTTTCGCATTTTCGACTTGGGTTACCCTGCAGAGTTTCCATGGATTTGGAGTTTCTGAATCTCCTGTTGATGTTTGAATTGCTGCTTTGTCCAAGCACCTGTACATATATATATATATATATATATATACCAGGACAAATGACACATTTTCAGGTTTCTGGGTGACCTTTTTCTAACAAATATATAATGAATGGTCCAACAATAGTATTTAAACAGTATAACAATTTCAACTCTCTCACGCAATTTATATACTATGTAGTGTGGGGAGGATAGGGGCATGGCCCCCCTCCCTCAAAAAAGTGCTAAAGGTTATGTAAAAAAGCTTATGAAATTATGAAGTTAAACTTTATATTCTGAAAGTTTTTCATTTTGACCCCCACGAATTTTTTATTTTTTTTCTTTCTGGCTCCGACATCGTAAACGGTTACTGATTTATACCTGAAAATATCACTATGAGTTTGAAATTCTGAATCTATAGCAGCTTCTTTGTCCTTGTTAAGCTCATAGAGCTCCATAGGGTCCTCAGGAAGTTGAAGTTTCCGGTTTCGAATGGCAGCAACATATACCTGTATAACTTCAATTATGGCACTTGTTTTTTTCACAGGATGTAACCGATACTTAGGCAATCCTGAAGCAAAGGTGACCAAACCCAAGAACATGGCAATGGCGCCGAACCCGAATCCCCAATCCCATCCTTTATTGTCCTGGATCCACACACCGAAGGTTAAACTGATAGAACCACCGAGGCAGATAGCTAGCAAGAGGTAATTGAAGAAGCTGGACATGTGCCTAGCTTCTTGAGGATCTTTGTCATCAAACTGATCAGCACCATGAGAGGGCAGAGCAGCTTTGATTCCTGCAGTGCCCATGCCTATCAAGTAGAGTGCAATAAACAGAAATGCAGCATCACCGCCTTCAATTTTCTTGCAATGAGAAGTTGGATCAAACATATTACAAAGAGGTGGCTTCAGCTTCGGATAGTGAGCTTGGATTGCTAGCAATGACAGTCCCTACAGGATATACATTGAAAATTAAATTTAAATAAGATATTTTTAATATTAATTAGTAAATTAAGATTACGTTACGTAACGAAAGCAAACGTACCAGAAGCTCTACAGTTCCTGAAATTAGGACAGCTTTAAATCTGCCAATATAAGTATCAGCAAGAACAGCCGCCAAAATGGAGAGGATGAAACTAGTACCCGAGTAGTTGGTCACTTCATTGGCTGCATCAGCTTGTTCAAAATGCATCACTCCATTGAAATATGTCACCAGGTTCACAGCTAGAGAAACTGTTGCCAAGTTTTCAAAACCAAATGCACCTACACAACAATCCAATCAAACCCAATTAAACCAAATCGAAAAAGAAAATGAAATGTATATATTAAACAAGATCAGGACAATTTAATACGGGATCCTGCGTGTTTTTCACATTTGATAATCAGTTTCATAATTCTACCGCTGACTACTGACAATTATATGACATATATATATATATACACACTACCTAGGATGAGCAAAGAAGTCTTTATTCCTCCATGTGTTTTCTTCACAGCTGTTCTTCCCTTCCAATCCACCTTTCCTTCAACAAGCTCATGATGATGATGATGATGATCAGCTTTTTCCTGCAATGAATTAATAAGAAACATATGGAAGTTGATAACTTGAAATTTGAGATACATTACATAACATGGAAACAGTCAAACAGATAGAGTACCATAGCTCCTAGCTGGGCTTTTTTGGTGTCTGGTGGGTGCAGAAAGGTAGTAATGATTTAACAATATTGAGAATGCAAGAAAAATGTGAATAAGCTATCCATATATAAGGTTTCACATGCAACATATAAAAAGACAAAAATTCATAACCCCTACAGTAACTCAAGGTTTTTCCTTTTTAAGGCCACAAATATATTTTTGGACAAAAATGCCCTTAAGCAGGTGAAGGCCATTTTAATGTTTGTGTGAAAAAGTCAAAGAGAGATTAGAGAGGAGGTTGGAGAGAAGGTTGGTAAGAGAATTTAAGGAGAAATTTTGGAAGAGAAAAAAATTTAGATTTTAGAAGGAGAACCTAGTTTTTGTTTTTTATTTTATTTTATTTTATTTATTTTTTACGGAAATAAAATTACTAAAAGAATTGGAATAAAGAGAAAGTTACTGAGAGAATTGAAGGAGAGATAAAGTCATTATTTAGTATTTGTGGAGTGAGAAAATGATATTTCATTGGTGAATAACGAATCTTGATTTCAATTTAAGTAACTTTACACATTTAATCGTATATACTAGTTAGTTATAAATGGAATTTTACACACCAATTATAAATTAAAATTTTACATGCTAGTGTAAATTATCTAGAATTTGAAACGAGCGAATCTATCCATTTCTCTCTAACTTTTAACCTTCTCTCTCTTCCAACTTTTAAAGTTACTGGAAATCGAAATAGTGTTTTACTTTACCCCGCTCAAACACTAAATAGGGAAAATTGCATAAACATATCATGACTTTAATACATATATGAGACATAATTCAATTTCACTAAAATTACAAGAAAATACCCTTGATTAACCGTTGACTGACAATTGACTAATCGTTGACCATACTAAATGATAAAATGACCAAAATGCCCTTCTTTAATGTTTTATTAATTTTTATTTTAAAAAATACTGTAAATATTAAAATAATTAAAAACTAATTAATTAAAAATATAAAATTTAGAAGTCAAATATTACAAAATATCCAAATCACCTCTCAATATTATAATTTTTTTAATTTTTTAATTGTTTGATAACTATTAATTATATATTAAAAGACAACCAAAACAATTTAAATATATATTTTTTTAAAAGAAAAGAAAATCAAATTAAATGTTAAAAGCAAAAAAATAAATAGCAATTGATCTCTATGGAGACCTATGCTAATGGAGATTTCGTCAACGGTTAGTCAACTGTCAGGCAACGGTCAATCAATGGTATTTTCTTGATATTTTGACAAAACTGGATTATGTCTCATATATGTGTTAAAGTTAGGGTATGTTTGTGCAATTTTCCCCACTAAATAATGACATAATACTATAATAGGGGTATTTTGGTCACACCACTGACCTAGAAAAGAAAAGGCATTTGGGGTTGATAAAGTTAAATTTTTCCATAATTGATAAACAGGAATTCATCTACAAAAAACAAAAGGTTTATTCATGAACATTTCTTAGGACCATAATGCCCTTCTTGTCCGAATCACAAAAAGTGAATTGATCTATTGATGAATCTTGCCGACTTTGAGAGATGGATCGATCCCAGGATGCACTACTTGCCAACTTGTCAAGTGTCCAGCAAATTGGTTGCAGGAATTAAAATTTAATTATTACATTTTAATTATAGTCTTCTAGGTACAATTAACATAAGCAACATTACAATCACATAGAATATTTTGCTTAATCCAAAAGCATCCACAACACGGCATTCTTCAATCATTGCAGTCACTTCAGGCTTGATCAACCAGTACTTATAATTAAGCTAAGTGTCACACAGATAATTCATTTGTTTAACCATACTTTAATTGTTCTCATGTGGGTCAGGAAACTGTTTGCATTGTAAAAACCGATCCTGTACCTGTAATTAACCAGGAAAAATCTAAAAAATTAAACTGTCAACAGAATGTTGATTTAGACAGATACATACAAAAACTCCAATATTGTAGTGATTAAACAATGGTGAATTATATAAATATCAGGTATCAGAGAATTTGTCAGTGATGCTGATGGTTGTATTATTCCATTCTTAGTATGATCACCAGATTACTCTCTTGCCGGCTTCTGTAAATTGCTTTTATTTGTACTAGTATCAAAATGCAGTTAGACTTTAATAGAAAGATTCCTGGCCAAGAAAGCTTGAATCAAAAATGTTGCACTACGCAGATGCAACACGGGATTTTAGTATACAGAGAACCGAAATGGAGTGTTTTTTACGGTGGAAGTTGAGTGCTGATGCGTCTCATAGATGTAAGGAACACATTGATCACCGAATTACGTAAAATCTCATCTTGTTTGATTACGGTTGGGTTAACATATTTCGTAACAATAAAATGTTAAAATGAACTTTTCTTGGGGAAGTATGTGGTTAAAATTCATTTAATGATTGGACATTGGAATGAAGATACAAGAAATGAACATAGAAACAGACATTATCTAACAAATGTATCTTCAAAGAATCAGACATTACAAAGTGGACAGATGGGGGATTCATGTAAGGTGAAAAAGAATTACTTCCATATATTAAACTAACATGTTCAGGATTATTCATCAGCACAGCCTGGTCTTCCAATTGACAAAAAAAACTAAAACTAAAATCCAGAAGAAAATATCTTCAGATAATCAATAATGTAACTATCAACTAAGGGGACAAAACAACAACAAACAAAGAACATAATGTACAGAAAGAAGAAAGAACTGGATCGATCGCCTGTGCAAAGAATGTTGCCTATGGTTGAACGTGGGGAAAAAATCCTACGAAAACAGAAATAAACATCTATCAATAATTCAGTAACGAGTACTTTACACGCACTACAATCTTTCCCTGATTTACTCCAAGCTTCGCTCCCGTGACCAGCCAATGACCTGGTATATCCTGCGGTCCACTTGACATTTCAGTAATGTCCACAATTTTCGCCAATTTCCCGAGGTGGGAGGAACTATCTTCCTTCTTGTCATCAGAGGTTCTCTCATTTGAAATTGATGTAGAAGTGCTACCAGGCTTCTGAGCAGCGGAAGGGATAGTCGGGCTGTGATCCCATACAGATCGCCTTATTGTACATCCAGGTACTTTACAGAAGAGGAGTTTGAGGTATAATACATTTTTGGCACCAAAATCCCATACACCAAGCTGAGCCCCTGTGACTATATGAACACCCGAAAGGTCTCCAATGCAAGTTTCGGTATACTCTATTGGTGCAGTGCTTACATGAGAAAAATTCTTCCATTTGATCGGCTCAAACCAACGGCTATCTTGCTCCTCAGGACCTTGCCACTTAGGTGCACCTATCGCAACATGGGAACCCCAATGGGGTTGAAGAATTTTCGGAAGAGAAACCAGATGCTGCAAATGTATTTCAAGTCTGTTTTGCTTGCTGCCTTCCAGGCCAAGTTTGAGACCAGTGACTGGCTTACGGCCAACTGTTACCTGCATTAACATATACACTCTCATTTTCACTTGGGCAAAGATAAGTAGTACATTACAGTTAGCTTTGTTTTCTATAATTTCCTAATCATATCTCAAACTCTGCAATTTAAAACCATGAAGAATACCTGATCCGGGCTGACATAAAGCTTAGGACCCATTAAGCTGAATTGAAGGGATGAACAGACGGGCTCCTTTCGTTGAATTTTACTGTGTTCTGGAGCCCAGACTCGAGCAATATGAAAATCCAAGAAATACTGTAAATCCTCAATCGGTGGCTTGTCTGGTAGATAAATAAATAAAATCAACACATTAGTATTAAAATAAAGCAATTAAAGCAAACATTTGCAACATCAGTAGGAATACAACCATATCTAAATTGAAAAAGCATATGCACAACTCTCTTCCAAATAAAGTCCACAGTGGGGTTGTTGTAGCATTATCAACATCTCAACAAATTTGAGCTCCATTTTGACTATTAAAAGAAAAGGCAAAACACAAAGAGCAATCAAAAGCAATAACTACTCCACTTGGAATAAATAAAACTGAAATTATTCAATCGAGCAACTTCTTTAACATTTCCAATGATAAAGGAGAGAACACTATCCAATTTTTTCGTCTCCACAAAGCACTCCTGGAAATTTACATGTATCAGGTCTGTGAAGACCCTTTTATATGGTAGTAAATGCCTGATGTAGATGGAGACATTCTCCAGGTATTGTTAGAGCTTAGAGGATTACAATTTTAGCTGAAAGTAACGCATGTTTCAAACTAAAAGAAATTTTATCGGTTAGAAGAGAACTTACGTTCCAAGTATACATCTATTGCACGGGCCAAATGCTTTATACCGGGCACTCCTTCAAGCAGAGAAACAATGGGTGTAAATGTCATGTTAATCACATCTGGGGCCATTTTTACGGTTTCTGCCCATTTTGCATGACTCTGCTCTAGATCATCACCTCCTCTCCTCCGAAAAATGACTGTAACATCCTACAGAAAGAATTTCATTAATCACAAGTTTTCTCACATTTAGCACCAAAGAAGAGCTATTTCAAATATCAAGACAAGGACATAAAAATACTACCTTATCCTTGTATCTTAAGGGGCCATCATCGGGCTGGCTGTTTGATTCCATAAACCTATGATCTCCAATGTCTTTGACATAGTTCTCAACATCCAACACTGACAGGGAAGATGATTGATGCTGCCTGATATAGACCACGTCTCTTCCACCAATCGTTGTAGATGTAACAATATGGGTGCCATAATTCTCAATAAAACTGCAAAAGGAGAAAGAGAGAAACTGGAAATCAGAACTCTAATTCTATCCAATAGTATGAGTAGATCTAAAATCCCTATCACAAGTGTCATCTGCAATCAATTATTGGCAGACCAGTAGGAAAGTGTTTTTTATTCTTCATAGAATGATGGGAAAATTTGGTCTAACATGTACTGTTGTAGATGATAAAAGCGAGAATGATCCAACAAATGGAAGAAAACAATAAAAAGAGCCGCAGAATCAGATTACACCGTCTCAAGAAGGATTGGCACGTGCATTAAACACGTCACTGGAATTAGAGTTGCATTCAAAGATAATAGATTACCAATTTACATAATAACAACTTTTTAACATGCAACACAAATCATCAAATGTATCATAATTACAAAAAATGTAAGTTTTAATGAGATAAAATTGTCTAAAGCTAGAAAGATGGTCTGACAAAATGTTTACCTTGCCAAGGATGGAGGATCCCAAGTATTAGGAACAGCATGCCTGATCTCTTCGCGCAGAACTAAATTTAGCTTTGTTAACTTAAGCTTATACAAGGGAATGAAATTTCCAACCATTGCAAGGGATTTTGTAGCTGCTGCGTCAACTTTCCATGAACCAGTGAAATTGAACATGGCATTGAAGCTTCCAAGTGGATTGCTTCCCGATATACCACATTTCTCGTTGAAGAATTCCGCCATCTGAAATTACAAGCATCAGAGGACCTCCATTAAGCATATGGCTTGGTAGTGTAATAATTCAAGAAGTAGATTATTTATGCTGAATTAGGAAAACTCAAGCCAAAAAATTGATGAAGACATGATATGTTATCCCAACATACAAGAAACTGTGACAACATGAACATACTATTTAATCCAGAGTCCGATAATTCCTTTGGGATATGTAAAGAACTGAGATCAACCATTAAATTAACTATTAAGTATTAAACAAATAAATCCTGACTGAATACTTTTGCAAAGTAAACTGAAGCTCAGATAAGTCTCATCTCCATACAACAAATCTGAAATTATGTGACTTGCCTGGACAAAAAATCAAAGAAATGGATCACAAACATGCAGTTCATGATCAGGAATTACTGATGCCTGATTCAGTAACTGAGAATGCAGATGAAATGGCACAGAGAGAGAGAGAGAGAGAGAGAGAGAGAGAGAGAGAGAGAGAGAGAGAGAGAGAGAGAGAGACAGAGAGAGACAGTCTTTTCCTTTGTCAGTCTTTTCACACAGAAAAAGAAAATAATAATTTATTTAGTTTCATCCAGAGAGCCAACCAGCTTCAATTCTAAGACATCCCAATCCCTAGACTGAGTTGGAGGAAGACAATATGTTCAAAATGGAAGCAGCCTCCCAACAATGAGACAGGCCAAAGCAATGCAAAGAAAAGCGATATTACACCATTCTCTAGTACTTTTTATTGAATGTTATAACAATATGTTCAACAGTTGACCTCTTTTAGTTAGTTTCATAGTTTCGTATTAATGTTTATCTTTCTTAGCCAGCACATTAATACCATATCAAAATATCTACTTTACACTAAGTCTGAAGGAAAACGAAATAAGAGCAAAGGACACACCCTTTGCTACTTTTAAGGAGCCAAGAAGCAAAACTAAAGGAAATTTCTCTAAGATCAAGTGCAGAATCATAAGCAAAGTTAATCCCACTAAAGTTGTCATGATAACCTCAATATCCTTCATAAAGAAATGAACACTTTACTCAAAAGGATTATCTTCAACATCATGCCTATAGTCCAGGGCAGTCTAGAGACCACCAAAAATGAGGAACTATAACTTTTATGATATCTAAGCAAAAATTTCATCTCAATAAATAAGAATGAAAACATCACCCTTATTGGAACTTGATCATATACCAAGATGCCATTAGGCCTTTCATTGAAATCAAAATCTAAAGCAGAAAGCGCTCTGAAATATACATATGAAACTTCTCATCATATTCTGCTTATCTGCTATTTGACCTGGAATTTCAGGAACTTACCTATCAAAGTTTGAAATCACTGTGCAACAGAATTTAACCTCAAAAGTCAAAACACTGAACATAAACATTCCCACTTGAGCAGCCTATATGAGATGAGTTGAAATTACAAAATTTTTTGTGATGTAAAACCGTCGTTCTTACAGATTACCACTTGAGCAGTATCCAAATCCATATGAGGTTCAGGTTTCTACTTAAAATGTATTTAAACCGAGGTTTAAACTTCTGAGTATCTCCTAACAATTTAGGATATTATAATTAGTAAGACTCAAAATAAGAAATTTATCATGAGGATTTGCTCTGCACCCTACTGCATGAAAATGAGTCAAAGAGTTAAAGGCAAGGGATATCCTTGCCAATCTTCACTTGAAACCTTGAATTATTTCTTTGAGATAAGATCCAAAAAGTTGATTCACTTGATCACATGCTATTTTCAAATAAACCTGGAACACCACTAGTTTCCTTATATACAACTTAAAACAACATCCAAATTCATATATGATTGACAGAACTTGGAAGTCAGTTTCCTTGAAGCAGCTTTCTCAACTTCTTGTACTTTCCGGAACTAGTTTAGCTCTATGGGAAAATTCAACAGGCAATAATGCCATCTGTCTGCAATTGATACATTGATATGATCCACGACAGATAACAAAGGCCTAGTAATGCTTTGCCAACACAAATCAGAAATGCAGATGAAAGAAAAGTGCAATCTGTACATATAAAGTACTTGCACCAGTCTTCATTTCCTGAACCTATAACCGCATCTTGAAATATCATGCTGAACCAAATCTCTGATTACTAGTCCTAATCATCATGAAATTTAAGTTGCTACCAAAGTGCTGGGCATCATCTGAGCCTTTCCGACCATTGAGAGACATCAAATTTAATAGTAACACCATAAAGATTTTGTTGCTTTCTATCGGTTTAGACCAGGCACTAGTGTGATGTATGAGTACAGCCACTAATTCAACAAATTAGCCTCTTTTTGAATTCATCATCAGGACAAAACACACAGTTACGAATGATTTCTGGTGGAAATCTCAATTCTGTGTGAAAGATTTCATCCGATATGAAGAAGACTGAAGACCTAACATATAGAGTTGAAAGTAGCCATAGAAAAACGAGGCATTGCTGCTTTATGTCTTTATATCTTCCTCAACTGGTGTTTCAGAAATGAGAATATAGAAGTTTCCATCTTTAAATGCATCAGCACTATAAGGTTAATATTCCAAAAGGAAATGGTCAAGCAAGCCCCTTATATAGGGAATCGAAGAGTCAGCTAAGAATCCCAAGTCCCAATCTCGAAGAATAATCAAGTGACATCAGGTCTAGTAAAAGGTCAAAGCTCAAAAAACACAGGAAAGATGTAATGTAATGCCTTGGCTTGCCTAATAAGAATTCTACATAACAAACCTGATTTAGAAGGCAAACAATTTACAAACTTCTGCAGATAGCCATGATACGCTCTTCTTAGACGTACCAAATACGATACACACAAATTAAGTAGCTACCCTAATTTAACAACATTTTCATGAAACTCAAGAAAAGCCAGAAGACCTTGTCACCTTGCACATTTTAAGATAAAAATACATAATTCATTAACCTAACTAATATTCAATTCCTATTAAAAGCAATGAAGGGTTCCAAAACAATTGCAAACTATACGCCCTGTGTCTTTATTACCCTGCCCCATCAAAATTACTCAAGAGAAAAAATCAGAAAAACATAATCTGCAGTTTTATTAGGATAAAGAAATGAAGCATCAGCACTCTCAAAAACCACCAAAATTAAAGAAATGACAAATGCCAAGAGATAAACTTAGGGATCCAATACCAACATTCCAGCCACAGAAAACAATCACCAAAGGTCCAATGAAGCATCAGAACTAAGAAACCAAAACATACCCATATTATAATAACTAAAAAGCATAAACAAAACATCAAAAATTCAAGAATTCAAGCATACCCAAATGGTAATTTTCGCTCACTAAACGATTAACAAACCAACATACAGAAGTCTAAGAAAAAAAAAAAAAAACAGATAAAAAAAGGAGATAGTTACCTCATGGAAGCTGCAAACAGGAACTCTCTCAATGCTCCTCTTGTAATTACAACACTCAATATCAAAAGAGATATTATGCAGCACAACATCATCAGCTAGAACAAGATCTCTAGCATGATCTTCATCTATGTGCACAAGCCTCGACCCAGGTGCTCCTTTGCAATAAAGAAGCCTTATATCAGATGTAACATCAAAGCCACGACCCAGAGCTTGGATTGAATTGAAGAGCGTAGTCTCAACTTGATCTTCCATAGAACACACAGATTCTTGCTTCATTCATTAACGAATAAAAATAGTTCCTTTTTATGGGATTTCCTAAGGAAAAAAAAGAAAAAGAAAGTATCTTTAGTTTAGTTTTTTTGTTGGGTTTGTGTTTGTGTTTTGGTGACTTAGTAGTTGGTGAAAGAGAGTTTCTTGGGTGTTGATGTTCTTGTTCTTCTTGTTGTTGTTTTAAGACAAGAGGGGTTTTGACTTTTGACTGCAATAATGTCTAATGACGCGTTTTTGTGTTTTGTTTTTGTTTTTGTTTTGGGGACGATTCTGGGTTGACCAGTCTTCTTCTTTTGATCCTTTTTATATTTGTTTTCTTAACACTTAACAGTAGTTGAAATATTTAAAACACCTCTCTAATAACCACAATTTCTTTTCTTTCTTTTTCTTCAGACAAAAACTTTGACTTTGAGTTTTCAATTGTTATTTACGGTTATAATTTGATTGGAGATTTTTATCAGCTTATATAAATAATTAATAGCAACTTGGTTGAAATGAAAACATGAAAAAGGTCAAAAGAATTTCATGGATTAATGGATTCATGTGAAGTGCATGCACTTGCCATTTTGATTGGAGATTGATGGCGCCACCGTACAAGAAAAATTTAAGATCTCACCTATATTTATTAAAGCATCTCTAATGTAAACATTCATTTTTTTAGTTTCTAAATAGTTGTATCAGTATTTCTATTCATTATGGGTCTATTTTGAATTTTTTTTAAAGAAATGTATATTCACATCTTCAATAAAATTATCTAAAGTTAAATATGAATCTATTTTATGACTAATCACAATAAACCAATTATTACACTCTTTTTCCTCTTTTATTTTACAAGTAAATAAGTTTTAATCTTATTGGTGGAAAGAGTTAGAAATCCTAGTCAGCATTTCTAGGAGAGTTTCTAGAATTAGAAACTCAACTTCATATTCTCTAACTTTTTTTTGCCACATTATCTCCATATTTAACTTAAATAATATCATTGAAGAGAGTTTTTCTAACTTTTTTAATATCTGTGAGAATCTTGTAAGCGTTATGAGTTGAGAGTCATGATATAAAACTCGATTATGAGCTTAGGAACTCGGTAAGGTTTGTGGTTTGAGGTTAAGGTTAGAGAAAGAATCCAGAAGTATATGATTGTAACAATTTATCATATAATTGAACTTTCTCCGTCGTTCTGATAACCTGTGGTTTTTTTTTTTCCCTGATTTAGGGTTTCCACATATAACTTGTATTTTGTCATTTGTACCTATGTATATGATTGATTTATATTTTCTCTCATCTATTTTTTCCTGATATAGATGTTATTATTTGTTATGTATGGGCAAATATTAGGTAGGTTCGGAGTCAAAATTTATTATAATACTTAAAAAAAAAAAAAAAAAAAAAAATCAGAAAGAAACCAAAACAAATAATTCAAGGTTTCCTTTATACTTTAATTTGCCAATCTAAAAATTTAACTGAAATTTATAAAATTATACAAAATAAGCCCATTACTCGGCATTAAAATTTACAAATAAACTTGTAAATGTAAGCATGTGATTATAAATTCGAAAGTACGCTTGATGAATTAAAGAGAATCCTAAATTGGCACAAATTCTTAACTAAACTTTGAAAATTTGGAACATCCACCATTGATTGGATGGTCTCGCCTTTTGTTTCTCACCTCGTGCATCTCATGTCCTTCAATTTGGTCCTTAAAAGCTGATATACCTCACCAAATACACACAATTTTATGCATTAGTTACTATGCGTGAGACTTTTTGATAAACACGTGTTGATTTCAAGAAAAAAAAAAGCAACTTTTGATGAGTTTCAAAAAAAAGATTCCAACAAATTTTTGAATTTGAAAAGAGATGTTGAATTCTAACGAATTTGTATGCAGTCATTGTTGCTTGAAATACAAGAATGTAAGAAGGCACGTATGGAGACATTAGTATTCATGTTGAATTCCTAATGTAGCTGAAAAAATATATAAATTGCTCAGCAAGTCAGCACTATACATAGCACAACTATGCTTAGGTGACAGTTTTAACAAGATAGGCCTAAAAAAAGTGATACAAGTACTACTAGATGATGAAATTCAACAAATGAAATAGTTCACTCGACCAAACTAATCTAAACTAATGTTCAAAATTGCAATATCTGTATCACAACAAGATGAAATAATGTAGTCGATAAGTATAATGTGAGATTCGAGACATTTACCTCAAGTTTCATGTATGGACTTTGAATTGACTGGGTCGAGATCATGGGAAGATGTAAAGTTTGAATATATGGATTCAGAATTGATTGAGTAGAGATCCTGAGCAGATTTATTGATTAAACATGTGGACTCAGAATTTACTGGGTAGAGATCATGGGCAGATGTGGTGGAAGATCCGACCCCTGATCTTTCTGAAAAATAGTTGGGGGCTGAGCTTCCACTTGAGCTCTGATCATGCTTCTGTTGATAATACCCTTTGAGTTGTTTAACTTGCAAATCATGGCCATAGATGCTAGGATCTGATGCAACTTCCTGAACAGTGATTTGTGCTTCGAGCATACTAACCGCCTCTGACATTGTAGGCCTCAGTACAGGATCTGCATTGGAGCACAATAAACCCACTTTTATCATTCTTTCAGCCTCCTCCTTGTTGAACTTGTCCTCCAACTTTGGATCCATTATCTCCATCAAATTTCCATTCTGTTGCAAACCAAAGGCCTACAACATCCCAGCAAAATAATACAAATCGGAATGACATTCAATGCTAAGTAACAATTAAATCCAACGACTTAAGCCGATAGGAATGAACCTACCAATAATATTGAAATTCTAACAATTCTTACACAACTTACCACTTCAAGGAGGCAAACACATTCTTTTTTTGCTCTAGAATTAGCATTGTTCCTTCCGCTGGCAATTTCCAAAGCAAGCACCCCAAAGCTATAAACATCTGCCTTTTCTGTCAGGTGACCCCACAATACATATTCCGGAGCCATATAACCTCTAAAATTCAAGTGACAAGTCAGAATAACATAACTTGAAACTACATTAGTAAGATCAAAGTCATGCTAAAATATTGTAACTCACACAGTTCCAGCAACTCCGGTGCTAATGTGGGTGTCATCCTCTTCTTTGAGCTTAGCTAATCCAAAGTCTGATATCTTAGCATTCAGTTGCCTGTCAAGTAGTACATTTGTAGCTTTGATGTCTCTGTGAACTATTTTGATCGTTGATTCTTCATGGAGAAAGGCCAGACCTCTGGCTATTCCCACACATATCTTCTGTCTTGTTTCCCAGTCCAATTTCAAGGTGCTTGTTTCTGAACCTAATGATAATCAAATTACCCATTTAAAAAGGGGGAAAAAAAGAACGGAGACCATTTCATAAATGCAAACTCAATAAAAAATCAAGAGTAAACAAATGTCACCTTGTTTACCAAAAAGTGCATGTGCAAGGCAATTATTTTCCATGTACTCATAAACCAACAGTAATTGACTCCCTTCAACACAGCATCCAAAAAGCTTTACAAGATTTGGGTGTTGCAAACCAGAAATCATGCCTATCTCATTTACAAACTCACGATTTCCTTGCCTTGATTTAGAAGAAAGCTGCTTCACAGCGATAATAGTACCATCCAATAGTTGGCCCTGCATTGAGTGATTATAATTTATGCATGTTCATGTATATATAATCTCACAAAATGTAGGTGTCTAGGGAGTTCTGTCTCTGTGTTGCATGTGCATTCCAAACAAGGTACTAACAATAATGGGATAATCAATAGAACATAATTACTCAGAATACCTTATATACAGCTCCAAAACCACCTTCTCCAAGCTTGTTTGCAGAATTAAAATTGTCGGTGGCAGCTTTTAGTTGTTTGAAAGTGAAGGCACTTGTTTGCAGATCTAGCCCCTTAAGATCTGCACAGAAGCAATCCAAGAGAAGATAGATCACCTAGGAGTCATATATATGAATGATACAACTGAACAAAAATAAATAAAGAAAGGCAATAAAATTTTAAATAATGGGATAGTTGTTCTGCAGTTATAAATTGTAATATATTTGAGTTTTGCATGTACAGACTTATGTATCAGTTGAGTGAAGATTCAATCGAACAAAAGATTTAGCCCATACCTCTTCTTCTTCTTTTGTTCCTAGAATAGCGTCTCCAAAAGAAGAAAACCATGATGGAGAAAATGAGGCACAACACTGAAGCCACAACTCCAACCACAATATATAAAATACTTTTTTTTTTACGTTCTGAAATAAATGACATCACATGCCAAGAGGAAACAAGAAACCAATAAATATTAGAATACATTTTAACAAACATTGATACCATGCAAAAAGCGAATAATTATAACATTGTTCCATATTTCTCACTATCACAATTAGATTTGAAACCAGAAAATAAACCAAACTATAATGCTTATTAGATATCAAAATTAAGGTGAGTTAAGGAGACGATACTTAGCAAACCCAAGTATAAATAGAAACCAGTTTACAAGATTAATCAACTTGGATGATATATGTATATATGTGAGTGTTACAACTGGCCTGGAGCATAAAGTAGAAAGACCACTCGAGCAATATATTGAAAGCTATCTTATTTATGAGCACAACTCATGCTTATAGTGGTTTTATCATTTGACAATGGGTACCATCTCGGTTTTTCCAATCAGCAGCTAATATGTCAAGATCAAAGATCTAGGATCATGTTTTTCTAGTAAGAGTATATATCCTTTTCTTTTCTTTCTAGTCAAAAAAGAACACATATACTCCCCCATGATATATTGCTACTAAAATGGAAATTAAAACAATATATAACTTCATATTTCGTCTATTTTACTGAAATGTAATCAACGTCATATAACCAGGTGTCTCAATAAGAATTTAATGACAGCAATAACCTACCAACCAGATATAATTTGAGCCTACCGAAGAAGATAGCTCAAGGAATAAGGACAACATCTGACCTAAAATGTGAGATTTTTAAAAACAAATTTCCCAATTTCAACCGGTTGTAATTATCAAGTTATGTCAACAGTTAACTTTTCAGTTTGTATCATTCAAATGAAGCTCATTTTTATCAAATAACATGTTACTCAGTTCATATTACGTTACTTAGAGGATAATTTAACATGACCTGATTTAACATTCTTATCTATCAAAATACAAGTAGTTGCAGCACCATCAGCATCACTGGCAGCAGGATTTGAGTGCAGGGTTGATAAAGAATTACATGACACTTACCACGAGTTACAGATATAGCAGATATAAGGGGACCATAATATCCTCTATAAGGGATACAAGTAGTCCCTTTTCCTGCCCAATACAAGCGGATGTCCAGGGTGTTGTCTGTCACCATGGTGTTAATTGTTTTTATGATTGCTTTACCAGTTCCATTGGCTTGCTCCTTGATATTAAAATCTTTCCATTTTAATGTTCCCTGGAATAGAATTTTCATATCAAAGGGTTATATTAAAATAGTAGTAGTAACATTCTCTACTCACAATGTAACCAATTACCTGAATATAAATATCAAATATACGTCTTCCGGCTTTGTTATATGGTTCTTCATCCCTGAAACCTATCTCCGCAAAGTGGAGTTCCACTTTGTATTTCCCATTTTCCAGACAATATCCATAATAGGTGAGAAAGAGCGGAGACCCACGTGCAGTAGAGTACAACTCTGGTTGTGTGACTTGTGTTTGAGCTGATAAAGTATATCCATTTTTTTCGGTATCCATGAAATCCCCAACACTGATCATTCCCCAATTGGTTTGACGATTATAACTCAATATAGATCTATTTCCAGCATGATCACCTTCATACAGGGTCTGCTTGATGAATACATCTTGTCCTCCACAGTTTATATGGAATGATTGGTCTGCCACATATATAATTAAAACATTACTACTATTATCATTGTAGTTTCCCAAGTGCATTTTGAATGGTTTGTTTAGAAAATGGAAAATAATGTATATAATTTTTTTGTTTTCAACTTATTAGTTATAATTTTAGAAAAAAAAACTGTTTTTCATTTTAAAAAACAACTTCATGGAAACATTTAGACAAACAACTTTAAGCTGTTTTTTGTTTTCAACTTCGTAGTCATTGCAATTTCTTTGGCTAGACGAAATACCAATGGCTTACTGATGCAATAAAGAAATTATTGTTGTCAGCTGAACTATCTTAATCTCATTGCAATAATGAGTGCAGCACGTCAGTATGTTGGTGCAATATGGGAAGATGTTCTTAAAATATATAGTTCTACAAGTGTTAAATCTGAAGATGTGTTTCGAGTTATTGCAGAATTTATATCAAGGAAATCAAACTCACAATTTGAACAACTGGGTGTACTGGGGCAAGAAAAATGTCCATTCCTATTTAACAAGGGGAAACAAAATATGTTAGTATACTAAATAGATATATATTTACAAATATACGTAACCATATATACTATAAGAGTTAGATATTATTATAGCCCTGCCCCAACAAATTGACAACTGAAACAATTCTACTGAAGTTATAATGAGTTGAATCTTCACATTCCCTTCTCATTAGGGGAACCAATTCAAGCTTAACTTTTTCCCAGTCAACTGAAGAAACTAACATTAATAACTAGAGAAGTTTATTGTTGGGGTAATACTAAAAACCATAACCTTAAAAGAGAAGAGAATAGTCTTACGTGTTGTTCTTCGAAGTAAAGCTCCGGTACATGTTTATATTTGGTCTGATTATAAGATTAAGAAGTCATGAGTGGAAAGATTTAAAATAAACTATACCAACATTGCGATTAGATGTTTTTACCTTTCATCTGAACATGAATCAGTTGACAATGTAAAGTTATTATAGGAAAGATCACTGCAAATGGTGAATAAAAGAATATCATATACAAACATCAAGATTAAAAGTAAATATATGTATAATGTAAGTTTGTAAGATAAGAAAATCATTTGTTGACATTCAAACCCATACTTGGAGAGAAACATCAGAAATACCAAAATTAAAAATCTTGCTGTGCAAAAGGGACCTTCTGCACAACATGAAATAAGGGGGAACTGTACACTCCGGGATATATTTGTGAAATTTATTTAGAAATCGAGGGGCCAAAATTTTGAAATAAGAGAGGGCATCAGAATTCAAAACATTATTTAGGTTCAAGAGTATTAAATCTGAACTAACATTTACAACAGACTTTTACCAACAAATTTATACACATACGTGACCAGTGACCAGTGACCACTCACCTATGTATATGCATATGTATGTGTTTGTATGTATAGAAGGTTTATGAGTTAGATCTAGTGTGCAGACAAACCAACTCAGAAAGAGAACAGTATCAGTTGCATAACCTTCACAATAGTGAGAACCAACGAAAACTTTTAAAGTATAAAATGAAATAGATTAGAGAACAAGAGCTTCTCATTCTTGTACTTGATTGATCTTACAGTTAAGTGAAGAAACTCTATTATTACTACTGTTGAGAAGCCCTATCAGATTTTTACTAGAAAATTGATTGCATGACTTTCAATGGCAGAGCATTTTTGAAGCTTTCATGGAAACTAAGAATTTCTACAAATTCACCTGTCACCCATGTCCAAAGTGCTCATCAACTGGAGTTCATCATTGAAATTTTACTCTAAAGATTCACAAACTTCTTTCTAAGGCAAAAGAAAATTTACTATTACTAACCAGTAATAATTATTTAATTGAGTGAATTTGACCAAACCAAAATAATCAGAATTTGAACAAACCAAAATAATCGAGGGACCAAAATTTTGAAATAAGAGAGGGCATCAGAATTCAAAAGATTATTTAGGTTCAATAATATTAAATCTGAACTAACATTTACAACAAACTTTTACCAACGAATTTATGCACGCACGCACGTGACCACTCACCTATGGATATGCATATGTATGTGTTTGTATGTAATATGTATAGAAGGTTAATGGGTTAGATCTAGTGCGCAGACAAACCAGATTCAGAAAGAGAACAATATCAGTTGCATAACCTTCACAATAGTGAGAACAAACAAAATCTTTTATAGCGTAAAGAGAAATAGACTAGAGAACAAGAACTTCTCATTCTTGTACTTGATTGATCTTACAATGAAGAAACTCTATTATTACTACTGTTGAGGAGCCCCATCATATTTTTACTACAAAATTGATTGCATGACTTTCAATGACACAGCATTTCTGAAGCTTTCATGGCAACTCAGAATTTCTACAAATTCACCTGTCACCCATATCCAAAGTGCTCATCAACCGGAGTTCATCATTGAAATTTTACTCTACAGATTCACAAGCTTCTTTTTAAGGCAAAAGAAAATTTACTATTACTAGCCGGTACATGTGCCAAGATAATTGATCAAAATCATTAATAATTATTTAATTGAGTGAATTTGACCAACCAAAATAAGCAGAACTAAAAAATTAATAAATTAAACATGCATAAAACTTAAAATTCAAGCATCCAAAAATTGAATCCATGCATCAAAGTTTAGGAACATACAGGTTTTTGTTGTCTTTGAGGGTGAGGAATGGGTTTGGTATAGTTCCATTCAACATGTTGCCACTCAGAAAGCTAACATGAAGCCACAAGATGCAATTTAGCATAATATAACACTTCATGGTAATATTGTAACAAATCCCATCAGAAAACATAAGGCTTCAAAACATAAATGCTTACAGATATGTTGGCGATGTAGTGCTGCTATTAATTTCTCCTTTCAACTCGTTAAAGGTCAGATCACTATATAAATGGAAGAAAAACAATATTTTTATCGGAAAATGGAAGAAATGCTTTAAAACTCTAAGTAAGTGGAAAAAACAATATGTTCCGTACTAAAACATATAATCAGAAATATGTTATTGCGCCCTGAAGTAATAAAAAACTACTTTCATTATGACTCTAAATAAAAGTCCTTTTAAGGGGAAAAAATTGTTGAATAAGACAATGATGATGTGCTTCCAGAACTTATCCGCTCTACATACTACCAATTAATTGATTAATAAATTAACATTTCAGCTTCTTCATCTGCTCTTCCACGGCTACATATGTGGAAAGAATTATTTACCTTTATGTTCAGTAAAATATTGTAGCTTTCCTCATAATTTATTAACCATGGTTCTTCGACATTCACATAGGGCCAGCAAATTATATAGATCTCCTTTGTAGCAATTACACAAAAAGCCACATGCATGGCCATGTTGCTGGGTTTCAGTAGAGAATTTCAATGACCAAGTTACATTGTGTTCTTTTACAAGGCAAGATACATGCATGCAGAACTGACCCTTTTCAGATGGAGCAGCGCCTGAATCTAAAAGTGCAGCAACCAGCAAAAATATTGCATCTTTTGGACCAAAGTTGATAGTTTTTAATTTCAAATGTTAGAGAAACATGAAAAAAAAATTCATGATGGTTGCTGTTGAAAAAGGTTGCATGTGCACCATGTAAGAATCATGTCTTTGCTTTCTCCTAAATTTAAGGATGCTAATGAAGTTACAAACACAAGATATAAGCATTGCAATGTTTACCACAGATACATATAAGGAGATCATTAGAGTTTTATCCTTACAGTGTTTTCAATTCACCCATGTCCCAAATATATGTAGGGATAGATCCAGACATATTCAAGTTTCTCAAAACCCTGTAGACAAAATTCCATGTAAAATCAAACGTCTAATTGCACATATTTCTATATCTACTGTAATAATGATAAGGATCTTGGCATAAAATAAATGAACATATAGAATTAGAAGCAATAAGCATACAATTGTTCCATGTTCTTGTTGATCAGCTTTGGAAAATCAAACTTTGGCCCAATCATATCAGTGATCCTCCTGTGTATGAAGAAGACACCGTAAACTGGAATGGAATATTCAAGTTCCCAAAAAGAAATTGATAAGAGAGGGCTTTGTCAAAATGCCTATCAGCAAACTGTTCAAGAAAGTTCTTCAACTCACAAGTCAGTCAAGTTCCCTAGAGCAAAAATTGTTGGACTGATGGGTCCTTCCAGTCCACTTGAGTACATTTCCCTTCAATAATGCAAAAGAACAAAAGGGAGGAGACAAAAAACATTCAGGATCATCCATCCATGCACTTCACAATTAAATTTGTTACAAATATTGAGCTTACAGTCTTTTGAGTTTAGTCCATCTCCCGATAAATTCTGGTACAGTGCCATTAAAGCTATTGTCACTTATTCTACTGCATAAACAATAACAGAAGTATCCTGTTGATGCTAAACCATCTGGATAAGAGGAATATATATACATATATATATATATATATATATATATATATGAAAATACTTACAAATCCGTCAAGTTCGCCAGGTTTGCTAGTGTTTTAGGTAAGCTTCCAACAAACTGATTGGAAGAAAGGGCCCTGTAATTGTGAGATCATGGAGCCAAACCGCCCTTTTTATATCTCTTGTTAAAATTATAAGCTATAATCAGACATTTACTACTATTTTAATATTAGGAGTATAGATGCCATACAGTTCAGTTAAGCTGACCAAATTTCCGAGCTCCTCAGGTATACTACCGGACAGCTGGTTGGCTTCAAGGCTCCTATTTTATTTTATTTTTTCAATTGAAACAACTTTAAGAATCCAAGTCGATTGCATTGCTTAGATATAGTAGAAGCACCCAACTTTATAAAGATCAAAACTTACAAGTAAGTGAGGTTGGCAAAGTTTCCCCATTCCTTGGGAATTTCCCCTGATATGCCGGTGGCAGTAACCGAGCTGCATAAATTGGTGCTCATATTCAAATGTGAACCTTAATTTAAATAATTCATTAAACCAGGCCGAGAGGAGGTGAACATGCTTACATAAAGTTTAAATGTTGCATTGAAGCCCATTCTTTTGGAAGTTCACCACTAAGGTAGTTTTGGTAGAGATCACTGTTATGAAGAAGACAATCGTTATAAGATAAGGTGAGATTTTCTTCTCCAAAATATGTGTGTGTGTTTTCAAAGAACAGTATACCATGAGATCCACCTTAGTCCACACCTCTGACACATACTCTAGTACATGCTTGGTAGCATATTCTAACTTCTATTCAAAGAACTATTTTGGAAACAAAATTACATAAAATTATCAAATTATGGTTTAAGCCTTAATTTTATCAAATTATCTTAATGCACTACCACAAATGTGTATTAGGAAATACATTGCTTATGTATATGAAAGTAAGTTGCATGAATGAAGAGCTCATCTAAAAATGTGGAGCAAATAAAACAATTTTGAAGAACCAGAAATGAGAATGGATGTTCTTACATTTCTTGAAGAAATGTTAGCTTTACTAATTCTGGTGGAAGCCTGCCTTGCAGACTCATACTTTTCAGCTTTCTGCAGTTTAAAAAGTAATAATAATTTAATTCAACTGCAATTTAAACGAAAAATGGGAAAAAAAAAAAAATATACCAATTTAACAGAAATAGATTGGATTGTTTTAGGTTAAAATTGAAATGAAATTCACTTGAGAATCTCATTCTGTTAACATTTTTTTTCAAAACGAACAGAGACGGAAGAAGAAGCGAAGGTGACTTACAAGGATGTGACGTGAGAGAAGGTGCCATCTGTGTAATTACAAGCGATACTGTTGACGATATTACTTGAATTAGCAGTGGATATAGAGAGCTTCCCTGACTGGCAAGGATCGTCGGTGGAATCCACGAGTGTGGCGCCCAATGTGGTGGCAATTTGACGAAGAGCATCAGCTGCACAAGTCACAACAGCAATACAACATTCATTCAACCTACATTTCGTCCAAGCAAGGAGGCCGCGATTCGCAGCCTCCTCCATTTAAATGGAGGATGCATTGCGCCGAGATGCCGCCGCCGGCCTCCGCCTTGTCAGTCGTCAGGTGATATGATTTTTCGTGGTCAAACATGGTCAACGTTAATCTTCTGTCAATTTTTTTTTTAAATAATTGTTTTTGGGAAAACTACTCTTACATCCCTGAACTATGTCTATAATGCATCTTGAAGCAAAATTTATTTATTTAAAACTATAACACCCCTACTGTTAAATGGATATCGTTAACGATTAAAGGAAGAAGGGCAACATGGACATTCACTACAATTAATGCAGCTGGAAGCAAGTTTTATTTATTTAAGACTATAACACCCCTACCGTTAAACGGATATTGTTATCGATTGAAGGAAGAAGGGCAACATGGACATTCACTACAATTAATATCAAATTTAAGAAAATAAATTGTAGATTTTTTATTATTAAAAAAATAAAAGAAAAAAAGAAGAAAGAAACAATTGAGAGGCATTTGGGGACTTCGTAGGCACAAGTTAGCTCTTAAATCCGGTAAACTCCACCCAAAAAAAAAAATAGGGGAAAAAATCATACATACATCAAGAGTCAAATGATTTTAATAATTAAATAACAATATTAATTATTAAAATTAAATATACCTGGATTATCATAAAAAAAAAAAATAAATGAAAAAGAAGATACTAATTTAAATAGTATAACCAAATAGACCTTAGGTAGAGGAGTCTATGGACTATGGCTATGTATAACATAGTAGTAAGAGAGAATTGCAATTGAGTTTTTTTTTTTTTTTTTTTGAGAACAACACTCTTATTTTGAATTTAATTAAATAAAAACCTCATAGTTATAAACCCAAAATTTTCTTGTAATTTCAAATCTTAATTATAAAAAAATAAATAAAAATAAAAACTATTGATTATGTATCAAAAATCCCATATACGTGTATCAAGAAATATTCAAAATTGAAGGGCTATTTTAGGAATGTTTCTAATATAATTTGAGGATATAAAGAAAGAAAGAGAAACAAGTAACTTTTTGGGTGTGTTTGGTAGGAAGGAAAGAAAGATTTGGAGGGATAGAAAACAAGAGAGAAATAAAAGAAAATGATTTTCCCTTATACTGTTTGGTAAACAGAAAGGAAAGAATGGATCTTCTTTATCAATTTTACTAATTTACTCTTACATAATAGTTTATATATTTAAAAAAATGGACAAATTAGTAATTTTAATTAAAAGCAAGAAAATTTCATCATTTCTCTTCCATTTCCTTCCACTTGGAAGGATTAAAATTGGTGGGTCCTAGCATTTCAAAAAAAAAAAAAAATGGGTGGGTCCCACCCACAAAACTTTCCTTCATTCTTTCCCGCCACCCTTTTCTTTTCTCTCCCTTTTCCTCCTTACCAAACACACCCACCAGTGAACTTCCTATCTAGGCAAATGAGGCTATAACATTAACATATTAGTAAGAGAGAATTGCATTGAAGGATTTTTTTTTTTAATTTTTTATAGAACAACTCCGAATTGAAATAGAAACCTCATAATAATTATAAACAAAAAAACTTGTAATTTCAAATTTTAGTTAAAAAAAAAATAATAAATAAATAACACTTGATTACGTGTATATCAAAAATCCCATATAAGTGGATTGGATTTTTGTCGAAATTCAAAATTACTGAGTTATATAACAAAAATAGTCAAAATTAAAGGGAATAAGCATGATTATTTATAGGATGAGTATCCTTGGTCACTAAGTAATCACATTCTCAAAAGGAATTGGAAATTTTCTTAATAAATCTTTCATAAATAAAGAATCCAAAAAAATAAAAATAAAAAACTTTTCTTGAATAAGAAAACCGACTAAATAAGGAATCCCGAAAAGAAAAAACTAAAACAAAATAACACTTTACGATATAAAACCTTTCAAATTAATAACCTCTCTAAATTAATAGTCAAGGATAGGTCTCAAGAATATTAGTTTAGAGGGGACCGAAAATATAAAGAAAGAATGAGAAACAAACAGGTAACTTTTTAATGTGAAAATTAAGAAGAAAACTTGAACAAAATCAATCACTTATGATGATGAAAAGCTAATTATAATTATTAATTACCTTCGTTTGGGTGCAGCCGCTGGAGTTGAGCAAATGCCACCTGCCCGAAACACGGAAAGATAACAAAAGGGAGCAGAAGAATCAAGCTCGATCTCATCTGGTGCTGGTTCATGTGCAGCATCATCAACATTTGCTTCAGCTTTGAAGTTTGAACTTTATATCTGCTTGGTCGGTATGTATTTGACTATTAGGAGCCCAGATTTTATGTGATCGAATATAGTAGTTGATACTGAGCTGTCAATCGCTGAATAAATAAAGTACGAGAAACAATACATATCGGGAGAAAATATTCAATGGGACGGTCTCATTTCTCATTGCCACTAAATGAGACCGTCCCAATAAGATTAAATAAATATTATTAAACTACAATTTAATACAATCTTATTAGATAATTTCACCAACAAAATCGTCTCCTTGAAGATTTCCTTTACTTATTGGACCAGCCGATAGCTATGTAATAGATTTAATAAAGTAAAGGAAGACTTAATTGGTCGCGGTGGTGGCAAAAGTGAATGAAATCATTTATGATTTATGGCATAATATGACGTGGACAAAGGTCAGTTCAATGAATATTAATCATATAAGTGCATGCATGGCAAATTGGCAACCACTACCAATTATTATTATTCAATTACGATTGAAGACTAGAAAAGCAAAAGCCATTGACTAATTGGTTCAATTGAGCCGCAGTACCGGATATGATTGTACAAGTATTAATTATTCAATTACATGCAAAGCCATAATTTGACTGATTGCTTCAATTATCTGAATTGGGCAGCAGCCCTATCTTTTTCGAATTTCGATTCTCCGTTGAACTCATTTTTATCCTGTCTTAAATAGATCTATTGACATACTAATCAATAGATATCATTTATTTCTTTTATTTATTTCATTTAAATACAAAATCATATTCTTAAGTGTTTTAGATCAAGAAAAAGATCAGTATAGCAGAGGATAATTTCTTTGTCCCTCCATCATTTCTCTACACCTTCCCATCTCCTTTTTGAAAAAATCTTATATAAAACGGTTTCATTGCTACTTGATGAAATCGTCTAATGCGATCGTACCAAATTAGAGTTTTATAATATATTTTTATATTCCCAAGATTAATAGTACAATCTCTCTGTTCCTTTTTGGATAGTTATTCCTATGCGTGGAATAAGATTAAATAAAAGCGTCTTCACCGCCACTGTATTCGCTAAGTAGTACACTCGGTTATTGGAAATTTGATAAATCAGTACTATAGTCTATAGTATCCACGGTTGTTAAAGAGAGAAGCTGATAATGTATGAAAATCGAGATAAAAGAATTGACACTATTCTCAAGTGTCAATTTTGAAAATTGATATGTCGGCTAGAATACTTTTGTTATTTTATTTTATTTTATTTATTTATTTTTGAATTAAAAAAAAAAAAAAAGTTATAGTCATTTTCTACGATCTTTTCACATCAGCTCCGATCGGTCAACAAACTAATAGTGACGTAGAATTTCAGTTCTTTTCAAAGCTTGTGTTATTAAACTTTGCGGCCGACAGGGGTAGATGGACGAGTTTAGGGTTTGAGCAAATGACTTTTGGGTCAACGGTTTGAATCCTATCAATGGCGAAACCTTTCAAAAAAAATACATAATCCCGAATTAATAGATATTATCAAAAATAAAATAAAATAAAATAAAATTATTAAACTTTGTTTACCAATTTTAATCCGTTGGGTGGTTATATTTAAAAGAATTATTCTATGGATGCAACCAAGTTTTCTAAAAGTTGCACTTGGAAAGTAGGAAACGTCTTTCAAAATTTTTTTTAATTTTTTTTTTTTTTTGCCGGAAGAGTTGCACTTGGAAAGTTGGAAACGTCTTTCAAATCTTTTTTTGACTCGTAAAAATGAATATATATATATTTTAAGGGGACTAAAATGAACAAATTTAAATTATACCATTGGTATTTAAAATAATGAATGATTTTGACATTCATGCGATTTAACAATGTTTTCAACCCATCGCCTCCCCTGTTACTGCCATAGCTAGTGGTTTACATATATTCCAGTTCTGAAAACGTACATTACTCGAACACAATCCATATGAAACAACCAACAAGATTACTACAAGAAAAATCCATAGAAAATGCAGTTTCCATAGTAATACTAATACACTCTGCCATGCCACTTACATCACAAGTACGAGTTTTTCAGTCAATTAGATCAGCAGCTCGAGTGCTCGACTAATTACAGAGCAATAGACATAGCACAAATGTCACAACTATCCTTTTGCCAATGTGATTTCCAACGATTCTCTTGCATTACCTTTTTTTTGTTTCCAAGAAACTTGACAAGATACAAGACAGGACTAAAATAGTTATAATATTTGCATCAAAAGATAATTACCACTAGATGATGAAATTAAACGAAGTGAAATAAGGCACTCGACAAAACTAAACAAATGTATAGACTCTAAATCAACTTGGTCGAGATCATGGACGGATGTAAGGGTTCGAATATATGGACTCAGAATTGACTGGGTAGAGATCATGGGCAGATGTGGTGGAAGATCCGAACCCTGTTCTTTCTGAAGAATAGTTTGGGGCTGAGCTTCCACTTGAGCTCTGATCATGCTTTTGTTGATAATACCCTTTGAGTTCTGTAATTTGCAAATCATGGCCATATATGCTAGGATCTGATGCAACTTCCTGAATAGCGATTTGTGCTTCGAGCATACTAACCGCCTTTGACATAGTAGGCCTCAGTGCAGGATCAGCATTTGAGCACAATAGACCCACTTTTATCATTCTGTCAGCCTCCTCCTTGTTGAACTTGTCCTCCAACATTGGATCCACTATCTCCATCAAGTTTCCATTCTGTAGCAAATCAAAGGCCTACAACAATCCAGCAAAATAATACAATTATTAAACTTTTGACACCCTATACATCGGAATGACATTCAATGTTAAGTAACAATTTAATCCAACAACTTAAGCCGCTAGAAAAGAACCTACACAATAATATTGATATTCTAACAAATTTTACTCAATTTACCACTTCAAGGAGGCAATCACATTCGTTTCTTGCTCTAGAATTAGCATTGTTCCTTCCACTGACAATTTCCAAAGCAACCACCCCAAAACTATAAACATCTACCTTTTCTGTCAAGTGACCCCACAGTGCATATTCCGGAGCCATATAACCTCTAAAATTCAAGTGACAAGTTAGAATAACATAACTTGAAACTACATTAGTAAGATCAAAGTCAAGCTAAAAATTGTAACTCACACAGTTCCAGCAACTCTAGTGCTAATGTGGGTGTCATCATCTTCTTTGAGTTTAGCTAATCCAAAGTCTGATATCTTAGCATTCAATTGCCTGTCAAGTAATACATTTGTAGCTTTGATGTCTCTGTGAACTATTTTGATTGTTGATTCTTCATGGAGAAAGGCTAGACCTCTGGCTATTCCCACACATATCTTTTGTCTTGTTTCCCAATCCAATTTCAATGTGCTTGTTTTTGAACCTAATGATAATCAAATTACCCATTTAAAAATGTGGAAAAAGAGAACAGAGACCATTTCATAAATGCAAACTCAATAAAAAATCAAGAGTAAACAAATGTCACCTTGTTTACCAAAAAGTGCATGTGCAAGGCAATTATTTTCCATGTACTCATAAACCAATAGTAATTGACTCCCTTCAACACAGCATCCAAAAAGCTTTACAAGATTTGGGTGTTGCAAACCAGAAATCATGCCTATCTCATTTACAAACTCACGATTTCCTTGTCTTGATTTAGAAGAAAGCTGCTTCACAGCGATAATAGTACCATCCGATAGTTGGCCCTGCATTAGTGATTATAATTTATACAGGTTCATGTATATAATCTCACAAAATGTAGGTGTCTAGGGAGTTCTGTCTCTGTGTTGCATGTGCATTCCAAACAAGGTACTAATATTACTGGGATAATCAATAGAACATAATTAGTCAGAATACCTTATACACAGATCCGAAACCACCTTCTCCAAGCTTGTTTGCAGAATCAAAATTGTTAGTGGCAGCTTTTAGTTGTTTGAAAGTGAAGGTACCTGTTTGCAGATCTAGCCCCTTAAGATCTGCATAGAAGCAATCCAAGAGCAAATAGATCACCTAGGAGTCATATATATGAATGATACAACAACCGAGCAAAAATAATTAAATAGATAAAACATAGAAAATAATAATGTTATACAAGTTTGTCTGCACTTAAAAAATATTTGGGTGTTATGTTATCATGCGCACACTTATGTATCGAGTGAAAGATTGAATATGTGTGTGTATATAAGGATTTAGCCATACCTCCTCTTCTGCTTTTGTTCTCAAAATAGCGTCTCCAACAGAAAAAAATCGCGATGGAGAAAATAAGGCATAACACGGAAGCAACAACTCCAATCACAATAGATAAATTACTTGATTTTTTTGATTCTGAAAAACATCACATACCCAGGAGAAACAAGAAACAAATAACTATTAGAAGACATTTTTTTTAATAAACATTGATAACATACAAACAGCAGATCATCATAACATAGTTCTATATTTCTCACCATCACAATTAGCTTTGAAACCTGAAAATAAACCAAACAATAATGCTCATTAGATATCAAATTAAGGTGAGTGAAGTAGAGATACACACCAAACCCAAGTATGAATAGAATCCGGTTTACAAGATAAATTGACCAACTTGAAAAAATATATATAGGAGTGTTGTCACTGGCCTGGAGCTGCCTCTTTACTATAAACTAGAAAAACCATTTGAGCATGATATTGAAAGCTATCATATTATGAGTACAATTCATGCTTATAGTGGTTGTAGCATTAGTTGGTTGGGCGTCGTTTCTCTTTGTTCCAGTCATCAGCATAATGGGACAAGAACAAAGATCTAGGATCATGTTTTTCCAGTAACATTCTTATCCATTAAAATCCTAGTAGTTGCAGCAGCATTAGCATCACTGAACACATGATTTGAGTGCAGGACTGATAAAGAATTACATGACTTACCACGACATACAGATATGGCAGATATAAGGGGACCATAGTATCCTCGCATTGGGATAATAGTGGTCCCTTTCCCTGCCCAATACAAGCGGATCTCCAGGGTATTTTCTGTCACTGTGGCGTTAAATGTTTTTATGATTGCTTTACCAGTTCCATTGGCTTGCTCCTTGATATTAAAATCCTGCCATTTTAATGTTCCCTGAAATAGAATTTTCATGTCAAAGGTTTCTATTAAAATAGTAGTAGCAACATTCTCTACTCATAATATAACAAATTACCTGAATATAAATATCAAATATGCGTCTTCCAATTCTGTAATATGGTTCTTCATCCCTGAAAAATATCTCTGCAAAATGGAGATTCACTGTATAATTCCCATTCTCCAGACAATACCCGTAATAGGTGAGAAAGAGTGGAGATCCACGTGCTTCAGAGTACAACTCTGGTTGTGTGTTAGGGTCAGCTGATACAATGTAGGCATTAACATTAATACGGCTATCGTCCATGAAGTCCCCGGCACTGATGAATCCCCATTTGGTTCCACTATCATATTTCAATATAGCTCCCTTTCCAGCAATACCATCACCTTCATACATGGTATTATTGATGGTTACATCTGGTCCACCACAGTTGATATGGAATGATTGATAATCTGCAACATATATAATTAAATCATTACTGCCGTTATCTTTGTCCAAGTGCATCATCAAAACCATGTGGCTTTGAGCAGAAACAAAAACTTTTGACATTATTGTCGATCAGAAGATGTGCTTCACATAATTGCAGAATTTATATCCTAGGAAATCAAACTCACACTTTTGACAGCGGGATCCGTCGGGGCATGGACGAAGTCCAGACCTATTTAAAAAGGGGATCAAAATATATTAATATATATACTAAATAGATAGATATTTACACGTACATATAGGTAACCATGCTATAATAGTTGGATATTATTATAGCCTCATCCCAACAAAATGACAAATGAAATTTTTCCATTCAATTGGAGATGAATTGTATTTTCACATTTCCTTCACATGATTACAGGAATTAATGCAAGATTAACTTTTTCTCAGTCAAATAAAAAAAAAAAAACAAACATAAATATATAACTTGCGAAATTTGTTGTTGGGGTAATACCAAAAACCATTGCTAATTCTAAAGAGAAGAGAATATTCTTACATGTTGTGCTCCCATGAAAAGCTCCGATACATGTTTATATTTGAACTGTTTAAAAAATTAAGAAGTTATGAGTGGAATGATTTAAAAGGAATTACATCAATATTATGATTAGAAGTTTTTTTACCTCTTTATACAAGTAGTTGGCGATGTAAAGTTATTATAGGAAAGATCGCTGCACACAATGAATAAAAATGAGTAATATATACAAACATCAAGATTAAAAGTACATATATGTATAGTGAAAGTTTGTAAGATAAAAAATCATATGATTACATTCAAACATACTCGGAGGGAAACATCAGAAGTACCAAATTTATTTCTGCACAACATGAAATAAGGAAAAACTGTACACCACTCTAGGGTATATGTTTTTTTTTTTTTTTTTAAACGGCATTCTTTATTAAGAGGGAAAAGCAACCCCCACCAACAGGCAAAACAGCGCAAGAAGGCCAAAAAAAACCAAGCCACAATAAAGGCAGGAAACGGAGCACAGCAAAACAAAAACCAAAACAAACAAAAAGCAGAAAAACAGAGCTCAAACAGACACAGAGACACAACAATCAGACATTTCCACATTGAGTGATGTCCCCTTCCTCCTTGGAACCCTGCTTCACCAAATTATTCACAAAGGAATTCGAGGCTCTCAAGCTAGACCAGACTGCCAAACTTCTGTGATTCCTCAAGTGATCCCAAATGTCATAAACCATCTTAACATGAACTATGCTCCCAAAAGCATCGCTATTTATCCACGAAACTGCAATCATGGAGTCACTGACGATTTCTATATCATGACCCTGCAAAGAAGGATTCAAAGCACAGAGAGGCAGGCTTTTTGGATTGCCATCAATTCTGCCGTGATGGAGTCCTGAGAGCCAACAAAAAGTGAAAATAAGCATAACACTGTGCCTCTACTATCTCTCAAGACCCCGCCTATACCTGCTAAACCCGGTTGGCCTCTAGTAGAACCATCGACGTTAAACTTGAGGGCCTCCATACTCGGCGGATTCCAGGCTTCAAACTCACACTTCTTAGGTTTCATAAGATCCTTACATTAACACATTGAAGGAGAGAAGTGAGAGGATCTGAAGAACCGCAGCCATGGTGTTTAAACCACCATGCAACACGAAATTGAATCGAATCCGCAGCTAGGGAAGTGATGGCTTCGCCATCCTTGAAGACCTTACGATTTCTGAACTCCCAGATAGTCCACAACGTGGCGAAGAACGGAGTGGTTCAAGCTCTTTTGCTATCATGCGAAGGGCTCAAAAACACCCAGCCAGCAGCCCAATCTTCTATAGACTTAGAGGCGCATCCTTGGACACCGCACCAACCCATCCCATTCATCCATAAACTCCAAGCCCACCTACAATGGATAAAGAGGTGATTTACAGACTCTTCCTCATCGTTGCACGGGGGGCAAACTGACACTCCAGGGTATATGTGCAAAACTTATTTTGAAGTTAAGGGACTTTGAAATAAGAGAGGACATTAGAATTCAAAAGATTATTTAGGTTCAAGACTGTTAGATCTGGACTAACAACTACAACAGACTTTTACCAATGAATTTACACACATGTGACCACTCACATATGTTTATGCATATGTATGTGTCTGTATGATAAACCAGGCTCTCAGAGAGAGAGAGAGAGAGAGAGAGAGAGAGACCACAATATCAGTTGCATAACCTTCACAATAATGAGAGCCAACGAAAACTTTTAAGAGTGAAAAGAAAAGATTAAAGAACAAGATCAGATGCACATTCTTGTACTTGATGGATCTTACAGTGAAAAATTCTATTAAACCATTGTTGAAGAGTCCTATCCAAATTCTACAAAATCGATAGAATGACTTTCAATAGCAGTTGCATTCTGAAGCTTTCATGTCAAATCAGAATTTCTACAAATTCACCTGTCACCTATATCCAAAGTGCTCAACAACAGGGACTTTCATCATTCAAATTTAACTCTACGGATTCACAAAGTTCTTGTCAAGGCAAAAGAAAATTCACTAATGTGCAGAAATAATTGCTCAGAATTCATTAATAATGATTTAATAGAGTAAATTTGACCAAACCAAAAAATCAGAACTAAAATTTTTACAAAACTTAAAATTCAAGCATCCAAAATTGAATCCAAGCATCTAAGTTTAGGAACATACAGATTACTTTTCTTGCTCCCGATTATCGAGTCTGGTATAGTTCCATTCAACATGTTGCCACTCAGAAAGCTAACATGAAGCCACAAGATGCAATTCAGCATAATATAACATTTCATGGTAATATGTTTGTAACAAATCCCATAAAAAAATGTACAGCTTCAAAACATAAATGCTTACATAAAATCTGTCATTATAGTGATGCTATTAATCTCTCCTTCCAACTTGTTAAAGGTCAGATCACTGTATAAATGGAAGAACATAAATTGTCAGATTTTGTTGTGAGCTGATGTCTTACGTAAATGTATCCTAGAAATGCTGGCAAACTTTAAGCAAGTGACAAAAGCAATATGTTCTGTACAAAAACATAAGAGCTGAAATATGTTCTCACACCTTGAAGTTATAAGAAACTACTTTGACCATGATTCTAAATAAAATTCTGTTAGGAGAAACAATTTGTTGGATATGATAAGAAGGATTATGTGATTCTAGAACTTATCTACTCCACATACTAATTGATTCCAAAATTGATATTTCAACTTCTTCATCTGCTCTCCAAATCTACATATGTGAAAAGAATGATTGACCTCTATGTTCAGTAAGATATTGCTACTTTCTTCATTATTTACTAACCACGGTTCTTCGATATTCACATAGGGCCAGCAAATTATATAGATCTCCTTTGTAGCAATTACACAAAAAGCCACATGCATAGTCATGTTCCTGGGTTTCAGTGGGGAATTTCAATGACCAAGTTAAGTTGTGTGGAGCAAAATAGCCAAATGGAGCAGCGCCTGAATCTATAAGTGCAGCAAACAGCCAAAATATTGCATCTTTTGGAACAAAGTTGATAGTTTTTAATTTCCAATGTTAGAGAAACATGAAAAATTCATGATGGTTGTTGTTGAAAAAGGTGGCATGTGCACCATTTAAGAATCATGACTTTAATTACTTTCTTCTAAATTTAAGGATGCTATATGAAGTTACAAATACAGGATATAAGCATTGCAATGTTTACCACAGATGCATATAAGGAGATCATTAGAGTTTTATCCTTACATTGTTTTTTGAATACCCATGTCCCAAATTTCTTTGGGGATAGATCCAGACATATTCAAGTTTCTCAAAACCCTGTTGACAAAATTCCACGTAAATTCAGAGCTCTAATTGCACATATTTTTATATCTACTGTAATAATGTTAAGGATCTTGGCATAAAATTAATGAACAGATAGAATTAGAAGCAATAAGCTTACAAGCTTTTCATTTTCTTGTTCATCAGCTTTGGAAAATCAAACTTTGGCCCACTCATATCAGTGATCCTCCTGTGTATAAAGAAAACACAATGAATTGGATTGGGATCTTCATGTACCCATAAATATTTTGGTAAGAGAGGAACTTGACAAAATGCCCATCGGCAAAACTGTTCAAGAAGGTTCTTCAACTCACAAGTCAATCAAGTTTCCTAGAGCAAAAATCGTTGGATCGATGGGTCCTTCCAGTCCACTTGAGTACATTTCCCTTCAATAATGGAAAAGAACAAAAGGGGGGAGACAAAAAACATTCAGGATCATTCATATGCACTTAACATTTAAATCTGTTTTAAATAAAGATCTTACAGTCTTTGGAGTTTACTCCATCTCCCGATAAATTTTGGTACAGTGCCATTAAAGCTATTGTCACTTATTCTACTGCAAAAAACAATAACAGAGGTATCCTGTTGATGCTAAACCATGTGCACTAGATGAGAATATAAATGAAAATACTTACAAATCTTTCAACTCCGCCAGGTTTTCTAGTGTTAAAGGTAAGCTTCCCACAAACTGATTGGCAGAAAGAATCCTGTAATTGTGAGATCATGGAGACAAACCACCCTTGTTATTCTAAATTATAATCAGACAGTTATTACAATTTCAATATTAGGAGTTTAGATGTCATACAATTCAGTTAAGTTGACATATCCAAGATCCTTAGGTATAGTACCGGACAACTGGTTGGCTTCAAGGCTCCTATTTTATTTTATTTTTTTCAATTGAAACTACAATAAGAATCAAAGTGAAATACATTGCTTAGATATAGCAGAAGCAGCCAACTTTCTAAAGATCAAAACTTACAAGTGAGTAAGGTTGGCAAATTTTCCCCATTCCATAGGAATTTCCCCTGATAAGCGGTTGGCAGTAAGCGAGCTGCATAAAATGTTTGTTCCTTATATGCAAAAGTGAAACTTAAATTATAGTTGCTTAAACCAGGCCAAGATGAATTGAACATGCTTACATTTTATTTAAATGTCGCATTGTAGCCCATTCTTTTGGAAGTCCACCGCTGAGGTAGTTGCGGGTGAGTTCACTATTAAAATGAAGATAATCATTAATTATATGAGGACTAAGGTGAGATTTGTTTTACTCAAATAAATAGAATTAAGATATCAATAAGACGAGAAATATTCACATAAAAGTATGTAATGTGATATGTGCTCATTGTGGGATGGAGGCACGTTCAAGCCATGCAAGCTGTGCATGGAGGAGTTTGGTTAATTGGTCTTTAATTTGAATTAGTATTAGTCGGTAGTTGTTAATTTAATTAGCTAGGAGTCTTGATAAGTTTATCTGTTGTTTATCTGTTGCAACAGATAAACTTATCAAGACTCCTAGCTAATTAAATTAACAAGACTCCTAATTAATTTATTCCTCTCTACTGACTAATACTAATTCAAATTAAAGACCAATGCAGTCCTACTTCCAAGAGGACAAAGGTTAAGGATCCTATTTAAGGATTCGTTTGATTGAATAAAAAGTATGAATGATTAAGCTAATTCTTTCCTTTGTTCTTCTTCTATTCTTCTCTTTACCAAATTATTCTTATCATAATGTGCTCTATCTATAACATTATATGATTCACATTCACCCTCACAAATTTGTTTTGGATCATGTGCTTCATGTAAGCTGACAATATCTACTCGGTGGGTGAAAGACATTTGCGTGAAGTCCATATATGATCCAAACCAAACCCGTGAGGGTGAAATACACGTGTATGTGTGGCACCCAAAGCTAACAATATATGCTTGGTGGACTTGGGTTGTTACACTAGCACATACTCTCTAGTGCATGGATAATCCTATTCTAAAAAGCCTACCCAATTCTAAAAAAACATATCCATAAGCCACAAGGGTGATACATGCCAGCATATTTTATCTTTTATGAGTAATATTACTTTGTCCAAATTTGATGTTCAAATCTGGTGCTCAAATGATGTGGAATCACTCTGATACATTTATTTAGATTGTATTAGATTTACTTGATTTAAATTAATATATCAGAGTGATGGCACATCATTTGGACACTAGATTTGAGCACTAAGTTTGGGTAAAGTAACATTACTCATCTTCTATTCTAATTAGGAATAAGAAAATACAAAACTATTTTGGAAATAGAATATCAAGCTTGACCCTTTTTAATAATGGTTTAAACCTTGATTTTATCATATTATCTAAATAATTTGTAATGGGAAACATATTAGTTATGCATTAAGAGAGAGGGCTCCTAATGAACACAATGCAATAATGCGAGTAATTAAGCTGTATGAAGAGCTCATCCCAAAATGTGGAGCAAATAAAACAATTTCCAAGAAATCAGAAATGGAGAAATGTTCTTACATCTCTTTAAGAAACGTTAGGTTGACCAATTCTGGTGGAAGCGTGCCTTGAAGACTCATAGATTTCAGCGTGCTGCAGTTCAAGGAGGGAAAAAGTATAAGAATGAGATCATTTCAACTGCAATTGAATTTTATCGACTTTTTTTTTTTTTTTTTAATTTTGGGCTAACTGCACAAAAATCCCCCGAGTTTAGGCATAATTGCACCCGTATACAACTTTTGTTTAAAATTACACAGACATACCCTGCCGTTAGTGGGATTCCATTAGAAGTAAACATCTTAGGGGTTAAACGGTCCTTTTACCCAACATATTCAATATCTATTTCCAGAAAAAGCAGTCATTTTTTATAATTATTTATCTTTTTCATATGTTTTCTCATGTGGACATATGACATTCTTTACATATATATTTACTGATTCTCGCACACGATCCCTTATTTTAATATATAGTAAAGATTTTTATGAAATCAATCAATCTGAATGAATTTTAATTTGATTTTTTTTTTAATGATAAATTCAATGAAATCTATTTATAAACTAAATTTTAAAAATTTTCAAACACTATAATTATTTACTTTGTCTTTTTGAACAAGAGAATTTAATCGAATTCAATTAGGGACGGAACCAGAAATCTTACTGATGAAAGGAACAAAGCGAAGAAGAAGATGGCGCTTACACGTGTGTGACGTGAGAGAAGGTGCCATCGTTGTAATTACAAGTGATATTGTTAACGATTTCTGTGAATTCTGTCACTCTTGCATATGTCTTAGTTACAAAGAGCTTTCCTGACTGGCAAGGATCGTCAGTGGGATTCGTGAGTGTTGCACCCAATGTGGTAGCTATTTGACGAACAACAGCAGCTACAGTGCACAACATCCATCAAATTACACTGTAATGAAATATAGTTACTTCAAAAAAAAAAAAAAAACTACAAGTCTACAAATACAGTTTTAAATGTTAATATCCATTAGGGCAAGGACGAAGTCAGAAATTGTTTTCAATGGGGTGTAAACAATTGAGTTATATCAACATATTTTAGAGGGTCTGTTAAAAAACTTTAATAAAAAACATCGTTAGCGTTTATCTAGCCATTTGTTAATTGATACATTAGTAGTTGATATATAAAGTAGAAATATCTAAAATTACTCTAAAAATAATATGGAAAAACTTTATGGTCATTAATTCATGATTCAATAATAATGTTATAAAACTAATTAAAATTAAAATTGTACTGTAGTATTTTTCTAACCTCTAAAAACTATTTTAATTTTAAACATTATAAATTTTTGTTTGAAAAAATATCTTTAACAGTTAAACATACAATTATAAATATATGTCCATGTTTAATTGACATGTTTTAATTTTTTTTTTTTTTATATATATATGATTTGATGGAAACCAAATATTTTTGAATTCAGTTTTCATGCCCACCAATAGTATTATACTAACTCGTTTCATATAATGTGGAAATGGTGGAAAATGTCACTTTTTTAAACTCATGTGGTGACAAAGTCACTCCTTTAATAAATTAAGATTAAAAGGCACCTATTATGGTGAACTACCAAAATTGCCCTTATTTTACACATTTCTCTTTCTTACTTTAAAGTTTTCAAAGCTTTTTTCTTTCATCTTTTCTCTATAACAAACCTCCAATGGAAGTTAAACACCATAACCTTATCAAATCATCTTCATTGGATAGTTAATTTTGTGGCGCTACGCAGACGCATTCGGGGGTCGAGCTTTTTTTTCAATTTAAAACCCTTCATTGAATTCATTTTTATTTGTTCTTCGTGTCTTTTGTAAACTATAAGTTGGTTGTATGAAAAAGCTTGAATAATGAATAAAAAGGCTCGGGTAGTGAATGAAAAGCTCGGGTAGTGTATGAAAAGGCTCGAATAGTGAATGAAAAGGCTCGGGTAGTGAATGAAAAGGCTCGGGTAGTGTATGAAAATTGAAAAGGCTCGGATAGTGAATGAAAAGGCTTGGGTAGTGAATGAAAAGGCTCGGGTAGTGAATGAAAAGTCGGGTAGTGTATGAAAAGGCTCGGGTAGTGAATGAAAAGGCACGGGTAGTGAATGAAAAGGCTCGGGTAGTGTATGAAAAGGCACGGGTAGTGAATGAAAAGGCTCGGGTAGTGAATGAAAAGGCTCGGGTAGTGAATGAAAAGGCTCGAATAGTGATGAAAAGGCACGGGTAGTGAATGAAAAGGCACGGGTAGTGAATGAAAAGGCTCGGGTAGTGTATGAAAAGGCTTGAATAGTGAATGAAAAGGCTCGCTCGGGTAGTGAATGAAAAGGCTCGGGTAGTGTATGAAAAACGGGTAGTGTATGAAAAGGCACGGGTAGTGAATGAAAAGGCTCGGGTAGTGTATGAAAAGGCTCGGGTAGTGAATGAAAAGGCTCGGGTAGTGAATGAAAAGGCTCGGGTAGTGTATGAAAAGGCTCGGGTAGTGAATGAAAAGGCTCGGGTAGTGAATGAAAAGGCTCGAGTAGTGTATGAAAAGGCTCGAATAGTGTATGAAAAGGCTCGGGTAGTGTATGAAAAGGCTTGAACATAGTGTCTGAAAATGCTCGAACCAAGTGTAAAAAGGCTCGAACCTAGTGTAAAAAGGCACGGAAATGAACAAAAAGGCTCGGATCTGGTGTAAAAAGGCTCGAACCTAATGTAAAAAGGCACGGAAAGGCATAAAAGGCTCGAATCTAGTGTAAAAAGGCTCGAACCTAGTGTAAAAAGGCACGGAAAGGCATAAAAAGGCTCGAACCTAGTGTAAAAAGGCACGAAAATGCACAAAAAGGCTCGAACCTAGTGTAAAAAGGCACGAAAATACATAAAAAGGCTCGAACCTAGTGTAAAAAGGCAGGAAAATGCACAAAAAGGCTCGAACCTAGTGTAAAAATGCTCGAAAAGACACAAAATGGCACGAAAAGGCTCGGATCTAATGTAAAAAGGCTCGAACCTAGTGTAAAAAGGCTCGAAAAGGCTCGAATCTAGTCAAAAAGCACAAAAAGGCTCAGATGTTTTCTCTCAAAGGTTTTCTCTCTATGTTTAAAAAAGACATAAACTGACAAAAAAATGGTATTTTTGTCTGGTCACCTAAATAGGTGTCTTTTAAACTTAAGTTAGTAATATGGTGTCTGTCTTACAAAAAGCGCCTCAAATAGTGACAAAAAAATTTTGAACCCTTCATATAATATGAGATCAGACTAAAATAATTATATATATTATGTATTTGACATACTTTGGAAGTAAATTATATTAATTTTTACATAAAATAAACTTATTTTAAATTAATTATAAATAAAATAAATTTATTAGATTTGATAATCAAGGTTTCATTATAGAAAAACTTGTGAAATCCCATATCCGATGAATTATATAATATATCCTCTTCGAAACTTTCAGATAATAATGATATGTTTTAAGAAAAAGATAGTAGAATATATTTTGTTTCGAATCTTGACTGCAAAGTCTCTCAGATAGAGAGAGAGAATTTGAATATAATTTATGTATGATTTTTCAAGAGGATATATGATTAGTTTGAGAAAATTAAAAGAAATAGAATCGTAAAGACAGAAACAAGTAAACAAACGCTCTTGACAAGGACTTAATTGGAACAAAGAAGAAAATTGCAACTGATTAAGAAAAAGAAAACAGAAACAAAAATTGTTTAACAATAATTAGAAATCATCAATCAAATATTCATGTAGGTGGTGATGATGAAAAGCTAATTGTAATTACCTTCGTCTGGGTGCAGCGGGGGTACTTGAGCAAATATCACCTGCCTGAAATACAAAAAAGAGAGCAGAAGAATTAAGCTCATCTTCTGGTTGATGTGCGTCATCAACATTGCTTCAGCTTTCAAATATCTGTACTTGCATGGTTGGTAATATCATTATTTATAGACAAAATTTATATGTTTGACCGGTTCCTGTATTCATTCGGGTATATATATGGTGGGACATATCTATGGCATTTCAATAAGCCAGATCTTAAAATACATTTATGACCAAAAAAAAAAAAAAAAACATTTTAAACTAAAAAACAAAATAAAGTCGTTTTTGATGATTTTTTTTTTTTAAGTGTTATTTGACCTCGTTGAAACTATTTTAATCCTAGAAATTGAAAGATTTATAGGATTGATTTTTCTATATCATTGAAAACTCATTCAAACAAAATTCCTAGAAATTCAATGTATAGCTTTAGATGCGTGAATACCTAATATAATATGAACAAGTAGTTGATAATGAGCTAGCTATCAATCACACAAGAAAATGAAGTGAGAAACATCCGTTTATCTAGACTTTCTGAGACCCTCTGGATATTTAATTGGAGGAAGAAATAAAGTGATCATCGAAGAACCTGTGGGTGGTGATTGTGGAAAAGTTTGATTGTGTTGACTACTAGGGATGGACATTTCTTCATGGCCCTACGCCATTCCTATTTGGGGGGGTTGGTAGAGGAATACGGGTGTGTTGGGGGGACCCTCCCCACCCATGGCCCCCACACCCATCAATGACTAGTGAGAAAGTGTGGCATAAAAATCATTTCAGGTAGATATGAATATATGATATGACACCGGTAACACTTGTCGTATTTCAGAAAGGAAAATTATAAGTTTGAATTAATTTGATTGATTATTCTGCATTTAAAATTTCCACGGTTTCCACAATATTCCGATTGATTATAGAAATCTCCAAGAAATAACGATAATATTTCCATAAATTTAAAGTGAAATATCGTTCACGTTGTTTTTATCTACTTTTAGTTTTTCTTAAATAAAAAATTAATGTAATAAATTTATATAACATTGAAGTACTGCTTGAATATATGTAATGTAGAATTTTTAACCTATTCAAAAATCAAAAGAAAAGGTAGTGAAAGACAGTAAATTGTAATAGCACATGCAAGAATACCTTAAAAAAGCAAGAATTTTTATCTTATTTAAGTGTTTTTTACCTAAAAAAAAAAGAAAAAAATAAAAAAGAATTTTTAATGTTTGTTTGATTAGGTTTTCTACTGCTCAAAATGTGTCTATTTGATTTTTTTTTTTTTTTTAAGTTGTTTGGTTGAGTTTTTGAGATTGTCTATTTTTAATTGAGTAAATGCTAGTAGAGTTTAAATTTATACTAAGCAAAAGCTCATGGGGGAGGTGCTTCTCCAAATCGACATTTAAATAAATAAAGTCTATCAACTAAATAGCTATAAATTTTTTTTTATTTTTTTTTTTCAAAAACTCTATTTCTAATAGATTTACCACAAGTAGATCTTTTACCAATAGAGATTTTTCAAAAGTCCAACCAAACAAGCTAGTCTTTCTCTTTAAGGTCTTGTTGTCGGATGCTTCATGCTCTTTGTGATGCAATAGTAATCTTCCAAGTTCCAACTTGATTACTTGAACCCATTTATAGGAAGAAAAAAAATCACCTAGATATTCCTTCTCATGTTAAAATTTATATAGCTTGTATTTAGATAATGAAGTTTTAATTGAAGACTTTTAATTTTATATGGCTTGTATGTGTGTTATATTTATATTTATTTCATATAGTTAGTAAACATTATATATTTTTTATAAATATATATATTTGAGTGTTTATTTTTTTTTTTGTTAGATTATTAATTATATTAATTACCAAATTTTCATTCTTTTCGTAGATTGTACTAATGTTGATATTTTTTGTCTATTAATATTGATATTTTCATCATTGCAACTACCAAACAATATCAAATTTGCATGCAAGTGGGAGTGGGATCTTAAATGATGAGTTTATTAATTAGGAATCTTGATAAATGGCTGACCCATAAATATTAACAAGATAGGGTACTTTAACAAAATAACAATTATATTAAAAAATATATTGAAAATTTAAGATCATACTAAAATGAGTTTTTATTTTATATAATGAAAAATTGATGGTATGATAAAATATAGATAAAATAAAACAAATAGAACATTTACTCAAGATGAATTAAATAATCTTACATTAAAAAAGAATTAAAAACAAAGAACACAATATTATAAAAATAAATAATAACAAGAAAGACAACATAAATAATGATAAATTACTATATTTATTCTTAAAAAAATAAATTACAATATAATTTTATAATAATAAAATTTATTTTGTATTTATAATAAATTCACTTTAAATTTATACAAAATAATTGATTAATAAATATTATTAGATATGTTTTCAAATTTTTTATTCTTCTAATTATTGATTATAAATAAATTAAAACTATAAAATAAATAAAAATACTACGGATAAAATAAAATGAATCATAATAATAAATGAACTATTTTAATACAATAAATTAAAATTTAAGGTTTTAAGGTTTATCAATTGAATGTATTAGATATATCATTTAAAAATTATTAGAAATAAGAAAAATTCAAATTACTAATAGATATTTTAATATAAAATTAAATTGAATTAAATAATCACAAATCGGGGATAGTGAAGAAGTTTACGAAATTTTAAGAAATAAATTGGAAAATTGTGTAAAATAAAAAATACATTAAAAAAATTATTAGATAAAATTGAATATTTAATCATTTGTCCAAATGCAAGAGGTAGGAGTAGAACCCATCATAATCCCATCATAATCAATGTAAAATGAAGATGCTTTACCGGCAGTGTGTAGAATAATTCTTTTATACTATGTGTTATTTGATATATATGATCATAAAAAAACAAAATCATTTTTTTGGACATATAATAAAAATTAAAGCAGGAAAAAAAAAATAGACATATCATTAACGAAATTGTGTTTTAGACAAAAGTATTGGAGACTAAATTTTGAGTTAATTGTCTATCAAATCTATTTTTATACCACATAAGAGCATCTCAAATGTAAAAATGACTTGCATTTCAATAATTGTTGATATAACAACAATGTCAACTTAAAATTTGGTCTCCAATGCTTCCGTCTAAAATATAATTTTTTTAATAACGTGTCCATCTTTTTTTCCTATTTTATTTTTTATCTTATTTTCTTACCAAAAATATATGAAAAATTAATGTCAGTTTTAAATGTTTATTGAGTCAACCTAAAAAATAGTTGTGCAACAGACCGTCTGAAAGTGGAAGGTCATGTTGACAATGTTTAATATTATTTTGCTACGTCAGTTTGAGGTAAAATATGTACGGTTGCATTGGAGACACAATTATTAACATAACGTTTATTTATCCAACGTGACATCTTTTTTTTTTTTTTTTTCCACAAGTCATACTTACATCGGAGATGCTCTAAGAAGTAAGTCTTTGATATTGTTGTTATGTCATCGATTATTGATATGCAAACAATTTTTATATTGGAGATACTCTAAGAGATAATTGAATTGAAGGATTTTTTTTGTCTAGAACAACTCCAAATTGAAATAGAAACCTCATACTAATTATAAACCCAAAAACTTCTTGTAATTTCAAATTTTAGTTAAAATAAAAAACTTTGATTGTGTATCAAAAATCCCATAGAAGTGGATTTTGGTCGAAATTCAAAATTACAGAGTTGTATAAAAAAAAATTAGTCAAAATTGAAGGGATATTTTAGAATGTTCCTAATATAATTTGAGGATAGCAGAAGGAAAAAAATTTTAAAGAAAGAATGAGAAACAAACAAGTAGCTTTTTAATGTGAAGATTAAGAAGAAAACTTGAACAAAATCAATCACTTATGATGATGAAAAGCTAATTATTATAATTATTAATTACGTACCTTCGTTTGGGTGCAGCCGCTGGAGTTGAGCAAATGTCATCTTCCCGAAACACGAAAAGATAACAAAAGAGAGCAGAAGAATCAAGCTCAATCTCATCTGCTGCTGGTTTCATGTGCATCATCATCAACATTGCTTCAGATTTCAACTTTGAACTATATATCTGCTCGGTCGGTAAGTTGATACTGAGCTGTCAATCACAGAATGAAGAAAGTAGAGAGAAACAATACAATATTGGACCCAGCTAATAGCTATGTAATAGAATTAAAAAAGTAAAAGAAAGACTAAAGAGCATCTCCAAGGAGCTCCTTAAAACCCCTACTTAGCTAAAATATGGAGTCAATTTCGCTTTAGAGCACTCCAAGGGGCTTCATAAATGACTTAATATTTTGGAGAGCCTCTTAGTGGCCCTCCAAATGTAGGAAGCTCTCTATCTTCTCTCTCTTGTTTTTTTTATTATTTTTAACATTAATCTTATCTCACATCATATTCTCTCTTATTTTTACCATTTAAAACAAAATAAATTTATTTATGTTTTAAATTAAAAAAATATTAAATTATCAATGATTAGCTATAATAGGGAGGATGGTTGAAGTGATATCTGAAAAGTTGCTAGCTAAAATAGTTTTTTAGCTATAATTTAACAAATATTTAGGGAGCATGATTGAAGATGCTCTAATAGGTCATGGTTGTGGCAAAAATGAATGAAATCATTTGTGAGTAGACCTGTCAAGGTTCTGGTTCCAACCGTGGAACCGAACAGAAACCAGAACCGAAAAAATTGAAACCGAAACCGATTTTCCGGTTCCGGTTCCAATTTTTTCGGAACCGGAATGGAACCGACGGTTCCGGTTCGGTTCGAACCACCCGGTTCCAGTTTTTTTTTTTTTTAAATTTTTTTTACTTTACAAAATATTACATTTTATTTATAAAAAAATAAAATGTTAGAGTGGATATTGTAAAATATTGAATGATGGCCCATAACCCTTGTCCAAACAATTATGTGTTCCATTCCCTTCTCCTCCTTTTTATATAGATTAAACATCTCATTCACTTCTCTATTTTTCCAATGTGGGATGTGAGATGAAGGATAAGAAGTCATATTATGCATTTTTAACAAATATTTCAATTATTTCTTTTTGTGTTAGATTCGAATTATACCACAATATGGAATATTGTAATAGTTCAAAAAAAAGTTAATGATTCCAATAGGTCTTTAGATTCCAATAGGTTATTAATACATGAAATTAGTTAATGATGTATCAAAAAAAAAAAATCAGTTAATAACTTTTTACTCTTTATCCCACATCCCATATTGGAAAAATAGAGAAGTGAATGAGATGTCTAACCTATAAAAAAAAGAAGGAGAAGGGAATGAAAAATATAATTACTTGGATAAGGGTTATGGACCATGGCTCAATACTCTACAATGTTCTTTTTAACATTTTATTTTTTTATAAATAAAATGTAGTATTTTGTAAAAAAATAAAATAAAATAAAATAATTTGACCCGGTTCAGAATCACCAATTCGGTCGGAACCGAAGTCGATTCCAATTCCGGTTCTGGTTCCACCTAAATCGAAAATTGGAACCGTCGATTCAGAACTGAAACCAGAACCGAACCGGAATCTTGCCACCTCTATTAATTGAGAGTATAATATGACGTGGACAAAGGTCAGTTCTGAATTATAATCATATTTGTGCATGCATGGCAACTACTACCAATTATTATTATTATTCAATTACGACTGAAGACTAGAAAAGCAAAAGTCATTGACTATTGAGATCTTCAACCCAATACAGATCTTCAACCCAATACATCATTCAATTACGACTGAAGACTAGAAAAACAAAAGTCATTGACTATTGAGATCTTCAACCCAATACAGATATTCAACCAAATACATCGAATTTTACACCAAATTATTATAAAAAGAACATATTACTTATATCAATTTTTTTTTCATCTCCGATGTATCCACGTGAAAAGAGTATCTTTATAAAATATTCTTCTAATACATATTTATACAATGATAATTAATTTTTATTAATTAACTTATATAATAAAAATTTAATTTTTATGGCATAACAATATTATTCTTAAATAATTACTCATATAAGTTTAAATTAGTTAAATGTATTAATTAATAATTAAATTTAATAAATTAAAAATATATATCAATATTGGTATCATTTTAAAGATCCCAACGAGATCTTTCCAACGGTATATTTTTTAGGAATACATATTGTTATAATTAAATATTAGAGGGTTAAATTAATAATTTTAATAAATATTAATTATTGATGTCACATTTAAAAAATATATATATATATATAAAAAATAAAAAAAAGAGTGGGTGGTGGGGTAGAGGGTTAAATTAATAATTTTAATAAATATTAATTATTGATGTCACATTTAAAAAATATATATATATATAAAAAAATAAATAAAATTGGTGAGTATAGTGTGTTGATTGGAAATGGTTTTTTAGTGGTTTTAGTGTAATTAGTGTTTTTGGTGAGTTAATCGGAGATGCGGTTCAATTGAGTAGCAGTACCAGATATGATTGTACAAGTATTAATTATTCAATTACATCCAAGCCATAATTTGACCAATTGCTTCAATTATCTGAATTGGGCAGCAATCCTCACCTTTAATTTCTTTGTCCCTCCATCATTTCCCTGCACCTTCCCATCTCCTTTTGGAGAAAATCTTATAGAACAGTCTCGTTATCATTTGGTGAGACCGTTCAATAAAGATGTACCAAATTAAAATTTTATAATATATTTTTATATTTCCAAGATTAATGGTGTAATCTCTCGATTCCTTTTGGATAGTCTTATGTGTGAAATAAGATTAAATAAAATCTTCTTCACCAGCTTCTGTATTCATTGAGTAGTACACTCGGTTATTGAAAATTTGACAAATCAATATAGTATTAGTGAATTTCGCGATTGTTAAGGAGAGAAGCCGATCAAGTATGAAAATTGAGATAAATAATTGGCACTATTCCCACGCGTCAATTTTGAAAATTGATATGTTAGGAAGAATACTTTCGTTATTTATTAATTTATAAATATTAACGTAATTGCACAAACAGATCCTCTATTTATTCAATAAAGTAAATTTTTAAACAAATATCATATTCAAACACAAACATCTCAATTGAAATGTGCTTGGAGTATGGAAAGTTGATAGTGCCCTTGGGTAAAAGGGAGAGATTATTTTGGTAGGTTAATTTCACAAACAATATTGAATTTAGGTGTCATTGTATAAATATTTATTTTTTACTAATAATTACATAAATATACCATATCGTCAGTTGACTTTTGTTAACTTTAACATTTAACCACATTTATATCCCGATATGACTAAACTACCCTTGAAAACTTATTTATCTTTTCTTTTATTATTTAAATATATTAACAAATATTTACTTAAGAAATTCAAAAAATTGGTACAATTTTTTTGTTGCTTTCTTCCTATCATTTTTTTTAACACAATTAGAACCCACAAAACTAGAAAAATGGCTGTGTTTAGTGGGTTTTAATTGTGTTTGGTGAGTTTTTTGGGTTTTGATTATGTTGATTTAATGTAATTGTTGGTGTGTTTTGATTGTATTGATGAAATGAAATTGTTTTTGTGTTGATGAGTATGAAATTGAATGTTTTGGTAATAAAGTTAGTTTTTAAAATCTAAAAATTTGGTGTTTGGGGACATGGAAAATGTAAAAAAAAAAATGATAGAAAGAAAAAGAAGATAAAAGCAACAAAAAAAAATTGTACCCATTTTTTTAATTTTTTAAGTAAATATTTTTTAATATTTTTAAATAATAAAATAAAAGATAAATAAGTTTTCAAGGGTAGTTTAGTCATTTCAGGATACAAAGGTTAAAGTTAACAAAAGTCAAATGACGGTAGGATATATTCATGTAATTATTAGAAAAAATAAATATTTATACAATCATACTTAAATTCAAGGTGGTTTGTAAAATTTACCCATTAAAATAACATCTCCCTTTTACCCAAGGGCACTATTGACTTTCTATATCCTAAGCACATTCCAGTTGGAATGTTTGTGTTTAAATATGACATTTATTTATAAATTTTCTTTATTAAATAAATAGAGGGTATGCTTGTGCAATTAACCCTAAATATTATAAGTTTAGGGCTTGCAACCGTACGAACAACAAATCAGTTCGTATCATATGAATCGGTGAAATAAAATCAAAATATTGCATTTCACTTTTTTTTAAAAAAAAAACCTTCCTTTTACACAAGGGCACTATTGACTTTCCATATCATAAGCACATTCCAATTGGAATGTTTATGTTTGAATATGACATTTGTTTAAAAATTTTCTTTATTAAACAAATAGAGCGTGTATTTGTGTAATTAACCCTAAATATTATAAGTTTGGGGCTTTCTACGTACGAACAACAAATCAGTTCGTATCATACGAACAGGTCAAATAAAAACAAAATATTGCGTTTCGCTTAAAAAAAAAAAAAAAAAACTAAAACTAAAAACAAAAAACAAAATATTACCTAGAACCCGGTTACACCGTTATCTCACTCAAACAAAATTCTCTCCTCATCTCTTCTCTCAATCGACTCTCTCTCTCTCTCTCTCTCTCTCTCTCTCTCAAATCTTCAATTTCTAGATCTGAAAATCTTTTCAGCGTAGAATTCTTGTATATCAGTGTCATACCCTAGGCATTTTTAGTATATTTTCTGATGTGTTTGGTCTTTGATTTTGTTGGTTTCTGGAATTGAAGGTTGAAGAACAAAGTTTGAAGAAGAAGATCGCAATCACCAGGTTCCGGAGCTGAGCCACGGTGAGTAATCGGTTTTGGACCGGTTTCAGAGCTGAGCCACGGTGAGTAATCGGTTTTGGACCGGTTTCAGAGCAAGCTCGACCACTGAGAAGACCCGGAACCGATCCTCTGGTTTCGAACGAAGAAGATCTGAGCTAGGTGTCATCGATCCTTCTTCTTCTTTCTTCAACTGGTAGGTGTGGAGCCAGTCCTTGATGGCTTCAATGGCGGCGGTGACGGCGAGTGGGAGAGCAGGCCGGATTCGGCGATGGACCCACTTTCAGAACGTGGTAAGCTTTCTCTTCCTTAGTTTGCTTCAAATTTTTGCGCACATCCTTTTTTGTTTGTGTTGTTGAGATAGTTTTAGGTTTTGGGACAGTGTTTATAGGTGGTTCATCTGGCAAAGGTTTGGGTCTGATTCAAACGAGCCTACGTCATCGAATTCTCATTGTTGACTGGAGTTTCTCTACATCTTTCTCCCCTTTCGTTGTTGTTGCTTAAATTGCTTTCCTGTTCTGTTTTCTTAGTTAAATATATGTGGAATAAATAGTCCTGCTTTCTTGAGAACGATAGCTTTCAGAGCTTTTCTCTTTGGTTTCAGTATCTTAATATTACAGGGAAGTGTTAATTGATTATCTAATTAAGAATTATATTTATATATCTGGCTTGCATATAAGTTTAGCTGTTATAATCAAGAGTTTTATAATCATCTGCTATTAGGTGTTTTGACTAAGCTCTTCTTCTCGATGAAGATCTACTGCAAAAGAAAGTAAACATTGATAATACTGGAATCCATTTGAAATATGGATATTTGAGAAAATAGAAAATCTGTTCTGGGTGAGATACAGTTTGGTTCAAACTTTTTATTGAAGAAAAATACAAAAGAAAAATTATATTTTTGTTCTTCAAATTATAGTGGTTGGTCCTACCGTTTTATTCAGGCCTTTCCTTATGCACCAATGGTTTCATGATTCGGGTTGCTTTGAGTTCATTGTTTGCAAGTGTCAAAGCACCTGACCATACCTACACCATGCACTCCGCTGGTAAGCAGCCTGGACATGAAAATGTGTGCCTCTTTGGCACACACAGACGTGTGCAGGTTCACCTGTGTTACCTGTGTTGCTATATTGTTGATAGACACGCTTTAGTTTATATTGATTGTTATTTTATTTTATGTGGCATACACACAAGCAGGCACACACGTTCTTTGGTTTCCATCAGATGTATGTCATGTCTTATTTGCCTTGCTTAGATTGCAATTGATTCATATTCTTATGATTATATTTCTTAATAATGTGCCTTTTAGTAGAAAATGGGTTGGTTTGCTTGAGATTTTTTTTTTTTTTTTTTTTTTTTCTGAAAATTTTGACCAGCTCATTTATTTATTTGGCATTGGCATGTTTTTTGCAGGCAGGATATGTAGGGGAAGATGTGGAGTCCATATTATACAAGCTGCTCACGGTAAATTCTAAGAAACATAATTTATCTACATGAGTCGATTATATTTTTGGAATGTTACTATATGTTAGAAATTCATACCACAATTTTGTGGAATTTATGCAACCTTCCATCGTATAAAATTCATGTTACCATTTTCTCACCTAGATGATTTGAATTGAACTTTGGTAATTTAGTTCCCTTTGTTGCTAAATGCAGGTTTGGGTTGGGATTTCAATAATTGTGACTCTATCCAATTCAATTTGGGTACCTCTTTGCTTAGCTAGCTTTTGTTTTAATATAACAATTCCGGCGGCCCAATGGTCATCAGAAATAGTTGAATAATTTGGAACTATTTTTAATATTATTTGTTATGGTATTGTCGTGAAAAATATAATTAGCTAAATATTGTAATATTAATTAATAAATTATAATGGAATATATTTATGTATGTGATAATTTAAAAAAAAAACCTTATAGGTCGATATTTTAAATGCATCACAATAGGTACTATTTTTTTGTCACTATATATATATTTTTTATTGAAGTCACTATTAATTTTTTCACCAAGTATTTTGGTTCAATTAAAAAATATCAATTAATTAAAAAAAAATTTATAATTTATGGCGGTCACTAATAATAAGTTTACTTTAAGGATATATCGGGCTAAATTAATCGAGTATGAAATATAGTAAAATTATTAGTAATTACAAGAATATTTAGTTATTTTTAATTATGTTTACTAAACATGGTTATATTAAATGCTTTAAAAAGCTTTTTTTATTTTTTATTTTTTATTTCTATTTGTATATTTTATAAAATAATTATAAATTTTTTTGGAATAATTTTAAATTATTAATTCATAAAAATTATTAATTTTTCACTAAAATGTTGATTATAAAAAAATCAATATGCATTACCTATTAAAGTATGCAGCTGTAGTAAAATGGTAAAAACACCACTTACCATCTTTAAGGTTAAGGTTTAGGGTCTGAACCATTTAAGTTGCATGAATTATTTAGGATTTAACAAAGGATCTCGGGGTTCGAACCATTTAAGTTGTATGAATTATTTGGGATTTAACAAAGGATCTGGGGGTGTGGGGTGTACGTGGTTGATCTGGGGTTCCGTTCCTTAAGAAGGGTCTAAAAGGTGGTGGAGTACAAAAAATACAACTAATTTTGACCATTTTTTATTACTATTTTCGACGACTCGTCACCAATTTTTAATGCTATTACCAACGATCATATTCATTTTTTATGACGGCCATTACCGTTGAAAAAAGCGGTATTTTCAATGGCCCGCCGATAAAAGTTTATTTTCGACGAGTGTATTTTCAATTGCATGACTACCTTTTTCCGTCGAAAAAACATATTTACGACGGCAAACCACTTTCTTTGACGGCATTTAGCCCTCATTGATGACTTATTTTTTTTAGTGCACGGAGGAAAAACCTCTATGAGAGCTTGAATGTCTCTCTTATTTGGTGAAGAAGATGAAGGGTATCAGTTTTGGGGTGTGGGAGGTGGAAGAGATGTTGGTTTCAGACCAAAATGGGGGTATTTATAGAGTGGAGGAGCTAGGGCACGAATTTGGGGTGAAAAGACATGTATGCCCCTTTGAAAATGGCTGGAAAATGCCCTTTTGTCGATCTGGAAGTCCTATGCACGGTACATGCACGGTTTGTGAGTGTGCACGTACCGCGGCAACATTCTGGTCGCAAATGCGTGGTATGCGCACGGTATGTATAGCACACGTACCGTGCAACATTTCTGAAACTCTATTTCAACTTTCCTGCATCGCGCACAATTACAAAAATGGCCATAACTTCCTCCAAATACATCGGAATCGCGATCCCTAAAAGTTGAGTGTTATGCATGAGCGTTTACTATTTCAGCTCGTATAACTTCCAAAACTCATCAATTAAGCTTAAAAATCTTATTTATGGAATATAACCTACACAAAGTTCACAAGACATATTAAATATACAAACATGCTCGAAAATAGGGACCTTAAATAGGAATATAAATCGTCTGATTAAATTCCATAGACATCTATTATCGTTGGTGGCTGGCCGGTAGGAGATCTAACAGAAATACCCTCTTAGAGCTAATTTTACCAAGGCGCTTCCAAAACTGGATCTACCTCAGGGTAGGAACACAAAGGTGAACAAAACCATCACTCTACACCTATTGGCCAACAAGCGGAGGTGAGCTGAACCTGCTCCCAAAGGCTTCGAACACCTTCCGTCTTTAGTCCAAATGTCCCGAGCACCCTAGGAGCGCCCCTTTATTATCATCGGAGGACCTCCAAGATCCATCTGCTACTCATTGGCACAATTTTGCATCAACACTCTTATTAGTTATTACCATAGCTAGTGGTTTACATACATTCCAATTCTGAAAACATTACTCGAACACAATCCATATGTGGAACAACCAACAAGATTACTACAGGAAAAAATCATTGCAAATGTAGTTTCCATAGCAATACTAATACACTTTGTCATGCCAATTACGAGAAAATCTTCAATGGGACGGTCTCATAGCCACTTGGTGAGACCGTCCTATGAGATTAAACTAAATTATAGTTTAATAATATATATTTATATTCTTGAGATAAATGGTGCAATCTCATTGAGACGGTCTCATCAAATAGCAATAAGACCGTTTAATGGAAGATTTTCGCGCCACTTACATCACAAGTATGAGTTTTTCAGTCGATTAGATCAGCATCTCGAGTGCTCCACTAATTACAGAATCTCCATTGCAGAGCAATAGGCACAGCACAAATGTCACAACCATCCTTTTGCCAATGTGATTTCCAACCTTTATTTGTTTCCAAGAAAATTGACAAGATACAAGACACTGAGACAGGACTAAAACAGTGACAATATTTGCATCGAAAGATAATAACTATCAGATGATGAAATTAAACAAAGTGAAATAAGGCACTCAACAAAACTAAACAAATGTTCAGAACTGCAATATGTGTACTACAACACGATGAAATAAAGCAGTCAATAAGTATGAGTAAAACTCAAGACCTCTCGCTCAAGTTTAAATGTACAGACTTTGAATCAACCATGGACTCCGAATTGACTGGGTAGAGATCATGGGCAGACGTTGTGGAAGATCCTATCCCTGTTCTTTCTGAAAAAAAGTTTGGTGCTGAGCTTCCACTCGAGCTCAGATCATGCATCTGTTGATAATACCCTTCGAGTTGTTTAATTTGCAAATCAGCACCATATATGCTAGGATCTGATGCAACTTCCTGAACAATTGTTCGTGATTCGAGCATACTAACCACCTCTGACATAGTTGGCCTCAGAGCAGGATCTGCATTGGAACACAATAGAGCCACTCTAATCATTTTTTCAGCCTCCTCCTTATCGAATTTGTCCTCCAATATTGGATCCATTATCTCCATCAAGTTTCCGTTCTGTTGCAAATTGAAGGCCTAAAACATCCCAGTAAAATAATAAACTAGTTAAGCTTTGGGCACCCCATTCGAATTGTCTCTTATACCATGTTAATTAACAATTCAATCATCCAAAATGCAAGAACCTATGCATAATAATATTAAAAGTCTTAACAGTTCTTAAGCAGTTTACCAAATCAACAAGGCAAACACGATCATTTTTTGCTCTATAACTAGCATTGTTCCTTCCACTAGCAATTTCCAAAGCAACCACCCCAAAGCTATAAACATCTGCCTTCTCTGTCAGGTGACCCCACAATGCATATTCCGGAGCCATATAACCTCTGAAATTGAAGTGACGAGTCAGAATAACATAACCTGAAACTACATTAGTAAGATCAAAGTCATGCTAAAATATTGTAACTCACACAGTTCCAGCAACTCTAGTGCTAATGTGGGTGTCATCCTCTTCTTTGAGCTTAGCTAATCCAAAGTCTGATATCTTAGCATTCAGTTGCCTGTCAAGTAGTACATTTGTAGCTTTGATGTCTCTGTGAACTATTTTGATCGTTGATTCTTCATGGAGAAAGGCTAGACCTCTAGCTATTCCTACACATATTTTCTGTCTTGTTTCCCAGTTCAATTTCAAGGTGCTTGTTTTTGAACCTAATGATAATCAAATTACTCATTTAAAAAGGGGGGAAAAAGAATGGAGATCATTTCATAAATGCAAACTCAATAAAAAATCAAGAGTAAACAAATGTCACCTTTTTTACCAAAAAGTGCATGTGCAAGGCAATTATTTTCCATGTACTCATAAACCAACAGTAACCGACTCCCTTCAACACAGCATCCAAAAAGCTTTACAAGATTTGGGTGTTGCAAACCAGAAATCATGCCTATCTCATTTACAAACTCACGATTTCCTTGACTTGATTTAGAAGAAAGTTGCTTCACAGCGATAACAGTACCATCCGATAGTTGGCCCTGCATTGAGTGATTATAATTTATACATGTTCATGTATATAATCTCACATGATGGCAGTGTCTAGGGAATTCCATCTCAGTGATGCATGTGCACTCTAAACAAGGTACTAACATTGTGAGATACTCAATAGGAAATAATTTGTCAAAATACCTTATATACAGATCCAAAACCTCCTTCTCCAATCTTGTTTGCAGAATTAAAATTGTTAGTTGCAGCTTTTAGTTGTCTAAAAGAGAAGGTACCTGTTTGCAGATTTGCATAGATGCAATCCAAAGGAAGATAGAGTCATATATATGAATGATACAACAACTGAGCAAAAATAATTAAATAGATAAAACATAGAAAATAATAATGTTATACAAGTTTTTCTGCACTTGAAAAATATTTTGGTGTTAGCATGTACACACTTATATATCAATTGAGTGAAAGATTGAATATGTGTGTATGTATATAAAGATTTAGCCATACCTCCTCTTCTGCTTCTGTGTCCAAAATAGCGTCTCCAATAGAAGAAAATCATGATGGATAAGATAAGGAATAACACCGAAGCGACAACTCCAATCACAATAATTAAATTATTTGATTTTTTAGGTTCTGAAATAAATAACATCACATACCGAACAGAAATAAGAAACAAAGAACTATTAGAAGAGGTTTTAATAAACATTGATAACATGCATAAAGCAGATCATCATAACATAGTTCTATATTTCTCACCATCACAATTAGCTCTGAAACCTGAAAAAAAACCAAACAATAATGCTCATCAGATATCAAATTAAGGTGAGTGAAGTAGATATACTCAACAAACCCAATAATGACTAGAATCCGGTTTACAATATAAATCAACTAATATGAAAATATATGAGTGTTGCCACTGGCCTGTAGCTGCCTCTTTACTATATACTAGAAAAACCATTTGATCATGATATTGAAAGCTATCAAATTAGCTCTGGGAATTAAGGACAACATCTGACCTAGACAATTTAAAAAATAAATTTCACAAATTATTTCAACAGTTGACTGTAATTGCTTTTGCTTTACAGTCCAAATGAAGCTCATTTTATCAAATAACATGTTGCTCAGATCATGTTATGTCACTTAGACAAAGGACAATTGAACATGACTTGAACTAACATTCTTATCCATTAAAATCCTAGTAGTTGCAGCATCATTGAACACATGATTTGAGTGCAGGGCTGATAAAGAATTACATGACTTACCACGACATACAGATATGGCAGATATAAGGGGACCATAATATCCTCGATTTGGGATAACAGTAGTCCCTTTCCCTGCCCAATACAAGCGGATCTCCAGGGTATTTTCTGTCACCGTGGCGTTAAATGTTTCTATGATTGCTTTACCGGTTCCATTGGCTTGCTCCTTGATATTAAAATCCTTATATTTTAATATTCCCTAGAATAGAATTTTCATATCAAAAGGTTACATTAAGATATTAGTAGAAACATTCTCTACTCATAATGTAACCAATTACCTGAATATAAATATCAAATATACGTCTTCCGACTCTATAAAATGGTTCTTTATCATCGAATAATATCTCTGCAAAGTGGAGATTCACTGTATAATCATCATTCTCCAAACAATATCCATAATAGATGAGAAAGAGTGGAGATCCACGTGCTGTAGAGTACAAATCTCGATCTGGTTGTGCGTCATTGTCAGCTTGTACAATATATTTATCAGCATTTTTATCGTTATCACCCATGAAGTCCCCAGCACTGATGAATCCCCATTTGGTTTGGCTATCATAATTCAATGTAGCTCCCTCTCGAGCAACAGAATCACCTTCATACGCGGTATGATCGATGTTTACATTTGGTCCTCCACAGTTTATATGGATTGATTGATAATCTGCGACAAATATAATATAATCATTACTACTGTTACCTTTGTAATTTCCCAAGTGCGCATCATCAAAACCATGTGGCTTGAGCAGAACATTATTGTAAATCAGAAGATGTGTTTCAAGTAATTGCAGAATTATATCCTAGGAAATCATACTCACATTTTTGACAGATGGATCTGCTGGGGCATGGAAGATGTCCAGACCTATTTAACAAGGGGATCAAAATATGTTAGTGTACTAAATAGATGGTAAACCATACTATAAGAGTTAGATATTATTATATCCCCATCCCAACAAAAATGACAAATGAAATGATTCCACTCAAGTGAAGATGAGTTGTATTTTCACATTTCCTACACATGATTGGGGGAATCGATTCAAGCTGAACTTTTTCTCAGTAACTAAAAACCATTCCCAACTTTAAAGAGAAGAATTGATTTATTGGCGAAGCTTGGTTCGAGTAAAAGTGGGGATATTCTCTTTTGGGGTTAGAGTTGATGTTCCATTTTGGTGGCTCTTGGTTTCCTTCTGTTGTTTCTTTTTGTTCTGGTTTTTGGGTTTTGTTTGGAGAGTTGGTCCTTTGGTTTTGTTTTTTCTGTTTCTGGCTTTTGCTCTGTTTTTCCTTTTTGGTTTTGGTCTCGGTGTGTGGGTGCCTTTGCTTTGTGACTTTTGCTTCTTGTTGTTGCATGTTGTCCGGCTTTTAGCCTTTCATTGGTGTTATAAAATCTGCTGTTTAAAAAAAAAAAAAAAAAAAACCTTAAAAGAAAAAAGAATATTCTTACACGTTGTGCTCCCATGAAAAGCTCTGGTACAAGTTTATTTTTGAACTGCTTAAAAAATTAACAAGTTATAAGTGCAATGACGATTTGAAAGGAAATATATCAACATTACGATAAGAAGTTTTTTACCTGTTCTTTGGACAACTAGTTGGAAGTGTAAAGTTATTATAGGAAAGATCACTGCAGATGGTTAATAAAAAAGGAGTAACATATACAAACATCAAGATTAAAAGTAAATATAGGTATAATGAAAGTTTGTAAGATAAAAAATCATATGATTACATTCAAACATACTTGGAGAGAAACATCAGAATTACAAAAATTATTAATCTTGTTGTGTATAAGGGACATTCCGCACAACATGAAATAAGGAGGATTGTACACCACTCCAAGATATATGTGCGAAACTTATTTTGAAGTTAAGGGACTTTTGTAATAAGAGAGGATGTCGTAGTTCAAAAGATTATTTAGGTTCAAGACAATTAGATCTGTACTAACAACTACAACAGGCTTTTACAGATGAATTTACACGTGTATATTCATATGTATGTGTCTGTATGTATAGAAGGTTACTATATCTACTGTGCTAGACAGACCAGACTCAGAAAGAGAGAGTGAGATAGAAATCACTATCAGACTTTTACTACAAGATCGATAGAATGACTTTCAATGGCAGAGCATTTCTGAAACTTTCATGGCAACTCAGAATTTCTACAAAATCACCTGTCACTCATATCCAAAGTGCTCAGGGACTTCATAATTGAAATTTAACGCTACATATTCACAAAGTTCTTTTCAAGGCAAAAGAAAATTCACTATTACTAGCCAAAAATAATTGAATCCATGCATCAAAGTTTAGGAACTTACAGTTGTTGTTCTGTATTGAGGAATGAGCCTGGTATAGTTCCGGTCAACATGTTGCCACTCAGAAAGCTAACATAACGCCACATGATGTAATTTAGGATAATAACACTTGACGGTAACGTTGCAACAATTCCCATTAGAAAATATAAATGCTTACATATATCTTGCCATTCGATTTATGTGTGTAATTCCTCCTTCCAACTTGTTAAAGGACAGATCACTGTATAAATGGAAGTTTAACATAAATTGTTAGATTTTGCTGTTAGGAGATGTCTTACGTAAATGTATCCTTGAAATGTTGAAAAACTTTAAGTAAGTAGAAAAAGCAATATGTTCTGTAAAAAATAGTAAGAGCAGAAATATGTGTAATAAGAAACTGCTTTCACTATGACTAAATAATTCCTTTTAGAGGAAACAATTTGTTGAAAAGGATGAATCCTAAATTGACATTTCAGCTTCTTCATCTGCTCTTCCACATCTAAATATGTGGAAAGAGTGATTCACCTTTAAGTTCAGTAAAATATTGTTGATTTTCTCATAATTTAGAAACCATGGTTCTTTGGCATTCATATAGGACCAGCAAATTATAAAGATCTCCTTTGGAGCAATTTCAAACAAAGCCACATGCATAGCCATGTTCCCGGGTTTCTGTGGGGAATTTCAATGACCAAGTTACGTTGTGTTTTTTTTTTTACAAGGCTAGATACATGCATGAAGAACTGGCCCTTTTCAGATGGAGCGCACAGCACCTGAATCTAAAAGTGCAGCAACCAGCCAAAATATTGCATCTTTTGGAACAAAGTTGATAGTTTAACTTTAATTTCCAATGTCAGAGAAACATGAAAAATTCGGTGATGGTTGCTGTTGAAAAGGTGGCATGTGCGCCATGTAAGAATCATGTCTTTGCTTTCTCCTAAATTTAAGGATGCTATATGAAGTTACAAACACAATATATAAGCATTGCTTTGTTTATCACAGATACATACAAGGATTAAGGAGATCATTAGAGTTTTATCCTTACAGTGTTTCCTCAACACCCATGTCCCAGATATATGGAGGGATAGATCCAGACATACTACAGTTTCTCAGAACCCTGCAGACAAAATTCCAAGTAATTCAGAGCTCTAATTGCACATATTTCTATATCTACTGTAATAATGTTAAGGATTTTGGCATAAAATAAATGAACATATAGAATTAGAAGCAATAAGCATACAAGTATTTCATGTTCTTGTTGCTCAGCTTTGGAAAATCAAACTCTGGCCCAATCATATCAATGATCCTCCTGTGTATAAAGAAGACACGATAAACTGGAATGGAATATTCAAGTTCCCAAAATTAAATTGATAAGAGAGGGACTTGTCAAAATGCCTATTAGCAAACTGTTCAAGAAAGTTCTTCAACTCACAAGTCATTCAGGTTTTCTAGAGCGAAAATCGTTGCATTGATGGGTCCTTCCAGTCCACTTGTGTACATTTCCCTTCAATAATGGAAAAGAACAAAAGGAGGGAGACAAAAAACATTCATGATCATCCATATGCACTTAGCAATTAAATTTTTTACAAATATAAAGCTTACAGTCTGTTGAGTTTAGTCCATCTCCCGATAAATTCCGGTACAGTGCCATTAAAGCTATTGTCACTTATTCTACTGCACAAAACAATAACGAGGTTTCCTGTTGATACTAAACCATGTGCACCGGATGAGAATATATATATATATATATGGGTGAAATTGGAAAGTATCCAAAAATTAAGGAGCTTTATTGTTTTTCGTTGGAATTAGAGTATCTCCGATGTAAATAATACCACATCAGCATTTCTATTTATTATAGGCCCACTTTTGAAAAAAAATTAAAGAAATACATATTCACATCTCTAATGCAATTATCTAAAGTCAAATATGCATCTATTTTATGTCCAATCATAATAAAACAATTATTATACTCTCTCTCCTCTTTTATTTTATAATTAAATGATGTTTAATCTTATTGGTGGAAAGAGTTAGAAATCCTAATCAGCATTTCTAGGAGAGTTTCTAGAATTAGAAACCTAACTCCATATTCTCTAACTTTTTTTGGCCACATCATCTTCATGTTCAACTTAGATAATAGCGTTGGAAAGAGTATTTCTAACTTTTTTAATATTTATCCTATGTGGCACTCCATTTTCTCCAAATGCATAATAGCATTGACGATACTCTTAGTATTTTGATTGTTTTTGTCAAAATATCCACTTTTTGGACAAGATTGCCCTTTTTTATAAAAAAAAAAAATTTCTCGTTTTTTTCTTTTTCTTCTTTTTCTTCCCCAAAAAAACACAACTTTTTTCTCTATTTTTTTTTTCTTTTTCTTCTTCTTCTTCCCAGACCTCCATTCTCTTCTTTTTCTTCTTCTTCTTCCCTGATTTGTTTAATTCGTTTTGTCTGGTGTGTTTAATTTATTTTGCCTAGTGTGTTTAATTCGTTTTGCCCTGGTGTGTTTAATTCGTTTACCCTGGTGTGTTTAATTCGTTTACCTTGGTGTGTTTAATTCGTTTTACCCTAGTGTGTTTAATTCGTTTTGTCTGGTGTATTTAATTGTTTTTACCCTGGTGTGTTTAATTCGTTTTGTCTGATGTGTTTAATTCATTTTGCCATGGTGTGTTTAATTGGAATTGCCTTAGTGTGTTTAATTGGAATTGCCTTAGTGTGTTTAATAAGTTTGTCTGGTGTGTTTAATTGGTGGCCTTGTTTGTTTAAACAACATAAAATCTGAAAATTTTGTTTGAAACAAATAAAATTTGAAATTTGTTTTCAATAAAACCCAAACTCAAACCCAAAAACAACTCCCACCATTCATAAAAACAACCACAACCTGGAAAAAAACGAGATCTGAAAAAAAAAAATTTAAATCTAAAAATTAAACACAACCACAATCACAACCCAAACTTAAATACAATCACAACCCAAACTTAAATACAACCACAAATATGAAATTTTTCAAAATAAAAATCTGAATTTTTAAAAAAACTAATCTGGAACTTTTTCAAAAAATAAAAAAATTGAAAAAAAAAAACTGAATTTTTTTAAAAAATCTGCAAACCAAGTCTGAAATTTTTTTAAAATAAAAATATTAACTTTTTTTAAGCACAACCACAACCACAACCACCCTTAAAAAAAAAAATCTAGAACTTTTTCAAAAATAAAAAAACTGATTTTTTTTTTTTTTAAAAGTCTGCACACCAAATATGATATTTTTTTTAAATAAAAATATGAATTTTTTTTTAACAAAACTCAAACCCAAACACAACTCTCATCATTCATAAACACAACAACCACCCTCAAATCTGTAAATTTTCTTTGAAAAAAAAATACAAAATCTGAAATTTTTGTAAAAACCTGGAAAAAAAAAAGGTGAAAGAGAAAGAGGAGAGAAAGAGAAGAAGAAGAAGGAGAGAAGCAGAAGACAAAGAAGAGAGGAGGAGAGAAGGTGAGAGAGAAAGATAAGAGAGTAGAGAAAGAAGAAGAAGAAGAAGAACTCGTGAGAGAGAGAAAGAAATTAAAAAAAAAAGATTATGTAGAAATGAGAGAGAAAAGGAGAGAGAATAGGTTTTGAAAAATAATGAGGGGTATTTAAGTCTCTATAGTAGATATTTTCACAAAATCAATCAAAATACTAATTCCGGCTAAAAACAATAAAGTCCTTAATTTTTTAGTTAAAAATGGGATTTCCTCTATATATATATAAGTGTATATATATATATATATATATATATATATATAAGGCGCAGGTTACTCTGAAATATTTATTTCAGGACTTTCTCCCACAGTCACATGTTCACATGTGGGGCTCATTTTTTTTTTTTTTTTTAACAATCATGAGCCCCATATGTGAACATGTGGCTATGGGAGGAGGTTTTGAAATAAATATTTCAGGGTAGACCTGATCTCTAGTCAGGTCATATATATATATATATATATATATATATAAGAAAATACTTACAAATCTGTCAACTCCGTCAGGTTTTCTAATGATATAGGTAAGCTTCCCACAAACTGATTGGAAGAAAGAATCCTGTAATTGTGAGATCATGAAGCCAAACCACCCTTATTATTCTATATTATAACCAAACAGTAATTACAATTTCAATATTCGGAGTTTAGATGTCATACAGAGTAGTTAAGCTAATCAAATTTCCGAGCTCCTCAGGTATAGGACCGGACAACCAGTTGGCTTCGAGGCTCCTGTTTTATTTTATTTTTTCAATTAAAACTACATTAAAAATAAAAATCGATTACATTGCTTAGATATAGTAGAAGCACCCTAATTTCTAAAGATCAAAACTTACAAGTAAGTGAGGTTGGGAAAGTTTCCCCATTCCTTGGGAATCTCCCCTGATATGCCAGTGCCAGTAAGCGAGCTGCATAAAATGTTTGTTCCTTTTATGCAAAAGTGAACCTTAATTTACAGTTACTTAAACCAGGCCAAGGTGAATTGAACATGCTTACATTTTATTTAAATGTTGCATTGTAGCCCATTCTTTAGGAAGTTCACCGCTGAGGTAGTTGCGGGTGAGATCACTGTTATGATGAAGATAATCATTGTTATGATGAAGATAATCATTATATGATAATAAATGTGAGATTTTTTTCCTCAAATAAATAGAATTAAGATATCAATAAGACAATAAATATTAAGAGAAAAGTATGTAATGTGCTCTATCTATAACATTATATGATTCATGCACTCACACGTCCTTCACCCTGGTAGATTTGTTTTGGATCATGTGCTTCACACAAGCGGACAATATTTACTCGGTGGGTGAAGAACACTTGCATGAAGTCCATGATCCAAACCAAATTCATGAGGGTGAAGGACACGTGTGTGCGTGACGCCCAAAGCTAAGAATATCTACTCTGTGGACCTACTTTGTTACACTACCACATACTCTCTAGTGCATGGATAATCCCATTCTAAAAAACCTACCCAATTCTAAAAAACATACCCACAAGGGTGATACATGCCGGCATATTCTATCTTCTATTCTAATTAGGAATGAGAAAATGCAGAACTATTTTGGAAACACAATATATATATATATATATATATATATCAAGCTTACCCTTTTAATAATGGTTTAAACCTTAAATCTATCATATTATCTTAATAATTTGTATTAGGAAACATACTAGTTATGCATTAAGAGAGGGCTCCTAATGAACACAATGCAATAATGAGAGTAATTAAGCTGTATGAATAGCTCATCTCAAAATGTGTAGCAAATAAAAAAAAAAAATTCCAAGAAACCAGATGCGAAGGAATGTTCTTACATCTCTTCAAGAAACGGTAGGTTGACCAATTCTGGTGGAAGCTTGCCTTGAAGACTCATAGTTTTCAGCTTACTGCAGTTCAAGGAGGGAAAAAGTATAAGAATGAGATCATTTCTCATTTCAACTGCAACTGAATTTTATGGACTTTTTTTTTTTATTTTTTTTATTTTGGGCCAATTGAAAAAACATCCCCAAGTTTAGGTATAATTGCACCCATATGCAACTTTGTTCAAAAGTACACGGACATCCCCTGCCATTAGTGGGGTTCCGTTATAAATAAATAGCTTAGGGGGAAAATGGTCCTTTTACCCAACATATTCAATACCTATTTGATCGGTGCTATTGGCACCTCCTCTATTGACCTATTCATACCTCACTTTTTAAAATTTTAATTTAATTATATAAAATTAAATGGTTTTATTAATTTTTTTGATTTATTTCCAAAATTAACTTTTTTACTTATTTTTCAAACTTAATACACCCTATCCCTTTTTCACTAAAAATAAAAATAAAAATGCACATCATCTATGATCTCTCTAGTCTCTATACAGTTTCTCACCTCCATCGCAAGACCCTTGTTTTTTCTTCTTATTTCATAGTGAAATCATCCTTCTTGTATGACATTTTTTTTTTTTGTTTATGTGGTCGATTGGATTGTTGGTGAGAGTATGATATTGATTGTCACTGGTGGTATTTTTTTTTTTTTTTAGCGATTGAGTAAGGGTTTTGGTTTCGTTTCTTTTTGTTAGAGATTAGGTTTTCTTTGTTACGATTCTTGGTGCGATTTCGTTGTTTTGGTTGTTGTTGGTGTGTGGGTCATTTTCGTATTGTTATTCCAGATGCTTGATCTCATTGTTAAACAATTCTTTCATATGTTTGATATTATTATCATAAAATTATTCCAAATGCTTGATATCATTCGTCGACAATTCTTTCAGATTTTTGACATGATTCCCAGAGACTCTTCCATAATATTTTGTATATGTGTATGAAGTAAATTTTAGGGTTTAAGAGTTAAGATTAAAAAATTCATGAAAACAAATTACAAGTGAACAGTGAACGTGGAGTTATTATTGTTATTATTATTATTATTAAAAAGGAAAGTGAGATTTTATTAGATTTATTTTGTAGAAGATTTTTTTTTTAGAAAAAAAAAATTGTATGTCTCTTTAAGTAATTTTAATAAAGGAAAAAAATATACTAAATAATTTAAAAGTGTGGCGTAAATAGTTCAGTATAGGGTGCCAATAACACCACTCTAACTATTTACATAAAAGTGGTCATTTTTTTTTTTTAATTATTTATCTTTTTCATTTGATTTCTCATGTGGACAGATGTCATTCTTTATATATATATATATATTACTTATCAAGTAATGTATACTTTACTTTAATTTCGGTAAAGACATTGATAAAATTACATCGATTTTTATAAATTTTAATCTGAATATTTTTGTGGAAGATAAGTTTGATAAAATCTATCTATAAATAAAATTTGAGAATTTTTCAAGATATAAGGACATTGAAAAAAGGAGAGAAATATAGGAAAGTTCAAAAAAATAATTCTACTGTTTGGAAAATTCTCAAATTTTATTCATATGTTGATTTTAATGAACTTATCATCTACGCAAAAATTCATATTAAAATTCATAAGAATCAATATGATTTTATCAAGGTCCTTACCGAAATTAAAGTAAAGTATATTTCACTTGATAATTACTCTCTCTATATATATATACTATTCTCTCATAAAGGGTCTTTTATTTTAATATATAGTAAATATTTTAAAGAAATTTATCGAATTAAATGAATTTTGATTTGATTTTGTTTTTGTGGTTGTAAACTAAATTTGAAAAATTTTCAATTTCTACAACAATTTTTTTAATAGAGTGAAAAATAAAATGGTGACAAGAAAATCATATAGATTATATCATTTGTTTTTACTTTGTCTTTCTGAACAAGAGAATTTAATTGAATTCAATAAATCTTACTGATGAAACGAAGAGAGAGTGATGAAGAAGAAGAAGAAGGCGTGCACTTACAAGTTTGTGACGTGGGAGTAGTTGCCATCGTAGTATTTACAAGTGATATTGTTGTCGATATCTGTCCCTGTTGCCCATGTCTGAGTTACAGAGAGATTTCCTGACTTGCAAGGATCGTCAGTGGGATTCGTGAGTGTTGCACCCAATGTGGAAGCTATTTGACGAACAACAGCAGCTGCAGTGCACAACATCCATCACATTCATGTCGTTGCTGCTTATTATAATTTGAATTAAACATTTTACCAGCCAAAAAGTGAGAATATATGATAATGATTATGTAGATTATATGAAATTAGTTTTTAACTACAAAATACAAATACAGTTTTAATTGTTAGTATCCATTAGGGGCTGGAAGAGACCAGAAATTGTTTCTAATGGGGGTTGTGAAATATTGAGTTATATCAACATGTTTTTTAGGGAGGGGAAGAACTCGAAACCGTAATCTCGTGATGCAAATTGAGAGATTTACCACCGGACTAACCTCATCTCGTATATCAATAAATATATATATACATATATATGATTTTCTCTCCTTTTTATTTTTTTTTTTATTTTGAAATAATACAATAATTATGGATTTAGGGAAGGGGGGCATACTCGAACCAACAGCCTCCTGATATAGGTGTGAGAGACAAACCATTAAATCAACCTCGAACCAACAGCCTTCTGATGTAGGTGTGAGAGACAAACCACTAAATCAAGCTCATCTTGTCCGATTTTCTCCCTTTTGAACAAACTATATACCTATTACACAGCTAATGAATTGGGTTATTTTATGAGATTATATTGAGTTACATTGAATATGATAGGATATGATGCGACTAAATTAGTACCGACGTGTAGGGATGAACATGATTTGGATCATTTCGATTTTCGACCGAAGCAAATTGAACTGAGAAATATTTGATTTTTCTTTATTGGGATATTATGATTTTAGTCCCTCTGTTTTGCATTAATCATCTTAACCAACACAATCATCACTCATATGGAAAAAAATCAAATTAACGTCACAAAATCATCAAACATATAATCTTCATCAATCCAAATTTTTTTTTTTTTTTTTTTAAATTTCCAGAATTTCCAGATTTCGGCCCACCAAATCAAAACCCCCAAAAATCCCTAAATCAAAAACCCTCACAATCCCTAAATCAAAAACACACCACCACCACTGTCACTCCCAAACCGTCGACCATCACCACTGTCACTCTCAAACACACTCCCAAACCCTAGCCACCCACAAACACACCACCACCACTGTCAACCCCATCGTATTTCAAAAAAAAAACAGATGAGATCGGCGCGTCGCACATCCATCTTCTCTCTCATCTATCTCTTCTTTGTCGCACATCCTCTCCCGTCTGTTGGCCGTCGTGTCGATCGCCGATCTCTTATGGCGGCCACGTTGGAGGTTGTCGACGGTGGCCGCGCGATACGGTGGGAAGAAAGGGATTCGTGACAGAGGGAGAGGGTGGGTGGCTATGGTTTTGGTGTTCAGTGGCGGCGGCGGCGGCTTGAAGGTGGTGGTGACTAGGGTTTGGGTGTTTGAGTTGTGGTGGATTAGGATTGTAGGAGATATGGTCGAAGATGATGATGATCAATGAAGATGGGTATTTGAGTTGGTGTTGAATGGTTTTTGTTGTGTTATTTATTTATTTTATATTTATTTGTTTTTTTTTTTTAAATCTGATATAGATATATATTATTAAATCTGTTTTTAATTTTTAGTTTTTTAATTAATTAATAAACTTGTTTTTAATTTTGTATTATTGTATATTTTTTTTTTTTTAGTTTTGTAAATTGTTTTTGTATATTTTATTAATTATTTTAATATTATTTAATATTTTAAAATTTAGTTATTATTTAATTGTTTGATAATAATAATAATTTAAATGCATTTAATATAAGAGAAATTCAAAAGTAACCATCGGAACAATTAACTTTTGTTACTAACCACTTTTGAAACTTTAATTGTTAATAACAATTTTTTTTAAAAAAATTCAATGTATATCCATAAATTACAAAAGTACCCTTGAAATTATTATTATTATTATTTATTTATTTTATTATTATTATTATTATTTTTAATCTCAAACTTAAAATCATGACTAAAACTTGAATGTTGAAACTTGAAATCATGAGTAAAATGAAATGTGAAACTTGAAATCATGACTGAAATGGTAACGTGAAACTTGAAATCATGTCCAATTTCATTTCTTTCCCAACCTTCTTCCCCAAATTAGGTTTTTTTCTTTTTAGGTTTTTTGTTTGTTTTTCTACAGATTGGTGCGTCAGTCGGCGAAGGGGGAGCTCTAACGGCACGACGCACAACTCACGACTACACGACGGCTAGGCGAAGGCGGCGACATGACGACATCGCTCTGGTACGCAAAGAACAACGTTTGGTTCGCAAAAGACGACATGACATTATGAATCGAAGCTCTGCACGAAGGCCACAACCTCTGCCGCGAAGACTAAAAGGTCACCGGCGCTCGGCGACCTTTAAAGTACTCCGACGAGAGAGAGATCGGGGAGAGAGAGAGTAGAGGAGAGAGAAAGAAAAAAGAGAAAAGAGAGAGAGAGAGTGTGTGTAGGGATGGTTTTTATTTGGGGCCATTTCAGTAATTTCTCAAAAACATGGCTATTAACAATTAAAATTTCGTTTGTGGTTAAAAATGAATTTCCCATAATATATGTGGCCATTTTTGGCGATTTCCACTTTAATATTTTATTAATTTTAATGTATTTAATAATTATTTATAGGGTACAGATATTGACACTCATAAAACTTATTAGTACACTCATGTTCAAAATTTAAAAATTAAATATTACTATAAATACTCATTCTAATGCCAACAGTACCCTCGTTATAATAAATATATATTTTTTTAATACATATTATTTATAAACACTCTTAAATTATTACCACACCCAAGTTATAAAAAAATCATATTATTTTTGGAATCAAATCCTTTTTTAGTGATGATCCAATTTACTTTTGGAAATATCTCGAATGTAGGAGCCTTATAAAAGAGAATATGTATATGGAGTTAAAAGATTTTCAATTTGGAATTATCTTATTTGTATAGCTATCTAAAATAAAAAAAAAAATTATTGACATCTATGGTTATCATAAAAAATAATAAAAAATAAAAAAAAATTTGTTGATATTTACCGCTATAGTTAAAATTTTTTTTTTTTTTATAGAGTTTATAACTATATATAAAAGAAAGACAAAAACAGTATGATAATCATGTGATGATGAAAAAATTTGATACTTGAAATAAAATTAAAGTTTAATTAGTGTTTATCATAAAAAATAGAGTTGACCATAAGTTTTTTTTTTTATTTTTATTTTTTATTTTTATTTTTTTATTTTAATAATGAAATATGGTTGAAGATATCTGTGTAATTAATGAGTGTATATAGTGTTTGATTTATTTTTAATTAAAGTAACTTGTCCTTATTGGTAAATTTATATTGAGATATTTTTGTAAATAAATTTTTTAATAAAATATGGGTGTACTAATAAGTTTTATGAGTATCAATATTGGTTCCTTTATTTATATTGTTTTTTAATTAAATCTGATTGGAGGGCATACTAGTCTCTACTCTTGTTCCTAATAAGTTTCTAGAAGCTTTCGCTAAATTTACCATAATGCCCTTGTTGACCTAATGGAAGTCAACAAAAATCTAACGAAATTGGATGGTAGGGACTCAAATTTGTATTGTCAGAGAACTAATGGACTAAAATTAATAATTCCAAAAACTAATGGACCAAACCCAGATAAACACAAAATAGAGGGACTAAGCCATTTTTTCCCTTCTTTATTTTAACGGGTTTTAATGGTTTCAATTTCATATGGTTTTTGGCCTTTTTGTCCTATGGGTCTGCTATTTGGATTTTTAGGTCAATATTTTGGACTTGTATGAAAAATATTTTAAAATAAAAATTGCCAGCTATAGGTTCATAATTTTATTTTATTTTTTAAAATATTACAACAATTCTGAATTTAAGGGATGAGACACAATTTGAACCCACAATCTCATGATGTATGTATGAAGAGCATACTATTGAGCTAACCTTATGTTCATAGGCTCATAATTATAACTTAAAATAATATTTTTAAAAACATTAAATAAAAGAAATTACAATAGCTGTTTGATAAATTCAAATCCCAATATATTTAATCAAACAACTCCCATGAATATTTTTAACATAATGATATAATTAGCATTTATGATATGAAAAAAAAAAAAAAAAAAAAAAGTTTAAAAAACAATTATACAATGTTTAATCCATTTTGTTTGGTTTTGTACTTTTATCAAACCAAAACCAAAACTAAACTTTAATTTCGGTTTTCTTTTCTAGACACCGGTTTGAAGTGAACTAAAGTTGAAACCAAAATGAACAGGTATTTTGGGATTTGGTTTTCATGCCCACCCATAAATTAGTGGCATGTTTTTGCAATATGGGATTCGAGTAAAATAGTTATATTATGTATTTGACATACTTTGGGTTTAGACTTATTTTAGTAAAATAAAATTATCTACACTAATTTTAATCAACTGCAAATAATTAACTTCTGACATGGACCATAACTAGGAACAAATTGGGAAGAAAATTGCAGTTTAATTAAGAATAAGAAAAAAGAAACAAAAGATGTTTAAGAATAATTAGAAATCAACAATCAAATATTCATGTAAGTGGTGATGATGAAAAGCTAATTATAAATTTATAATTACCTTCGACTGGGTGCAGCGGGGGTACTTGTGTAACTGTCACCTGCCTGAAATACAAAAAAGAGAGCAGAAGAATTAAGCTCATCTGGTTGATGTGCATCATCAACATTGCTTCAGCTTTCAATTATCTGTACTGATTGGTTGCACTTGCATGGTTAGTTAATAGTATTTATAGACAGAAAAAAAAAAAAAAAAAAATATATATATATATATATATATATATATGAGTGGTGCTATTGACACATCCATACCGGTCTATTTATGCCCCACTTTTTAAAATTTTAATTTAATTAAATAAAATTAAATGTTTTTATTAATTTTTTAATTTATTCCCAAAACTATCATTTTTATTTATTTTCCAAAGTTAATACACCCCATCTCAGATATCTCTAATCCTTGTATACCTCTCTCCTCCATTGAACGATTTATTTTTTCTTCCTTTTTTTTTTTAGTTTTTCTTCTTCTTCTTCTTGTTTTATAGTGGAAAAGAAAAGGAAAAAAAAAACAAAAAATAGGATTGCTTCAACACAACGATAGATCGATATCATTCTAAAGAAAAAGTAAACTTCAAACTTATTTATAGAGAAGAAATTGTTTCCAGATGCTTGATACCATTCTCAGAAAATTCTTGCAGAGGCTTGATATCATTATTAAACAATTCTTACAAATGCTTTATATCATTCTCAGATAATTCTTTCAGATGTTTGATATCATTTTTAGACAATTCTTCCATATGCTTGATATCATTCTCGGACTCTTCCATAATATTTTGTATGTGTGTAAGAAGCAAATTTTAGCGGTTAAGAGTAAATTTTTTTTTAAAATTTTTAAATTTTTAAATTTTTTTTATTTACAAGAAATATATTACAAGAACGTGGATTTTTTTTTTTTTTCTGAAAAGGAATGTGAGATTTTAATAGTTTTATTTTGTAGAAGATTTTTTTTCCTTAAATTGTATGTTTCTTTAAGTAATTTTGATAAAGGAAAAAAAGAATACTGTATAATTAAAAAAGTGGGGCATAAATAGATCGATAGAGGGTGTGCCAATAACACTATTCTATGTATATATGGAAAATTTTCAAATTAGTGCGTCCTGATATAACTCCATCAGTGCGTTGGATGTGAACTATTTGATTTACATACTTTGATTCAAAGTGTATGCACTTGTCAAAACTTCTCCATAATCTATGACTCACATGCAACGCACTGATGGAGTTATATCAGGACACACTAAAGAGAAAAGAACTGTATATATATATATATAGAGGAAACTTTTCTCCTCGATGTGCAGCGATAAATATATATTAATATATTGCATGTGAACCATTAAATTGAATTGCTTTAACTCTGTTTAAAAGGACTATTTATATGATATTTCTGTTGTCAGTTCGACCTGATATAAAATACATCGGTTCCTTATATGTGGGTCATAAATTATGAAGAAGTACTGACAAGTGCATGCAGACCTAACCAAAACATGAGAATCTAATACCCTATATTCAAGGAACTGATGTATTTTATATCCGGTCGAATTGACATGAGAAAGATTTTATATATATATATATATATATGTATGTATGTATGTATGTATGTGTGTCTGTTTTGACCGGTTCTGTAACACTTTTTTGGTGTTGATTTGATGTGATTATCATTGCTTAATAACTTGAGTCTAATACTACCAAAATGTGTTTCTGACTATACCTTTTAACACAGACACAAAATAAGACTCGCACTTAAATCTTTGATTGAGTTTTAACTCTTAAGGTTTATAAAAGTCTCCAGTTTTTTTTTTTTTTTTAAAAACTAATTGCCAATTATTTCACTAATTTAATATTATTAAAACTTAAATTACTAAATAGACGTTGATCCCATTAAAAATTAAAAAAAATTAAAAAATTAAAAAAAATTAAAAATTAAAAAAAAAAAATTCTAAATCAATCCTATAGTATTTATATATATATAAAAAAAAATCCAATTACATCCTAGACATTTAATGTAGATTTAGACTCCATGCATGCATACCTAATAATATAAAAAAGTATCAATCACACAAGAAAATGAAGTGAGAAACATACGTATATCTAGACGACAAGACTGTCCGGCCGAGTCTGAGAGTCTGATCCTGTAATATAATTGGAGGAACAAATTAAGTGATCAGCAAAGACCCTTGTGGAAAAGTCTGGTTGTGTTGAATACTGAGAAATTGTGGCTAGAAATAATTTCAGATAGATATTATGGTGAAATTCAATATTGTCCCTTTAGTTTAACCTAATAGCCAAACTAGTTTCCTAATTTTCAGAATTGTGTTAATAGGTTCCTCTAGTTATCAAAAATCTGTATTTTGGTCCTTACGACCATCCAATTTTGTTAGGGTTTTCAAAGATTCCATTAAAGTTAAGAGGGTAAAAGTGTAAACTTACACTGATTGCTTCTAAAAACATTTTAATGAAGGAAGACCGTAAATTGACTTATTAATTAAAGATTATTAAATGACTATTTTTCCCATTTTAATATTTTTAGAAATAGGGGAAATAAAAAAAATAAAAAATAAAAAACATACACAAGTCTTCTTACAAATTTACGCGATGAGAGGAAAAAAGAGAAATTCACCAAATTGATGTAGATTTTAGTCTTTGATGATATTTTTGTAAAATAAAAGAGAAATTAAGGTTTAGGTTATAAATGGATGGCTGGTTTTTTTTATAAATAAAAGCAATACCATGTCTCTTGATTATGGCTTATGATTCAAGACATAAAAAGTAAATATCTTCGTGTGTCACATGGAGAACAACAAATGGATTTGGAGAGTGATGTCTAACGACTGAGTCTAGCAATTATCCCATAAATTTAATGTAGATGCAATCCACGAATACCGAATTAATGATATGAACAAGTTAGCAATTGATACTGACCTGCAGCTATCGAATAACAATCACACAAGAAAATGAGAAACAATGTTGGGACCTATACATAAATACATACTGATCAGCTCTCCTGTATTAGAATTAATTAAAGTCTGAATGTATATTGGTTGTGGAAAAGTCTGAATGTGTTGGCTACAGAAATTTGTTGCATGGAAATCACTTCAGATTTCAGATCAGGGAAGCCTCTTGAAAAAATTCATTTTAGTCAAAATTATTAATTGATTTTTTGGTTTTTTTTTTTTTATCCCTTTAAAATGAAATTTCTGCATTAGACATTGGTTTTTAATTACATATAAAATTTTAATCGTAAATAGCCACGTTTTGAGAAGTTACCTATATACTCCATATAAAAACAAGTTAGTGGTTGATACCGAGCTATCAAATGACAAATATCAATCGTACAAGAAAGTCAGAATCATTAATCGTGTTAGTGGAAAATTTTGAATGTGTTGAATTCTTGCTTGTCTGATAAGGCCACCAGTGGGAGAAAATCTTTTATGGGTCCGTCTCACAGCTGATGGTGGTGAGACGGGCCCAATCCAACTGTGTGACGTGGTATAAAACCGAAATAAATTGATTTATAAATTGTTTTCCAATTATAATATGACATTTGGCAAAACTTTGAATTAAAACCCTAGATTTATGAGAATGAATTTGCTCACCTAAACTTTTTGTGGGTAAGCATTACCTCCCTCCCTCAGCACTTGACATGTGTCCAGAGAGGGGGTGCTTCTGTTAAAACACATTAATAAAAGCACCTCCTCCCTGGACATATGTCAAGTGCTGGGGAGGGAGGTAATGCTTACCTATAAAAATATGGGTGAACAAAAATGCACTATAGATTTATAACTTCTTTTCTCTTCCTCACGCCACACTGCCACCTCTTCCACATCATTTTGTTTCAACACGTTCGGTTTTTACTTCTCAAATTTATCGAAATTCTTTTACTTTCAGTTTCTTCTTTTTTTTTTAATTTTTTTTATTTTGTTTTAATGACTATACCACATGGCACAATTAGATTGGGTCCGTCTCACCACCATCAGTTGTGAGACGGATCCACGGAAGATTTTCTCCTACCTCACAATATCTATTTATTAGATGCAAGTGAGAGTGACATGACTCATGAGTTTACGATTGAAGATTATACTATAGCCAGAAGTTTACTTATCAATGAGTGAAACTCACTTATGTCGAAACAGTCAATTATATTTATTATACTTAATATGGACAAAGTACACACTCAAAGAAAATTCCACAAGGATGTGGGGATAGTTAATCTAATTGGCAAGCTAGAATGTTTAAACGATATTTAATTCTTGAATGATTTGTTTATTCTAATTTATATGAACATTATTATAATCATCGTGATCGTGTTGTAATCGGAGTTAACTCAATATTCATCTTGATCAGCGGATGTCTTTGTATAGAGGATAACATTACATGTCATTAAAATTAATTTTTGGAAAAATAGCTTTTTCAACAACCAGCTTTAAAATTTCATTACTTTGAAAATTTGTAGGGCTACATTGATCGCACAATCCAAACACACGTCCATTGCATGCAACTTTTTCTTGGTACAAAAGCCTTTACCAAGTTTCTGGATACATTTCCAGAAACGTTTACAGTACCTAACAAAGATTAATGTTTCATTTGTGCAATAAGTAACCAAAGAATCATGATGATACAACATATAAACATAAAGGTTCTTGAAAAATCGAAAGAGAAGGAGAGAAAAACGGAATCTTGAAAATAAATAGCAGACATTTTTGTACATTTGTAGATCTCAGATTGTGTAATGAACATCTTGGGCAGGTTCTGAGGAGGAGCCGGTCAATGGAAGGCTATCTGATGTCGAAATTTGAGCCAGCGAGTTTTGTCTTTCCAATTGTAGACGACTGTCTCGCATGGCTTTAAACTTCATATATTTCTCTGCATTAACTTCATGGACATCATCATGAGTAGAGGAAGGACCCGATATGGAGCTGGTTGATGCTGAGTGATATGTATGATTATGCATCATGAGGCGCTTGCCTCTAAGAGCTTTAAACTTCATATCTTCGCTGTAGCTACCTGCTTCGGGTATTGCATCAGGAAGTGGGGTTGTTCCTTCCAACATGTTCACCACTTCGGACATGGTTGGCCTTAGAGATGGTGAAGCATTTGCGCATAAGAGTGCTACTTTCATCATCCTTTCTGCTTCGAACTTGTCGAATTCAAATCCCAGATTCTGATCAACTAACTCCATTAGCTTTCCATTTTGGTATAAATAAAAGGCCTGAAAAATACAAATAAAGTTAATAAAAACTAAAATCCTACAACATAAGGATTAAATACAAGCACAAAATGCTCTTAAAGCCTACAACGATAAAGGAATCTAAAGAATATACAAAGGTCAAGACATTTGATACTGCAAATTAAGGGGAAGCATAGTTTGTATCAAGTAAATATAGTAAGGAACATAAATTAGGGAATTACTAACCCAATCTAGAACGCAATAGCAATTTTCGGCAGGCACATAACTCATATTGTTCTTCCCACTAACAATTTCCAAACACACGATTCCAAAACTATAAACATCTGCTTTATAGGTTAAGTATCCCCACATTGCATATTCTGGTGCCATATATCCTCTGCATGACCAAAATTCTCACATATTTCATACTGAAACAATATAATATATTGTCAGTTTTACAAGAGATAATGTGGCTTACATTGTTCCAGCAATTCGAGTACTGATGTGGGTTTTCTCCTCCTCATCGAGCTTAGCCAATCCAAAGTCAGATATTTTGGGGTTTAGATCCCCATCAAGCAGAACATTGGTAGGTTTGATGTCCCTGTGAACAATTTTGAATCTTGATTCTTCATGAAGAAAAGCTAAGCCTTTGGCTACCCCAAGACAGATTCTGTGCCTAGTTGGCCAGTCCAGTTTAAGTTGAGAGTGTTCATGATCTAAACATAGCCATTCCAAGAAATATTACAGAGGGGAAATAAATCAATATATACTTGTATGTTACTTCTAGTTAACTAAATGAAAATTACCAAACAAAGCACGGGCAAGGCTGTTATTTTCCATGTATTCATATATCAGCAATAGTTGATCTTTTTCTATACAACAACCATATATTTTCACAAGATTTGGGTGTTGCAAACATGAAATGATGCCTATCTCATTCAAAAATTCACGATTTCCCTGCCTTGATTTCGAAGAAAGCTGCTTTACAGCAATTATAGAACCATCGCTTAATAGACCCTGCATCAGAGTCATGAAAAGGAGTTTAGATGTTTTTAAGCAGAACTTGAAGAATTTCCTGTATTATGAAGGATAACTGAGATGACCAAAGGTTAGCTTGTATACCTTATAAACAGGTCCAAACCCACCCTCTCCAATCTTGTTCACTGGGTCAAAATTGTTGGTGGCAGCTTTAATTTGCTTTAATGTAAAAGAACTTGTTTGCAGATCTAGTCCTGTAAGATCTGTGTAAAGAAAGAGAGACTTAATCCATTTATTTTCAGTTTCACATGTATAGGTAAATATGTATCAATATATAATCTATTAGTTGCTAGCCACCATAACAGATTATCTAGATATATTTCATAATACAATTGAACTCAGAGTAAAGAAATTAAGTTTAAAGGAAAAAACCAACATGAAAAATGGAAAATGTCTTCTTACAAGGTTTTAACACATATCCTACATCCTTCAAAAATGTGTTGTTTCAAAGTGTGTTTGGACTCAGGTTATACTAGTAATGTGTTCATAGGCAAATAATTGAAAAAAAATCTAGATGTGGCTAAATACCCTCATCAAACTAGGAATATTCAATTGAACATCTAATAGCTATCTAGAAAATTTTGGCATTGTTAAAGCTTCCAAGTACTTATACTTTTCCGTTAGATAACTTTTGTAATGAATAATTAGAGAGCAGCACATATAAGATGTTTGTTGACTGTTTTGTTTGAAACAATGATCTTTGAATTGGAAAGAAGCCCATACCTTTCTCTCTCCAACGCTTGGTTCTGAGATAGCGTCTCCAGTAGAGGATACCCAACATCAAGATTATGAGACATAATCCTACAACAGCAACAGCAACAGCAACACCAATTGACATAGTCTTTTTCTTTCCCTCCCTATAACGGGGTTTGAACTCTGCTCAAATCAAGCCACCAAGCAATTATGTAAATCAGAAACATACGGAGAGACAGTATTAGAAAGAAAGCCTGACTGCAGAGTATTGGAGACTACACTGACTAGGATCACCTAAATTGTGTTTCAATCCTTAAAATAATAATTAAGAAATAGAGGAAGATGAAAAGAAAATCACTCACTGGGTTCCACAGAAATAGCAGAAATAAGAGGGCCGTAGACGCCACCTACAGGAATTGCTGTAGTGCCTTTGCCAGCCCAATAGAAGCGGATCTCTAAAATGTTATTTGTAACATTGGCATTATAAGGTACTATAAGTGGGTTAAGAACCCCAGGAGCTTTAGCTTCTATGTCAAAATCCTTCTCCACTAGTTTGTCCTGCAAAAATGGCAATCCAATGACACCCTTTCATTTTGTTAACTTTGACCCAAAGCATGGCTCTCAAAAACACAGCTTAAAACATGGAAAATGCTTAGACACATCACAAGATGGTAAACTGGAAATGGAACTCAATTGAGGCAACATATTAATATGCCCATCCACATATCTCACTAACAATCTACCATATCATTCAACACTAAACTTCTTATTCTGAGACCTAACAGCCAAAATGGTGTCCAATGACAAACTATTGTTGACCATGATCGAGTACCTGAACATAAATATCAAACATGCGCCTGCCAACGCTGCTATAGGTGTTGTCATTTGTAAACCGTATCTCAGCAAAGTGCAGATTCACAGTATAATTTCCATTTTCTAAACAATATCCAAAATAAGTAAGAGAAGTAGGAACAATGCGCGCATCAATGTATAATTCTGAAATGTTTGATGATTTTGAAGTTGCAATATAGTGTGTGTTTTGTTCATCATCATCATCCATGAAGTCTCCGGTGCTACTAAATCCCCAATTAGAACCGTCAAACAAATGGTATGTTGCAGCACCACCACCAACTCCTGAATCTCCTTCAAATGTTCTGCCATTTACTTTTATGGTATCTCCACCACAATTAATGTAAAAAGAGTGCCAATCTAAGAAGTAAACAATTGTTAAAGCCAAACTCACCAAGGAGCAAGGAGGTTTTAAGATAATGTTTATGAAATGAAAAATTAAGAGCCAGACAAATATACAGCTAAACCATAAAGAACTACTTTTAAATACTAGTGACATAAAAAAAACCTCACATAGCAAATATTCCATATAATTCTCATTCTTTTTTAAGTTGTTGGAGAAAATCTACATGTAACTTACTCACATGGTAGAAGATTCAGCTGAACTCTCAGATGAAATCCAAATATTAAACATAATTCTGAATTTGCCTTCCATTTAGTTCAAACTAGTTACTTGTTTTTCAGAAAAACATAAAATATAACTAATCTCAACGAAGCTGGATCGATAAAAAGGCACAAAAGAAAGGATTGTTAAGGAAACAATTTTTTTTTTCTCTCCTGACCCATTTTAGCAGTCAAACAGAGCATAAGTTAAAAATATGAATAGATTTTGAAGATGATAGCCACAAAATGATTTCATACTTTGAAATTGAAAGGTCATATCATTGTCATTTAATGCTTCTTTTGCAGTCAAGAACTCTTGTTCTAATATTATTATTTTGATGTACCAACTGGATTAACATAACTCTGTTAGTAACCGGTACACGTGGACTTGTCACAGGGACCAATCCCAAATACAAGCCAAGTCCAAATACATATGCAGATTCTAATGCCAAATGTAAAATTAATACATGTGTGGGGTGGATTCAAATATAAGACTCTTACCATCATTGGCTTTGATACCATGTCGGTAACTGTTAAAATAAAAAACTTTAACTATCAGATTAGGCCCAAACAATAATGACAAGATCTGTGATTATGGCAGCCAATAAATATGACAAAGACTCATGGTATGGGGCTAGGATTGAGTAGATGTGAAGAAGATTCATAACAGATTTGTGAATTGTAAATACATTTCAATGTAACATATTAAAGTCGGATTAAAACCACACCCATTGTTGATAATTTGAATTTATTCATAGCATATTTTGATCCGGTTCACGAATCAAAGATATGAATTTCATAGTAATATACTAACATAAGATTTCAAACATACTTACATCGTTGGCATCTGAATTTGTTCGAACATGGAAGGTATCCACTTCTAGTTTAAGTCAAGGGTAAAGAAGAAAACAATTAGCACAGACACACTGTAAATTCAAGAACACATGATTGTGCATTGGCTATCATGAAAAGAACTTACTTTTGATAATAGGCTAATTATAAAGTAAAGTACGAAAATTGTTTACTTTCACACGGAAAACATGCAAAATCAAGCATTTAAAGCACAAGAATCTATCTACAAACACCCCAGAAGATATTACAGAACAAACAAGTGGAAAAGAAATGAAGATGAATGACTAACTATGTAAGCAAATGTGTTGATGGTTATTAGTAGCTAACCCCACGGAATAATAAAGAGCAAAAAAGCAACTTACAAATTTTTTTCCACCGAAGAACTTCGAAACAAGTTCAGATTTAAATTCCTGGAAGAATAAAGTTAAAAGAAATATCAGCATTTAGACCATCTACGTAATGCTGTAACACCATGAGAGTAGAGAGAGCAGATTTATTAACTACAAGAGAGAAATAAACTGACTGTTTCTCTCGACAAGCAGACTGCTCAACACTTTGCAAAGAAAAATTATTGTATGAAAGATCCCTGCATGCAACAAAGAAACATAAGTAACTTCTCGCTTAGATGATGCAGGAGAATTTCTTATAAAGTAATTAATAATTATTTGTTCCAATACTAAAATTTGTACTGGAATAGAGACATGCAGAGTGAATGTTAATTGTTCATCACCCCTTAATATTTTATCAACTCTTATGGCCTTCCAAAAATAAATAACAAAAATTTCAAAGTTTAGTATTTCTACCTCCAGAAAGAACAATAATAGCAAAAATAGTGAAATACATAAATTCACAAGAGTGGCACCCTAGCCCAACTAGAGATGCACGTTTGGGGAATGGGGATGGATATAGGTCCCCCCATCCCCATCCCCGCTTCACATACCCTTCCCCCATCCCCATCGCCCCCCCCCATTTGGGGAAAATGGGGATGGGGAATTTTGGGGGGACCTATATCCATCCCCGTTTTCCCCGTTTTCCCCGTTCCCATTTCTCCGTTTCCCCCGTTCCCCCATTTCCCCATTTGACTAAAATTTACAAATTAAATTAAAAAAAACAAACATTCCAATACAAATACATAATAAAATTCATTAGTGCATTTTATATAAAATGTGTATATATACTTAGGGAGTTAGGGTTTTCAAAGAATAAACAAAAAAATTAAAAATATATATTATAATTATATTTATATATGTTTAGGGGAAATGGGAAAATGGGGATGGGGGACCTCCCCCCCCTCCCCATCCCCATCCCCATTTCAACATAATTGTGGGGAAAATGGGGAAATGGGGATCCCCCCATCCCCATCCCCATTTCAATTTGGTGATGATTTTCATCCCTATCCCTCCCCCACCCCCCCCCCCCCAATTTTTCCCCCAAAAAAAATCGCCAAATGGGGATGGGGACGAGGGGAATTGGGGCCCCAAGAAAATGTGCATCTCTAGGCCCAACGTAATTAAAATTAAATAAATAAATCAGTTACTCAGAAACAAAACCATATTATTCTCTAATCTATATGATTATCAAAGTAAAGAAGGATGTGATAATCACATTATTAGAAATCATGAATTTTGCAATGGATACCCTCCAAGCTGCAGTTAAGCTTTCTCATATGAGACTAATAATGGGATGTGTAACCTCTTAGAAGTTTCATGCTTCATGCAACCTCTTTCCTCCTTTCACCCATTAAAAAAAAAAAAAAAACTCCTCAACCAGCTAACTAATTAGCTTCTTGACACATGCTAGTATGATTTACAATGTGTTCTACAAAACCAAATATGTTGGGATGTTATAATTTTCACCAAATAGGCAAATATGTCAATTAACACATCAAAAAATGTTTATGGAGGTAAATGGTACATAACGAATGCATAATACAGAGGTCGATGCTCATAGATTCCTAAAATAAGTAGATTTAGAGAGCTGGGAGATAAGATACACACACATTAATTCCTTTCTTCAAGATTGACAGTGGTATATTCCCGCGAAGAGAGTTTCCGGTTAGAAAGCTGATAAAACACAGATCATGCAATTAGTATGCAGGATGTTGCACAATTAACACTGTTCATCTAAAACTTAGCTTAGGTCAACTTACATGAATTTAAAACTTGCAGAGATTGGAACATTGGTAAGTTCCCCAGTTAGCTCATTAAAACTGAGATCCCTGTCCAAAATCAACAGATAAATCATATAAATTAAGTAAATTGTTGACCCTATTAACATCTTACAACTTTTCAAAAAACAAATCTGACAATCTATGCAATACAGCAGTAATTCTCCAGAGAAATATAGCATGAGATGTAGAAGAGTGAAGAATTCTAGCACTTAGTTTTAAAATATTGTCTGCATGATAAGTTAACCACCATGGAGACTTAAGTCAAGGAATGATATATCACTTAACATTAACAAATAGAAATATTTTGAAGGCAATAACTAGTGAACTAAAGTAATCAAACTGATAGATAAAAACACCCTAAGCTGATCTTTAACCACATAACCGTTCATAAGGAGTTTCAATCAAAGAGAATATTGAAAGATGAGAATTGTACTTGAAAAAATGGTTATGTATCAATTACTCTGCATGTATGTAGTATGGTGTTCTTTAGCCTCGTAATCTGAGTTCCTTGTTTTGGTATTCTACATGAGGTCAAAATCATCTATATTAGACATAATAAAATAGCAAATTATATGAGGTGGTGGAATCAAATTGTAATAAGTCTTATTCTTCTGAGGATGGATGGAACTTCTATCTAGGTTGAGCCAAGCTAGCCACCAAGAGTCTATCCTTAAGAGTCCAACTTACATATGTTAAAATATACAGATATCAACCAACTTTCCATGTGCTACCACTAGTGTTTTTTATCAGCAAATATAAGTATAGTAATAGGTATGCCCTCTCTGATCCTATGAGATTTATGGGTATGGCACATCTCCCAGAGAAATCAAGTTAACAATGCAACATGCACGAATTTAGCCTTCTAGCATCACATATATTTAGGTTATCTGAGTTTAGTATAGAACAGCTGGAACCTATTTAAGTGTCCATAACAGTTAATGCATCAGATACAAATTACATTACAGTTGCTAACATGTAAAAGAGTTAGTTGTTACATTGTCATGCATGATGTGTAGGCAGTTTGATTTTCAGTTTTGAAGTACTGATTTACAATTCATCATTTTCTTTTATCAATAAACCTTTTATAGTATCTTATCAAAACATGTATGGAATAAATTAAAAATCGACAAATAAACATGTAACATACTTACAGAAAACGCAGATTTTTCATTCCCCAGATATATTCAGGTATCCCTCCAGAGATACCGCAGTTCTTCAAAATTCTAGAAATCCAACATTACTTGTGTCAGATATAACAATTGTATAGTTGATAATTATACTTTTTCATCAACATGATAATAAAAAGCAATGAGCTTAGGAGCATACACCCGAAGAAGTCCTGTCATGTTTGTAAGCACAGGAAAAGACTGATTTGTTCCATGTATGTCACTAATCCTTCTGTACATATAGTGTGTCAATATGGACATATCCTCTCAGCAACATTCAATATATTATAAATTTGATCATTAATGTACTAAGTCATTCCAATAGTTTGGAAATATTCACTGACATTTGAGTTAGCTTTTCCAAAACGGAGAGGGATGGCGGAATGGGTCCTTTCAGTCCACTACCTTGTATTTCTCTGCATTAACTCAAATAAACTGATCAAAAACATTCAAGGGCCATAATATAAGCCAAAAAAACCTTTGTAAAGTAGATGATCTTACAGCCTGCTTAGTCCGCTCCAGCTTGATATATATTCTGGTATACTCCCAGTGAAGTTGTTATCGTTAATCCTACTGCATTGTGCAATAGCAATGGTTACAGCTTACGCTTCTGCCAGATTTTGCACATAATTTTACCGCAGCTATATGAAAAGCTTACAAGTTTGTTAAATTTTTCAGCTCAGCTAGTTCCAATGGCAAAATTCCACTGAACCTATTGGATGATAGTCTCCTGCAAATGAAAAGTCAATCAATCCTCCACCAAGTAGGTTGACCATAAGCATGAACTAAAAATGAAAAGGTTCTGCAAATGCCTTACAAAGTTTTTAAGTTAACTAACTTTCCCAGCTCTGGAGGGATCATTCCTGAAAATTGGTTTTGATCAAGGTCCCTGTTAAAAATAGATTCATTGAGACTTCTAGTAGTAGACATTGATCCAAATATTCCAACAGACTTTTATTTAAATGTGTGTAGTGCATACAAACAAGGAAAATATTATAAAGCACTAATCCAAGCATTACAAGTATATTGTGTGTGCAATTGATGGAAGGAAACATCACTACTTAGAGTTCTTTTATAATCCATCTCGAAACATAAAGCATGAGGGAATGGAAACTGATATTGCAAATACACTTAGAGAAGGAATTCAACTATGTGAAACAAACAACAATATTGCTGTTCACTTGCTGGCAAGAAAATCGAACATTGCAAATACATAAAGTTAGGATAGAGAAACTATAGTCAGAAACTATAAAAGTCAAGCAATTGATATGGGCAGTAATCATCGTATTGGCCCCTGAGCAAATTTGCAAACTAAGTTCAAAACTTACAAGTATGTGAGACTGGTAATTTTCCCCAGATGGCTTGGAATATTTCCTGATAATCGGTTAGCAAAAACAGAGCTGCAAGAACAAATTATCAATGGTTTATTAGTTCAATGAGGAAAATGCAGTTATAGTTGCTTGAATTGATCAGAAAGATGTAGAAATAGCTTACATGTACTTCAGTTGCATCGAAGCCCATTCTAGTGGTATCGAACCCTTTAAATAGTTGTAGGCAAAATCACTGCATTCCACAACAATGTTGATGTTTGTTAAGAATGTTTCACCTTTTCAAATTGGTTGTTTAGAATGTCATTTTTTCTTCCTTCTTATAATTCTCATGTTATGTATTTACAACTATTTTATAAGAAAACAAAAATAACATCATTAGCTTCAAATCAAATCCAACAAAAGGACAAGAAAATGAACAAATATGATTTCAAGACAAAGAAACAAAATTAAGTGCATTATCTCACATTTCAGAGATGTAAGGAAGACGAACAAGTTCAGGTGGAAGTGTTCCTGGAAGACTGTAAAGCATGAACTTTCTGAAAATGTAAACTGACCCAGAATCAGTTTCATGGCAAATAATAACCGTAGATAATTTTTTTTTTTTGAAAATATTAATCCAAAATCAAGGAAATCAAATCAACCTACATGACTGTAACATGGCAAGTGTTGTTCTCAATTTCGCAGTCACAAGTAATATTCCTAATAGGGTCCGTCTGTACAACTTGTTTGACATCATATGTGCCTTCACAAGCATCAGAACCAAAAGTCCAGTTGGTAGCTCCCATTGTCTTAGCAATTTGATTCAAAACATCAACTGCAACAACACATCCAACATCAAACAACTATTCTAACTTGTGCAAATCATAAAAATATAATGATAATGAAACTTGAATTGAACTTACCTTCATCTTGAGGCAGCCTAGAAGCAGCAAATGTTTGTGTCAAGAAGCAACTCAAGACTAGAATTGATACTGGAAATAGATATCTGGTTACTGTCATTTCTGGAACCCAAATAATAATAAAAACTTTGCTCTTCAAAACTCTCTCAAAGCTCTCTTCTTGAGACTTTAAGCTTAACCAAACATCTGTCACATTCTCGTATCTGTGACTGTAACTGTGTCCCTTTGTTGTCTTTCTTTTGATTAAAGAATTAATTATGTAAAGAAAGCAAATACAAATTCTAATGATCCAAACACATTTCCCAAAAAAAAAAAAAACTCTATCATAATTAAACAGCTATCATCCATTTGTTAATTGACCCTTTTTATGTAATACGACAAAGGATACAATGGATGGGTTGTTGTTATTGGACTATTGGAGGGATCTTGCTTGAGATTTGAGATTAGTTGATTATTAATGTGTCAAAAAAAAAATAGTAAGTAACCGGTCTTTATTACTTATTAGTAATTTTATATTTTCATTTTATGTCCGTATTATTTCAAGTTAAACCAAAATTGTTCATAAGTTTTGTGTTAATGAAAGGGTGTACATATGCATGTAAAATGTATATAGCGGGACTCAATCAACACTATCACATATGCTAAGAGGTAATGTGCGTAATGAATTGTGATTCGAACTTGAAACTTGTAAGGAATTTTAACCTCGAACAACACGGCTTGGTTAATGAAAGGGTATTTTAACACATTTAGATTCAAATAAGTTTTAGGAGTCTTTGTAACTTTATAGGAATTTTTTAAAATTTTTAATATCTTATAGTGACTTCTTTTTATTATTTTTCAATGTTTTTAATAGACAATATGATTAATTTAATTTTTATATATTATTTTAAATTAGGTTTAATAGTTTTTTATATAAAAATTAATAGTCAAGTTGTAAAGGTAATGATTTTAATTTTGATAGTAAATTAAATAAAAGGACTAAATCGCTACATGTTCCAAATTTTAAACTAAATCGATAATTATTTAAATATAATATATATTTTTCCTGGTTAAAACATATTTTAATGGCATGTTGATTGACCTTTTGCTGGTCAATGATGAATGACTGGGCACTCATTCACTCAATCTAGGTGGTCATAAGTTGCCGACACGTGACTATTTTTTTTTTTTAAAGGTTATTATATGTATTGTTTGAATAATTATTCCAATCAATTGGAAGAAAATTCCTCGAATGTACTTATAAAACACTTATAGTGAGACTCAAATCCTGACCGATCCAAATATATATCAGCAGACAAATCAGCCAGTAAACCAGCTACGTTTATACGACGCATAGCAAATGTCAAATACATTTCCAATCCAAATACGACAATCTATTAAGTTGATTCACTTCACTGGAACAAAGTTGGTTTAGTTTTGTACTTTGTCTAATTAATGTTAATTATTAGTGGGAGCTTCAAACTAGATCGAAAAGCGGCATATTTGTTTTTGGGTATTTGAGGATGTTCTTCAAATCTCTACTTGTTTTATCATTTTTGTCTTTGGGTTGCATTGGTACATAGTCTTTTGTTGCTGCTAAGCTTCCTCAATCTGAAGGTATGCCAGATTCTCTCTTTGTTTTTGCTTTTGTTTTATTTGATTTTAGCATCAGACTGTAACCAGCAATATTTATGAATCTGGTTTTATAGTGTTACTTAATTCAATTGTCTATCTTATTAACTACACCCATTTTCTAAACATTTGTTTATACAATTTCAAAATAGTATGTTACAGTGCATTCAATCTCAACAAGTATAATTTAATAGTTAAGAACACGGTTAGTATCCGTTCGTATTTAAGCATGTGGGGGATTCGAACATAGGACTCCCGGGTCAAACCAAGATCTATACAATGTTATTAATAACTATCGGACCTAAAAACTTAATGTAATAGGAAATAGTCCATCAATAGTATTTAATCATTCAAATAAGAACTCGTGTCACAATTTACTTAAGGAATTGGTTGGGTTGCTGTCCTACATGAAAATGGTATATTTAGAACTTAGAAGCTGATATATCAAGTCATTTACAGCTTTACTTGTCATGCCGAGTTTGAAATGCCTGTCTCTTGTATTTATTTTATGGATGTGGATGTGGTGTAGTTGATGCACTCAATCAAATAGCCAAAACAATAGGAGCTACTGATTGGAATTTCGATGCCAATGCTTGTGTTGTTATGAAGACACCGGTTATTGAAACGGATCCCACCGCCAACATTACTTGCAACACTATCAACAATACAAGCCGGCCACATTATAGCCATGTGGATATCAATACATATGTATGAAATTTAGTCGGTTTATCTACGAGAAATTGAATAATTTGTAACTTCTTCAAATGAGTTGAGAGTAAATGGATATCAATTCAGCAGTCATAGAACTAAGAATAAATGTGTTTGGATGTTTTAGTGTTATATCTCACTAAAATTAATATTGATTGAAAGTAATTAATTTTATTTGACCATGCTACACTACTTCAGCAGAACTGGCCTTACAGTAATGTTAGAGTTGTTTTAATGTTGTGGGGTGAGGTTCTGTACTCTATAATTGTTAAAGAGGAATAAAATTGATTTTCTTTCTTAATTAGGATTAAAAGAAACGCTCCAATCAGTGCAACTCCTTATTTGATAGGTTTAGGATTAAAATAATTTTTGTAGTGCTCTTGACTTTTTTTTTCCTAGGGTTTTCACTAATGAATTGTGGGTGTATGTTCCATTCTCGATCAGAAAATTCAAGCGTTGGAGTCTTTCAAGAGTGCTCCTACCGGAGCTGATCCAGCTTCCCTACCTTGAGGAAATGTGAGCTTTAGACAGTCTCGGATACTCATATAATTATTACACATACATACATATTATATATACATATATATATATATATATATATTCCATGTTTCATGAAATTTATTACACATACATACATATTATATATACATATATATATATATATATATATATATTCCATGTTTCATGAAATGTGTTTAGTCTCTGCTAGGTTGCCTAGAATTTTATAAGGGGGAAACACACAAAAAGAATTACAATGTAGGGGAAACGACTGAATTATTATAAATTGCTTTGTCTTCAAGTTTTTTCCTGAGTATTTTAACTGTATTTACCTAATTAGTGTCAAAAACGAGTTGTAAACTTTTATTACTTTGTGCGCTTGAAACTTCAAGTGTCAGTGTTCAAATACTATTGTTGGGATTGTTTTCTGTCAATTTAAGCATTTATTAGAGAGTCCTGAACAGATGTAAAACAAGAGTACAGTATCAGAGCTCTAATGTTCGACATTGATGGCCTTGTGGGCTGGCTCTTCTTGTCCTTGATCTTTTTAGCATCAATTCAATCTCTAAGTAAGATATAACTATATAGGTTTGCTTTTTTCAACCTTAATTTTGTAATCTATTGTTATTATTGTTATTTATTTTGTTTATTTTTAATAGATAATTATTGCTATTATAATTGTAAATATGATTATTTATTTGATTACCTTGTTGACAATAAACCGCGGTTGTGAAATGAAGATTTACTAAGCTTGACTTCAGTTTTGGGATGCGTTAATGCCCAAATCTTAGTCTCGGTAATCACATTCTGCTGCTCAAGTCAAAGTTTTTTATTTTATTTTATTTTATTTTATTTTTCAATCATAGTCTCAAATCTTATTTGGGGTTCCCCTTTGGTGGAAATCCAAATAAGGAGTCATTGTAGAATCCAGTTATAAATAAAATTAAAAAGAGGCTTGCCCCTTGGTCTAGGGGCTTTATGTCCAAAGGTGGGATATTGGTGATGATTAAGTCGGTGCTCTCTAGTCATCCAATGTATTTTATGTTGGTTTTTAGAGTTCCAGTTGGTGTTGCAAGGAGTATTGAAAAATTTCAGAGGGAGGTTTTTTGGAACGATGGTATTGTTAAGAAGAAAATTCATTTTGTGGATTGGAATTTCATTTGCAAAAGTAAAAGGAAAGGGGGTTTGGGGATTGGTAGGATTCTAGAAAAAGGAAAGAGTTTGCTAGCTAAATGGTTGTGGCGATTTGGCAAGGAGGTGAATTCTTTATGGAAATCTGTCATCTGTGCCAAGTATGGGTTGGATCCAAATTCTTTTTTGTGGAACTGGCAAAAACTCAAGGTTGGTTCTCATTTTGTGAAGGCTGTCAGCAAGTTGTTGTGCTCGGAAAGTTTATCGCACAAGGTAATTGATGATGGTTTCTGTGTGGTGGTGGGTAATGGTGAAATAATTAGGTTTTGGGAGGATATTATATGTGGAGCGCATCCTTTCAGAATTGCAATTTTCGCATAAGCAAGAAACAAAGTTAGTTGGTTGGTGGAAAACGGTAAATGGGAGGGAGGAAAATGGGTATGGAATGTTCTTTTGAGGAGATCTTTATTTGATTGGGAGTTAGATCAGTGGAAGTGTTTTTTGTTGGCTTTGGAATGTATTACGGTAAGAAGCAGTATTCCGAATTCATTAGGTAGGGTTTTTTGTCCTGATGGCTCATTCTCTGTTAGCTCTTTTAGGAGGTGCCTAGAGGAATTTGAAGGTGGTGTCAATTTTTCGTCTTCTTTGTTATGGCAAGGCTTTTCTCCTCCTAAGGTTGAGCTGTTTGTTTGGCAGTTGCTAAAAGGGAGGATTGTAGTGAGGGAGGTGATTCAAAGTTTGGGTTTCGTTTATTTGGCTTCTTCTGAATGCCTGTTGTGTAGAAAGGAGATCGAATTGGTGGATCACTTGTTTCTTCATTGCTCTTAGTCTTTAAAGCTTTGGTCCAGATGTATGATTTGATGGGGTGTGAATTTTTGCTTCAGCAGGTTGATTACGGAGTGGTTGCGAGGATGGGATGGATTATGTCCCAATTCTGTGTAGGAGAGCTTGGAATTCATTATTTTTTACAGTGGTGTGGTCTATTTGGGATGTTCGAAATGATGTGGTTTTCAAGGATGTTGAAGCTAGTTTGGGCAAGGCTTTGGATTCGGTAAAATTCAGAGTTGCTTCATGGTTCAAGTATCTTGGTTGTGGCCCTAATGAAGATTTATCCATTATTCTCTTGGATATTAGCGGGAGGTGCATTGATATGCATAAAAGAAGGATTTCGCAAAGCTGTGTTTGGGTTCCTCCGGTTGAGGATAGTCTCTTTTTCAATGTCAATGGTTCTGCTTCGGGATGTCCCGGGATGGCTGGAGCGGGAGGAGTTTTGCGTAACGCTGAAGGGAAAATTCTGTGTTTGTTTTCGACTTTTTTGGGGATTTGGGACTCTAACTCTGCTGAAGTCTTTTCCATACATTCGACATGTCAGTTGTTAGCCTCAAAACAGCAGCTTTTGAATTGAACAATTTCTGTCATTAGCGATTCGAAATCGGCGGTCTCTTAGGTGAATGGTGATGGTTTTAGGCCTTTTGGCAATTTGAAGATGGTCAAGCTGGTGTATGATATTCACGAGTTCCTGTGTTGCAATATTGGTGTTTCGGTCGTCTTCAAAAATCGAGGATCAAATGCTTTTGCAGATAGTTTAGCTAAATTGGGATATAACAGAACAGGGGATAAGTTGGAATGGGGAGATCTATGATCGTGTTTTACTTTTCTTTTGTAGCGTAGTTCTTGTTCTGTTTTGTTCTTGGGTTCGTACTGCAGGTTTTGGCTTGTTTTGTTGCCCCTTCTCTGTTCTAGCTCTAGACTTGTTTTAGTCGTGTTGTTTTGTTGGGCTTGGTTGCTGTGAGCAGCTGATGGATTTTGGCTGTTTTCCCTTTAGCCTGTATTAATAAAATTTGTTGTTTTAAAAAATAAAAAAAATAAAAAAAATAATCCCACATCATTTTGGTACTAAGGGGAAGTGCAATTGATAAATGTAAGAGCAACCCCAACGACTTAACCATTTGAGCTAGCCTTTGTGGTTGAGTTAGGCCCAAGACCATTTTGACCACTAACGGGAAGTGCAATTGATAAGTGAGTCAATTTACAACTTAATCCAATCTGTCAGTCAAATAATGCTATAAAGCTTTATAATAGTCCATGTTTGCACGACCATATGTGACTGGTTTGGTGATAAAACCTCTCATACATGTACTATAAGATTATGGGCCGGGTTTGAGTCATCCCTTTAAAAAAAAACCTCAATTTATGTAATTCTATAATACTTAAAATAAAAAAAAAGGTCCATGTTTGCACTTTACAGTCAAATAAAGCTATAAAGCTCTATAATAGTCCATGTTTGCACGATCAGATGTGGTTAATTTGGTGATAAAAAGCTTCATATATGTACCATAAGATTACGGGTTTAAGTCATTCCCTTTAAAAAAAAAATTAAAAAAAAAAAACCTCAATTTATGTAATAGTATAATGCTTAAAAAAAAAGGTCCATGTTTGCACTTTGCGGTAACAAATTTCCGTATTGAATTATAACCATTAGGTACTATATATATATTGGATGATAGATTAGAAATTCCTCAAAAGTGACCAACCTATGATCTACTTCTTATTGGAGTCTATGTCTACCTAATCCCTTTTGGTAGAAATCCCTCAATGATGCGGAGCCACCATATATTGGAGTCCATCTCTACACAACATCATTGGAAGATTAGAAATTCTTCAATAGCCAATGCACATCCCATGCAACACTTTCTATTGGAGTTTATGTCTAACCAAATGCTCGGGCCTACCAATATTGTGGCCAACTCCCTATCCAAGACACTCATGCCTCTAGAGAGCCACTATGCATAGATATTCGGACCTTCCTCGTCCTAGCCATGACTTCTTGCTTGGTTATCAGGACCTCTTGTCCTAACCAAGACTTCTTTGCTTGACTATCCAGACCTCTTGTCCTAGTCAAGACTTCTTGCTTGGTTATCCGGACCACATGTCCTAACCAAGACTTCATGCCTTTTACAAAGACTTTCTAGTGTGATCAATGAATGCAAATGATGTAAACAAACAATTCAACATAGAACATTTGATCAATACATTTCATGGAAACTAGACTTAATCATGTAAGCACACAAGTTAAAATAGTCTAGATACAAAACTTGAATTAAAACCTAGAGCATGTGAAAACAACAAAAACATATGGCTCATAGTTTCATTCACAAATCTAACACTTGAATAAATCATATACATGAAGCACATATTCAACATATTAAAAACATACACAAAAATGCTAGAATCACAAAATATAATTAATGAATATTATAGCCAACATTTAGAGGAAGGATATAATGAATAATCAATTAAATCCTAGTAGACTCTAAATACAAAATCACAAGTGCTAATCCTAGATTTGTTCAATTAAAAGATCCAAGCACATGCCAAGGTTATTGATCATAAAATGAATAAATCAAATCACAAATAACCCTAGATATCAAACTAATCACAATACAACACTCAAACATGTGAGAAACTAGAATAATAGAAAACTAGTTCACATTTGTCTCTAATTAGACTTGATTAGGTTTGATCATGAAGCTATCTTTCTCAATAGCATTCATCATACATACATATACATAGAGAAGAAGAAAACCCAATGTAATTGAAAGTTTAAAAAGAAGAAAACACAAAGATTAGTCAAATACCTAAGATTCACGAGCTAGTTTGGTTTTGAAGGTAGAACCACCACAAAATCGATCCAACAACTGCAAACTCACTTGGAAAAGGTAGAAGACTTGATCACGAGGATTCTCCAACTTAAATCACTCAATTCGGAGTCCGGATAAAAGTTATGGTGTTTGGAAGGTGAGAAGGTTTAGAGAGAAAATTATGTACATAGTGTTTTATAACTTTTCTTCTTGAAATGAATGAGAGGGAAAGAAGAGATTTAAAAGAGATGAAAGAGAGGGAAGTAAGTGACCAATGGAGGGTGGCCATATCACCTGCCAGTGAGAGGCGTGTGAGCCTCACGAGGAAGAGGGGCTGCTAGCCAGTGAGCCTCACGCACTGCTCACGGCCATACCCTAAAATGACTTTCGGCCATTTCACGCCTCCACTGCGCTTCTCTCGCGTTCTTTGGCCGTATTTGGGCCTCTAAACTCTGAATTCAAATCCATCTTCATATTACAAACCATGACTCTCTCACACATAAGGACGACTATGAAACTTTGACAAAAGGTTGAGAATTCTACTTGGTACACGACGACGAAGATAACACAACGTATGAGAACGTAAAGTAACGTAGTTTCCTAGTTTGGACTCGAAACCTAATAAGTGAGTAACAAAAATGATCGGGACTCAATAAGGAATCATATGAGATCATGTTCAGTTCCAAAAACAATAAAATAAAAACAAATAAATACAAAGTCACACAATTATACCATTCCTAGAGATAGTCTTAGAACATGCAATTTCACAATGTTTGTTAAATTAAATCTAATGCATGTGCATACTTCAACAAGTGTGTGAATGTGTTATACCAATTGTGTGCAACTATGCAGAGACACTAATGAATGTCATGTGTTTGTGTGCCTGTGCATTGTAAGAGGAATGAGGTCTAATATACCTTTGATGAGCAATGTAGCTTATTCCTTCTTGAAGACACCATCTTGTACGAAAAGTTGCCAAGTACTCCTTGAAGCTTCAATCATCATCAATCTAAGACAACTAAACATTACAAGAGAAACAATGTTTTGATATGGAATTCATGCCAAAACAAACCAAAATTCAAGCAATCTCCCACTTTGGCAAATTCCATGTCAAAACCCATATACATATACTAAAACAATTATAAGGAAAATTGGTCACAATAAGTTGCAATGAGTTACACATTTCTAGACAAATTTTCAACAACAAGTCTTGAACTTCGTATTGGTCTTCTCTTGATATCACATAAAATCAACTTGAAAGCACAAGAATATCCAAGAGAAAAAACATATGGCAATGCATATTCTTTGGCAAGAAAATAAAAACATTTGAGTTCAAATGGATCTTGTATGCTCCAATACATGATATCTAACAAAATATTCTAGCCACGGTTAACAACAAAAATTTTACATGCCATAAAGTTCAAGCTTGATGCCAAATACAACATATAACTAAGAAAATGAGACTAAGCAAGCTATAAACTATCATATATCTCCCCATACTTCTCCCCCTTCTCGACATGATATGAAGCCAAAAGGAAAGAATAAGAAAAATATACCTCAAGACCATTTCTAGCCACTTGTGCCACCAAGGAATGTTGTATGATTTGATGATCTCACATAATGCTTTGGAGTAGATGTTTTGCTTTCCAATTCTTTGATCTTCACATCTTGTAGCACTACCTTAGCATTAAGTTCTTCAATCTTCGTTTATGACTCCTCAATCAACCTTCTTGACTCTTCAACCTCACTCTTCAATTGCATAGCCTAATTTGGAAGAATGGTTGTGCTAGATGTAAGTGTCTCATATTTTGATTGACTTATTTCATTGACAACCCACATTTAGGGATGTCTATGTAATGGGTAGCTTAGGTTCCATTGGCAAGCTTCCAAGCATCTTCGTGTCTTCAAGATTAAGTGCAAGAGCGAAAGGTAATTTGACTTGATTCTATAAGTAGTTTGATTAAAAACTTAATCAACATGCATAGGCACATAATCAATCCGAATCTAAACCTAAACATGTTTCTATTTAATCAAACTCTAAATACATATTAATAACTCATATCAATTCAAGAGAAAAAGGAGATAATAGAAAGCGAAAGCGTACCTGAATCCATTGCCGGAGTTAGTGGATAAATTGTGATCTTCCAAATTATCATAATTTTTATGAACCCTAAATTTTTCTCTGTTTCTCTGTTGATGGGGATACAGAAAAACTAAAAAAAAGATCGTGTAATTTGGGGACTATAACCCTAAAATATAATAATTAGATTATTATAGGTTTTACTATTTCGAATTCGGCCCCTTATCAAATTAGATATAGTATTATGGTATCTACATATTAATTCCATAACAATTATACCTTTAAGCCTTAATACTTTAAATCTTAATTAGATCACTTTAATTTAGGCTTAACCAAAGATAGCATAACACATTTAATATTTACATGTGTGGCCCCACATGATGGAATTTTTCCAACAATCTCCCACTGGGCCACATATGTAATTATACAAATGTGTATGATTTTATAAGCTCCAAAATTTTGCTATCACAATTTTAGGCTATATCCGAACAATCTCGTCCATTGATTATGCTGTTATAGGATCAAAGCGGTTTTCGTCACATTTAGCGTGACTAAACCCATCAATGTTCACGTACACCAACATAACCAAACGACATAGATCAATCATGGATACGTAGCATGGAAATTGCATGCAATGTGATCTATACATGTCTGTTTCCAACTGGTCCTACTTTATTCCTTAGTGAGATCAATGCTTAACACAATGTAACAGAGTGAAATAAACTGAATACTTTATTTCTGATAAAAAAAAATATCCAAATACATAAATGCATAAATATGTCCAAAAAATCAAACATAAAGCAATAAAATGCAAAATGATACAAACTCCCACTATAATGTGATATCCTCACACAAAATAACACCCATATTAACAGTGTGCTCATGAAAGACCTTGGGTGGTAATCCCTTTGTAAGTGGATCCGCTATCATGGAGTTTGTCCCAATGTGTTCTATGGATATCTGTCCACTCTGCACTCTCTCCTTTACAACTAGGAACTTAATGTCAATATGTTTTGACCTAGATGAGCTCCTGTTGTTGTTGGAATATAGCACTGCTGACTTATTGTCACAATATAGTTTGAGTGGTCTTTCAATACCCTCCAGAATGCGCAGCCCAGTGACAAAATTCCGCAGCCATATCCCATGGTTGGATGCCTCATAGCATGCTACAAATTCTGCTGCCATGGTGGAAGAAGCTATGAGTGTCTGTTTGGCACTCCTCCAAGAAATAGCTCCACCAGCCAACAGGTATATGTAACCTGATGTGGATCTCCTACTATCTTGGCATCCAGTATAATCGGAGTCGGAATACCCTATGATCTCCAATTGATCCGATCTCTTATATGTGAGCATATGATCTTTTGTTTTCTACAAATATCTCATAACCTGTTTGGTTGCTTTCCAATGATCCATTCCAGGGTTACTTAAATATCTGCCTAACATACCAACAATGTACGCAATATCTGGACGTGTACACACTTGAGCATACATTAGACTACCTACAGCTGATGCATAGGGAATCTTCTGCATTTCCTTAACTTCAAGGTTATTTTTAGGGCACTGATTGAGACTGAACTTGTCTCCCTTAGCGACAGGGGTGTCACCTGGTTTACTGTTCTGCATGCCAAACCTTTTGAGCACTTTATCGGTATAGCTCCTTTGTGATAATCCAAGAATACCTCGAGATCGATCTCGTTGTATCTGGATCCCTAATACAAAAGAGGCGTCACCAAGATCTTTCATCTTAAAATTCTTTGATAGAAATCTCTTGGTTTCGTGCAACATGCCTATATCATTTGTGGCAAGCAGTATGTCATCGACATATAAAACCAGGAATATGTGCTTACTCCCACTGAATTTGTGATACACACAATTATCAACAACGTTTATCTCAAAACCAAAAGAAATAATCACTTGATGAAACTTGTGGTACCATTAACGAGAAGCTTGCTTGAGTCTATAAATAGATTTTGTCAATTTACAGACCATATTCTTTGGGTCTCCCGACTCAAAGTTTTCTGGTTGCACCATATAAATTGTTTCGTTAATGTCACCATTGAGAAATGCCGTCTTAACATCCATCTGATGAAGCTCAAGGTCAAAATGTGCAACAAGTGCCATGATTGTCCTAAAAGAGTCTTTCGTTGAAACCGGAGAGAAAGTCTCTTTAAAATCAATCCCTTCCTTTTGGGTAAAGCCTTTAGCTACAAGACGAGCCTTATACTTCTCCACATTACCTTTCGAATCCTTTTTGGTTTTAAAAATCCATTTACAACCAATGGGTTTCGCACCTTCTGGTAATTGGACAAGTTCCCAAACCTTATTGTCTTGCATAGACTTATACTCCTCATTCATGGCATCAATCCACTTTTGAGAGTTGGAACCTTGCATGGCTTGATGGAGGTTGATTGGATCATCTTCCATCATTCCAATGTCTTCCTCATGTTTCTGGAGAAATACGATAAAATCGTCCGGAATAACATTTCTCCTTTCTCCAGTGGATCGCCTTAATGGCACTGGTTCTTGAGGTTGTTGAGTTTGTTCCTCAGGAACAATTACCTCATTTTGAATAGGGGGTTGATCAACATTTTCTGGTTGAGGATCCGGATTCGCTTTTTGATCAATGACAGGTATAGAAAACTGCACATTGTCAAAAGCGATGGTGGGAATCGGAACCGATTCCTTCTCAAAGACAATGTCTCTAACCTTATTTCTCCCCCCAAACTCAACATCCTCAAAAAATGTGGCAGTTCCCGTCTCAAAAATTGACCTAAGTGTGGGATCATAAAACTTATAGCCCCTAGATCGCTCAGAGTAGCCAATGAAGTAGCTGCTTACAGTTTTGGAGTCCAATTTCTTTCATGTGGCCTGTAAAGGTCTTGTCTCAGCTGGACATCCCCAAATGTGAAAATGCTTTAGACTAGGCTTTCTGCCTGTCCAAAGCTCATAAGGTGTTTTTGCAGCTGCTTTAGTTGGCACTCGGTTCAGAATATAAGCTGCTGTTTTGAGTGCTTCTCCCCAGAGTGACTCTGGTAAGGAGGAATGACTAATCATACACCTTACCATATCCTTAAGAGTCCAGTTTCGCCTTTCAGCTACACCATTCATGCTAGGTGATCCTGGCATGGTGTACTATGGGATGATTCCACATTCCTCTAGGAATTTAGCAAATGGTCTAGGACGTTGTTCACCTGATCCGCCATATCTGCCATAGTATTCACCACCACGGTCAGACATGACACTCTTTATTCTTTTGTTGAGTTGGTTCTCAACTTCATCTTTAATAAGAAAGGCGGTTTAATTAGATCACTTTAATTTAGGCTTAACCAAAGATAGCATAATATATTTAATATTTACATGTATGACCCCACATGATGGAATTTTTCCAACAGATTCTTGCAGAGATTAGGTGTACACACACACACTTACATGTATTCTCATATTACTTTGCATTATTGTTTCCATGATTGTGTACATTTAAGTTTCAACTCACACAAGCACTTCTGTGTTTGTGTTTGTTTTGGTATGGTTGGTAAAATCTCGTTGTATTTTTAAAGAAATATATTTTTGAGATTTTTCATATTTTTACGAGTCCAACCATGTGTGGATTTTTCCCTAGATGAGTTCCGAGCGATTCAGAGACTTGTCTATATGTTTCAGATGATTCCCGAGACATTTGGGACATTCCGTGTTTTTATTAGAAATCGAAATTCAATTCCGAACTTAGAATGAAAAGTTATGTAATTTTTCATATTTATGATTGAGTCCAGGTTTATATTCCGAAGACGGAATTGAATTCTGAGTTTCGAGATCAAAATTGGACCGAAAAATGCTCGGAACGGAAGCCGGCTTGGTATGGCATGAAAACCACACCAAGAGAGGCTTGGCGTGAAAGGCGCGCGCATCTCACGCCCACAAAGGCTCTCGGCCGAGCGCGCCTCACGCCAGCCTCACGGCTTCACTGATTTGCTTTGAATTTTTTGATTTTTTAAGGTGGTTTTATTGTGTGTGTTACGCTACATGTGAGCTCATTTGTTTTGTGATTGCTTGTTGCATGAGTGGAATTGATATGGCAAATCATTGGATCCTTTGAATGCAAAAACTGCACCGTTTTGTTTGTTAAACCTAATATATATATATATATATATATATTATTTTCTTGCTTTCATTTCACCGAAAATATATATATATATATGTATTATTCTTCTCTTCGTGAGCTGTGAGCAAAATATATATATGCTTTTGAGAGACAAAAATATTTGAAGAGAGAAACTCCCAAGAACTTTTCTTTAATTCTCCAAACTTATTTCCTTATGCATAAATCATTATCTAAACATCATCTAGGATCATCTAGTATGTGCTAATGCATGACTCTTTTTCAACACACATGTTATGGTAAGCTGAACACTAATTTCATCTAATCTTAGTGTTTTACTTAGCAATTTATCTTATTTATAATTTGTATGCTCTTAGATTAATTTCTACTTACAAGATTGAGATTATGTGTTGAATGTTTAAGTTGTTGTATTGTGATAGGCTAGGGTTTCATGTATATTTAATTTCTAGCTAATTAATCTCTTTGCTTAATTGAGATTGTTTTTTATAGCTATTGTCTAGGATTGCCATATCCCATATAGCTATGTTGTATGCCATGTCATACAACAATTAATATCTAGGATCGATTTAATTGACATATTTCAAATCCTAGATAAGCATTTAGTGTAACATAGAATTAATTGTATATTGGATATCATTGTATATTCACATAGGTTTTTATTGATTTCTTCTTGAGAATTAAGTCTTGTGTGACTAGGTTGCTTAGTGCACAAGCAATTGGACTAGGTTCATTTTTAAAGGTCTGCGGGTAGTAGTGGTGGGTTATAGGCCGATAATGGTTGAGGTCAACCTAGGATGTAAACACCATTACAATTAGTGGATTCAAGGTTCATATGTGGCGCATATAACAACCCCGTGGTTTTTCCATGTTGATGGTTTCCACGTAAAAATCAAACGTCTTTTAATTTCCGCACTATTATGCTTGATTTATTGAATTGACTATACTGGGGTTTTTTCGTAATATTGACTAAACACAAAATTTGGTAATAACCGGTTAAAATCTATTCAACCCCCCTCTAGATAATATTAGAACACGCCAATTTGTTTCACTAGATACAAGGCTTGAATCATGAGATTCACCAAAGAGCCTAAATGTAAGACTTTCCATTTTCCTTATATGACATGGTAGCCACACATTTATCACTAAACTTCTCTAAGGGAGGTAATAGCACATCATTATCTTGTTTCTTCACTCTTTTAGCCAAACACAAATAAGTGATAAACCTCGAAAATGCCAACTTTTCATCCAAACGAGTTGAACAAGCCACAATCTTAATATGTTCTATAAGGATATCACCAAGGTTTATGGGTTTGTTAATCACTAAGACATACACAATCTTGATCTTCTCTTTGTTTAGTTCAATAGCATTAGAAGATCCAACAAGATTGACACATACAAAAAGATGTCAAAGGCACTAACCTTAGTCAACTTACTTTGCCTAATAAAGGCACGTTTTCCCAACTTAAAATCATCATTGTCACAAAGAGTTCTACCCATCTCATTGAGGTTCTCCAAGACATCAACATCAAGAAAATCCGACTCAATATCATAGGGTAACTCTAGGAACTCATTCAAGTTCTTTAAGTTGATTCTAAAGACAACACCTCTCAAATCCAACAAGGGATCTTCAAGGGAAGTACATTCCTTATACTCATGATAGAATTCTCTAACCATGGTATCATTCACTATTTCTAGCATGTTAATCCAAGTACTCCATTTCTTTTCAACAATGACCTTGTGGACATAAGAACCACTATAAGAATCCAAATTCATGCCTTTTTCTTGAATGATCTTTTTACGCCCAGAAATCTCCAAAAGTTTCAACTTGTTGGCTTTGGCTATTTTGGAAGAAGAAGAGGGTTTGGATTTGTCTATGGGATTAGAAGAGTTGTTAATCCCAACTTTCTTGGTTTTCCCCATTAAAATATACAATCATAGTTAAATTGTCTAAAGCATATATATATATATATATATATATATTTTTTTTTTTTGGGGGAGGGGGGAATAGGTTTTTACACCTTTTTCAATCCCTTGAAAGAAACTTAAGTTTATCCTTTAATATAGCTTTCACAACAACACATAAACCATACATACATGTATAGACAAGATAATCATGTAATCATTAAAGCATTGTCTATATATCAGCATGTAACAAGAGGGAGAATAACATTAAAATACAATAACAAAGAATACTTGTATTTCCAATACTGTTCAATGTGCTACAAATGTCAATCAAAATATAACTATACAAAGGAATTATATATACAACTATGATCAAAATGAATTGCTTACAAATCACACTTAACAAAATCTTGTCTTAAGATATATCACAAGTGAATATTATGCAACAAGATAGAAACATACACATATACAAATATAAAAGAGAGAGATAGAAAAAACTGACACATGAGATTTTTTAACGTGGTAAACTACAACCATTGGGTACTATAAATATATTGGATGATAGATTAGAAATTCCTCAAAAGTGACCAATCCTATGATCTACTTCCTGTTGGAGTCTATGTCTACCCAATCCCTACTGATAGACATGAAATCCCTCAATGATGCGAAACCACCATATATTGGAGTCCATCTCTAGCCAACATCGTTAGAAGATTAGAAATTCTTCAAGAGCCAATGCATATCCCATGCAACACTCTCTATTCGAGTTTATGTCTAACCAAAAGCTCGGGCCTACTAATATTGTAGTCAACTCCCTATCCAAGGCACTCATACCTAGAGAGCCTCTCATGCTTAGCTATCCGGACCTTCCCGATTCTAGCCATGACTTCTCGCTCGGTTATCCTGACCTCTTGTCTTAACTAAGACTTCTTCGCTTGATTATCCGGACCTCTTGTCCTAGTCAAGACTTCTTGCCTTTTACAAGGACTTCCTAGAGTGATCAATGAATGCAAATGATGCAAACAAGCAAATTCAACATAGAACATGTGATCAATACATTTTATGGACACTAGATTTAGTCATGTGAGAACACAAGTCAAAATAGTCTAGTTATACAAATTGAATTAAAACCTAGAGCATGTAAAAACACCTAACACATATGGCTCATAGTTTTATTCACAAATCTAATACTTGAATAAACTATATTCATAAAGCACATATTTAAGATATTAGAAACATACACAAAAATGCTAGAATAACAAAATGTATTCAATAAATATTCTAGCAAAAGATTTAGAGTATGGATAAAATGATATCAATTGAATCCTAGATAGCTCTAAAAACAAATACACATGTATAAATCCTAGATTTGTTCAATCAAGGATCAAAGCACATTTCAAGGTTATTGATCATAAAATAAATCAATACAATCACAAATAACCCTAGGCATCAAACTAATCATAATACAACACTCAAACATGTGAGAAACTAAAATCATAGAAAACTAGTTCACATTTGTCTCTAATTAGACTTGATTATGTTTGATTATGAAGCTATCTTTCTCAATAGCATTCATCATACATACACATACATGTATAAGAAGAAACCCAAAGGTAATTAAAGGTTATAAAAGAAGAAAACACAAAGATAGGTCAAATACCTATGATTCACGAGCTGGTTCGGTTATGAAGGTGAAGCCACCAGAAAACGCGATCAAACAGCTTCCGAAACACTTGGAAAAGGTAGAGGACTTGATGACGAAGATTCTCCAACTTGAATCAATCAATTTAGAGTCCGAATGAGAAAGTTATGGTGTTTGAAAAGCGAGAAAGTTTGAGAGAAAAATTCTACACTTAGTGTTTTCAATTCTTCTTCTTTAAATGAATGTAAGGGAAAAGGATGATATTTAAATGAAATGAAGAGAGGGAAAGAATGGGAAAATGAGAGTGTGCCACCTCAGCAGCCCGTGAGGGGTGTGTGAGCCTCACGGAGCAGAGAGGTGTGTGGGTCGTGAGGCTCACGGCCTCCTCGTGTTCCTCTTCTAGCTTTCCTCGCGCTCATCTCGCTTTCTTCGGCCGGATTCGGGCCTCCAAAATCCGATTTTGAATCCGTCTTCGGATTACGGATCATAACTCCCTCACACACTTGGATGACTATGAAACTTTGACCAAAGGTTGAGAATTCGACTCAAAATACGACGACGAAGACAACTCAACGAATGAGAATGTAAAGTAGCGTAGCTTCTTAGTTTGGACTCGAAACCTAATGAATGAGTAATTGAAAACCAGGATTCAATAAGGAATCAAATGAGATCATGTTCAAGTCCAAAAACAATAAAACTAAAACAAATAAACACAAATTCACACACGTATGCCATTTCCTAGACATATTCCTAGAACATGCAAATCACAAAGTTTATCAAATTGAATCTAATGCATGTGTATACATTACCAAGTGTGTGAAAGTGCTATACCAATAGTGTACAACTTTGCAAGGACACAAGTGAATGTCGTGTGTGTGTGTGTGTGCGCCTATGCCTTGTAAGAGGAAAGACGTCTATAATACCTTTGATGAGCAATGTAGTTCATTTCCTCTTGAAGACACCATCTTGCATGAAGAGTTGTCAAGTACTCCTTAAAGCTTCAATCATCATTAAACTAAGACAACTAAATATTACAAGATAAACAATGTTTTGATATGGAATATATGCTAATACAAATCAAAATCCTAACAATCTCCCCTTTTGGCAAATTCCATGTCAAAAACCCCTATATATATACTAATACAATTACAAGGAAAATTGGTCACAATGAGTTACACATTTCTAGATAAATTTTCAACCTCAAGTCTTGAACTTCATCTTGGTCTTCTCTTGATATCACCTAAAATCAACTTGAAAGCACAAGAATATCCAAGAGACAACACATATGGTAATGTCCATTCTTTGGCAAGAAAATAAAACATTAAAGTTCCAATGGATCATGTATGCTCCCCCTTAATACATGTTATCCAACAAAATATTCTAGCCAAGATCAACAAAAAAATATTACACGCCATAAAGTTCAACTTGATACCAAAATACAACATAAGACTAAAAGAAATGAGAATAAGCAAGCTAGAAACTATCATATATCTCCCTATATTTCTCCCCTTTTTTGATATGATATGAAACCAAAAGGAAAGAATAAGAACAAATATACCTCAAGATCATTTCTAGCCACTAGTGACACCAAGAAATGTTGTGCGATTAGATGATCTCATATAATGCTTTGGAGCAGATGCTTAGCTTTCCAATTCTTTAATCTTCACATCTTGTAGCATAACCTTAGCATTGAGGTCTTCAATCTTCCTTTGTGACTCCTCAATCAACGTTCTTGACTTGTCAACCTCACTCTTCAATTGCATAGCCCAATTAGGAAGAATGGATGTGCTAGATACAAGGCTTGAATAAAGAGATTCACCAAAAAGCCTAAAAGTATCACAAGACTTTCTCTTTTTCTTATATGACATGGTAGTCATACGTTTGTTACTAAAGTTCTCTAAGGGAGGTATTAGCACATCATCATCTTGTTCCTTCACGCCTTTAGCTAAATAAAAATGAGAAATAAACCTAGGAATTGCCAACTTTTTGTCCAAACGAGTTGAACAAGCAGCAATATCAATATGTTTTATAAGGATTTCGCCAAGGTTTATGGGTTTGTTAGTCACTAAGGCATACACAATCTTGATCTTCTCTTTGTTTCGTTCAGTAGTATTAGAAGACCCAACAAGATGTGCACATATAAAGAGATGCCAAAAGGCACCAACCTTAGTCAACTCACTTTGCCTAATAAAGGCCCGCTTTCCCTACTCAAAATCATCATTGTCACAAAGAGTTCTACCCATTTCATTGAGGTTCTCCAGGACATCAACATCAAGGAAATCCGACTCAATATCGTTAGGCAATTCTAGAAAACCATTCAAGTTCTTTGAATTGACTCTAAAGACAACACCCCTAACATCCAACAAGGCATTTTCAAAAGTAGTACATTCCTTGTACTTATGATAGAATTCTATAACCATGGTATCATTCACTATTCCTAGCATATTAATCCATGTACTCCAATTTCTCTCAACAATGACCTTATGAACGTAAGAACCACTATAAGAATCCAAATCCATACATTTTTCTTAAATAATATTTTTGTGCCCAAAGATTTCCAAAAGCTTCAACTTGTTGGCTTTGGCAATAAGCTTTTAGAAATCTTGGAAGATTAAGAGGGTTTGGACTTGTCTATGGGTTTAGAAGGATTACTAACCCCAACTTTCTTGGATTTCCCCATCACCTTGTGTAGTGTATCACTAAAACACGAAAACAAACGTGAGTGAAAACATCAAAGCAAGTTAGTGACAATAAACATATACAAAGGCAAAACATCATTTTTGAACAAATCAATATGCATATCAAGTATTATCATAGCATCTTGAAGAACATTTGAACATGCCATAAAGAGAATAACATTTTAGCATATAATGCTCCCCATCGATAAATGCCCTATCTAAGATTTAGATAGACAACTGTTCACAACAAAAATAGCCACACAATCACATCACCAAGCAATTTTAATAGATTTTCAAATAAGCTCCATTTAACAAAGAGAGTTACACCAAGATTTTAAATCATTCTCATATTTCTTCAAAAATTGTTAGAGTATCAAATGTAAGTGTGTGAAGATTTTGCTTCAAGTATATAAAAAGAAGTAATTTGATAATCAAGCATGCAAACCATCTCAATATCTATTCATCTTAAGCCTTTCCATAAAAAGGTCAAACCGATTATCATTTGGAATTTTGCTTTTAAAGAGAATAGATTTCAACATTTGAGCTTGTGTGCATGTGGCTCATAATTTCATTTCTATTTGACAACCCGAGCTAATTTGATTATTCAACTATACTCCATAAAGCCTTTTCGTTTTTTTTTTGTTTTAGACTTGAATCAAAGATTTTTTTTTTTTTTAAATGATTCTTTTCAACACTTCTTTGATTTTTCTAACATAAACATATATGCTTCATGGTGGCTTTCACTCATCACAATGGCGTAGCCCTTTCCTACATTGGGCGGCTGCACAACCAAGGTGTGTAGCCCTTTCCATGAAGGTGCTCGTTGAGTTCTATGTTGCCGAAGCAAATGGATACCAACCATAGGTCATCTTTAAACGTACTAGTCCTAGGAATTCAAGGTGTATCCACAACTTACATATATCAAACTCAACTTACTCAACTAAGCATACAAAAGAAGCAAGGTGCATTTTTTAAACCAAGTTTTATGGCTTAAAAGCACATGATAAAAAAGAAATACAAAGAGACTTACTTAAGATCATTACTTCTCAAGAAAGTAGCTTTTAAAGAATATAAAACTCATATTTTTCAAAGCATGCCACTCAACAATCTTACTTACAAAAACACACATCAAGATTAAGATCAATGTGAAAAATTATCACCAAAAGATCTTATGAGAGAAAATGTCAAAGAGGACCATATATACACTATACTAGTTCTCTAATATGACAAACAATAAGTTGAGAGATGAAAATTAAAGTAAGCAAGCAATGTGATATAGAGATACCTTCGCAAGCTATTTTCATCAAATGTAAAGTCTTCACCCTTTTTATGAGTCCTTTTGGCTTGTTTGTCCTCATGACAACAAGTTGTTTGTGTGTCGATCTAAGAGACTAAAGGCTTAGCAATTCAACCCAAACAGCAACAAAAATGACTTTCTCTAAAAGTCTTAACATGATTGTCACTACATAGATTTCATAAAAACAACTTCTCAAAAGTTAATCAATAGATTTTGACTATCATAATAAAAATGTGAGATAGATAAGTTCATGTCAAGTTATAAAGATACAAAGCAAGAAAGCTAAGTTTCCTTACAACTAGGCACTAATATTAAAACTAACTCACATGTACAACTTACACTATTGTTAAGAGCACTCACCTTTGACAAACTTTGTCTTGGGTGAACCTACACAAACATTATCAAGATTCTTATTGACAACAATGTTGTATCTAGAGTGAAGAATTTCTATGACTTGCTCAACAAGAATATCATTGGTACTCTTAGCTTCAACAATGCTAGCAACACATGCTTGGCCAATTTTAGCGAGGTTTACTTTCTTCTCAAACCGTACATTTTTAACATGCTTTTTGACATTTTCAGGCTTTCCATATCCAAAAGATTTAGCATGCTTAAAATGAGGAACAATCTTTCTATTCCTAGATGCATTTTCTATTTCGCAATATTCCATGAATTTAAAGTACTTAGGCTTGATATGGCCTACGGTATTACAAAAATGACATACAGAAATAAAATGAGAGATTTTACCTTTCGGAGTTGGAGAAGCACAAATGGGAGTTTCAAGGGGTACCTTGTTCTTCAACTTGTTCTTGGTCTTGGAACGTCTTTTCTTAGGAGCTTTCTTGTCAACAATGACAATTCCTTGCTTGTAGGAAATGCTCCTTCTATGAGCTTCTCTTCAACTACCGAGTGGCTTGAGCCTCCTAGAGTCAAACTAGAGATGATTCTATCCTTTTCAAGTACAATCCCTTCAACTTCTCTAAGCTTCTTGGCAAGAGCACTCTTTTCATCGAAGAGTCTTCGAGTTGTTGACACAAACTCATCCACTTGTAGTTTGATCAAATCATCCTTCACAACAACCTCTCTTAAAGCTATCTTCAAATTCTCTTCAAGACACTTCACCTTAGCCAAAAGATCTATGTAGGTAGGATTCTCACTTAAGCACTATTGATGATTCGGATCAACCTCATTGTCCAATTAATCTTGACTAACAACCTCTAGAGTAGAGTGAGAGGCCGTGAAAGCAACAAAGTTGCTCACCAACTCTTCTTCACTAAAATACTTATCACTTGAGCTCTCCTTCTCACTAGAGTCACCATCTTCACTCCATGTGGCGGCCATAGCTTTTCTCTTCTTGTCCTTCTTAGTCTTATCACTAGGATAATCTGAAGTATAATGTCCAAACTTCTTGCACTTGAAGCATTGGACTTTTCTATTACTCTTAGCATGACCACTCGTATAATGAGTAGGAGTAAAAGACTTCTTAACTTCCACATCTTTTGAGTACTTGCTACTTAGCTTGGCACCTTTCCTCATAAACTTCCTAAACTTCCTAACCAATAAAGTCATCTCCTCATCATCATCACTACTACTAGTTTCTTTGACGATTTTGAGAGCTAAAACCTTATTCTTAGCCTTAGGCTTCATGCACGCCTCAAAGATTTGAAGAGACCCTAGCAACTCATCTATGCTCATGATGTCTACGCCCTTGCTTTCTTCAATGGTTGTTACCTTGGCTTTGAACCTCTTTGGTAGAGACCTTAGAATCTTCTAATTTAGCCTCTCACTAGAGATAGAAGCACCAAGAACTTGGCATTAGTTGGTGATGTCCAGTAGCTTAAATTGAAAGTCATCAAACTTATCTTCCTCACACATTTGTAATGTCTCAAATTGAGTTGTGAGCATTTGAAGCCTACACTTCCTCACCATTTTAGTCCCCTCATTGGTAACTTAGAGAGCATCCCACGCCTACTTTGCGGTCTTTAGGTTTTGGATATAGGAGAATTGCCTACTATCCATACCTCCAAAAATAGCATTCACAACCCGATGATGCCACTTCGCTAACTCAAACTCATTAATAGACCACTCACTCCTATGGTTAGAATCAAGTCTCTTATTGGGAGAGAGGTAACCTTCTTCCACAGTTATCCAAGCTCTATCATCAATAGAGAGAATGTAAGCTTTCATCCTCAATTTTCAAAACCCGTAGTTGTGACCCTTGAGAAAAGAAGGCCTAGAGTTGGAAACCCCTTCGGTCATAACAATATCTTGTACAACCATGCTTCAAAATCCTATGCAATTCACACGAGAATATAAACCGGATCTCGTCAAGTGTCGTCTGACGACCCACTCTGATACCAATTGAAAAATACAATCGTAGTTACATTGCCTAAAACATACCTAGAGGGGGGATGAATAGGTTTTTACACTTTTTTCAATCCCTTGAAACAAACTTAAGTTTGTCTGTCAAGATAGTTTTCACAATAACACAAAAACCATACATACATGTATAGACAAGATATCATGTGATCATTAAAGCATTGTCTATATATCAACATATAATAAGAGGAAGAATGACATTAAAATACAATAACAAAGAATACTTGTATTTCCAATAATGTTCAATGTGCTACAAGTGTTAATCAAAATATAACTATACAATGGAATTATATATATACAACTATGATCAAAATAAATTGCTTACAAATCACACTTAACAAAATCTTGTCTCAAGATATATCACAAGTAAATATTATGCAACAAGATAGAAACATACACATATACAAATATAAAAGAGAGAGATAGAAAGAACTGACACATGAGATTTTTTAATATGGTAAAACCTCCAATTGAGTACTATATATATTGGACAATAGATTAAAAATTCCTTAAAAGTGACCAATCCTATGATCTACTTCCTATTGGAGTCTATGTCTACCCAATCCCTATTGGTAGATATGAAATCCCTCAATGATGCGGAACCACCATATATTAGAGTCCATCTCTAGCCAACATCGTTGAAAGATTAGAAATTCCTTAAGACCCAATGCACATCCCATGCATCACTCTCTATTATAGTCTATGTCTAACCAAACGCCTAGGCCTACCAATATTGTAGCCAACTCCCTATCCAAGGCATTCGTGCGTCTAGAGAACCTCTCATGCAGAGCTATCTGGACCTTCCCGATCCTAACTATGACTTCTTGCTCGGTTATCCGGACCTCTTGTCCTAACCAATACTTCCTCGCTTGACTATCTGGACCTCTTCTCCTAGTCAAAACTTCTTGCCTCTTACAAGGACTTCCTAGTATGATCAATGAATGCAAATGATGCAAACAAGCAAATTCAACATAGAACATGCGATCGATACATTCTTTGGAAACTAGACTTAATCATGTGAGAACACAAGTCAAAATAGTCTAGTTATACAAATTGAATTAAAACCTAGAGCTTGTGAAAACATCTAACACATGAGGCTCCTAGTTTTATTCACAAATCTAATACTTGAATAAACCATATTCATAAAGCACATATTGAAGATATTAGAAACATACACAAAAATGCTAGAATCACAAAATGTATTCAATGAATATTCTAGCAAAAGATTTAGAGCAATGATAAAATGATAAATCAATTGAATCCTATGAAACTTTGACAAAAGATTGAGAATTTGACTCGGAATATGATGACAAAGACAACTCAACAAATGAGAATGTAAAGTAGCGTAGCTTCCTAGTTTAGACTCGAAACCTAATGAATGAGTAACCGAAGTGACCAGGACTCAATAATGAATCAAATGAGATCATGTTCAAGTCCAAAAACATTAAAACTAAAACAAATAAATACAAAGTCACACACGTATGCCATTTCCTAGACATATTCCTAGAACATGCAAATCACAAAATTTATCAAATTGAATCTAATGCATGTGCATACATTACCAAGTGTGTGAAAGTGTTATACTAATGGTGTATAACTATGCAAGCACACAAATGAATGTCGTGTGTGTGTGTGTGCCTATGCCTTGTAAGAGGAAAGAGGTTTATAATACCTTTGATGAACAATGTAGCCCATTTCCTCTTGAAAACACCATCTTGCATGAAGAGTTGCCAAGTACTCCTTGAATCTTCAATCATCATCAAACTAAGGCAACTAAACATTACAAGATAAACAATGTTTTGATATGGAATACATGTCAATACAAACCAAAATCCTAACACCCATCACCTTCTATTATGTATCACTAAAACACGAAAACAAACATGAGTGGAAACATCAAATCAAGTTAGTGACCAATAAACATATACAAAGGCAAAGCATCATCTTTGAACAAATTAATATGTATATCAAGAATTATCATAACATCTTTAAGATTTATCAAAAACAAGAATAATGCCAACAAACAACAATCTTGAAGAACATGTGAACACATCATAAAAGAGAACAAAAGTTTATCATATAATGCTCTCCCTTGGGCCTTGATAAATGCCCTATCTAAGATCTAGATAGACAATTATTCACAAAAATTTCCACATAATCACATCACCAAGCAATTTTAATAGATTTTCAAATAAGCTCCACATAATAATGAGAGTTACACCAAGATTTTCAATCACTCTCATATTTCTTTAAAAAATGCTAGAGTATCGAAATACCAAATAAACAAATGTGAGTGTGTGAATATTTTGCTTTAAGTATATGAAAAGAATTAATTTGATAATCAAGCATGCAAACCATCTCAACATCTATTCATTTTAAGCCTTTCCATAGAAAGGTCAAACTGATTATCATCCGGAATTTTGCTTTTAAAGAGAATAGATTTCTACATTGGAGCGTGTGTGTGCATGTGGCACGTCATTTCATTTCTGTTTGACAACCCGAGCTAATTTGATTATTCAACTATACTCCATAAAGCCTTTTTTTTAAATGATTCTTTTCCACACTTCTTTGATTTTTCTAACATAAGCATATACGCTTCATGGTGGCTTTCATTCATCACAATGGCAAAGCCCTTTCCTACATTGGGCAGCTGCACAACCAAAGTGTGTAGCCTTTTCCATGAAGGTACTCGTTGAGTTCTATGTTGCCGAAACAAATGGATACCAACCATAGGTCATCTTTAAACATACTAGTCCTAGGACTTCAAGGTGTATCAACAACTTACATATATCAAACTTTACTTACTTAACCAAGCATACAAGAGAAGCAAAGTGTATTTTTTAAACCAAGTTTTATGGCTTAAAAGCACATGATCAAACTAGAGATGATCATATCCCTTTCAAGAACAAACCCTTCAACTTCTCTAATATTCTTAGTAAGAGCATTCTTTTCACCCAAGATCCTTTGAGTTGTTGACACAAACTCATCCACTTGTAACTTGATCAAATCATCCTTCTCATCAACCTCCCTTAAGGCTATCTTCAAATTCTCTTCAAGACACTTCACCTTAGCCAAAAGGTCTATGTAGGTTGGATTCTCACTAAAGCACCCTTGATGATTTCAATCAACCTCCATGTCCAAAGAATCTTGACATACATCCTCTAGAGTTGAGTGAAAGGCCGTGAAGCAACAAAGTTGCTTACCAACTCTTCTTCACTAGAAGACTCATCACTTGAGCTCTCCTCCTCACTAGAGTCATCATCATCACTCAATATGGCCGTCATAGCTTTTCCCTTCTTGTCCTTCTTATTCTTGTCACTAGGACAATATGAAGTATAATGTCTAAGCATTGAACCTTATGATTACTCTTAGCATGACCACTTCTCTCATGAGTAGGAGTAAATGACTTCTTCGCTTCCACTTCCTTTGAATACTTACCACTTGGCTTGGCATTTTTCCTCATAAACTTCCTAAACTTCCTAACCAATGAAGCCATCTCCTCGTCATCATCACTACTAGCTTCTTTGACGAATTTGAGAGCTAAACCCTTGTTCTTAGCCTTAGGCTTCATGCATGCCTCAAAGGTTTGAAGAGACCCTAGGAACTCATCTATGCTCATGGCATCTACGTCCTTGCTTTCTGCAATAGTCTTTACCTTAGCTTTGAACCTTTTTGAAAGTGATCTTAGAATTTTTGAATTTAGCTTCTCAGTGGAGATAGGAACCCTAAGGGATTAACATTGATTGGCAATGTCTAATAGCTTGAATTGAAAGTCATCGAACTTATCTTCCTCACACATTTGCAATGTCTCAAATTGAGTTGTGAGCATTTGAAGTCGAGACTTCTTCACCGTTTTAGTCCCCTCATTGGTGACTTATAGAGCATCTCACGTCTCCTTTGCGGTCTCTAGGTTTTGGATGTAGGAAAATTGCCTACTATCCATACCTCCGAAAATAGCATTCATGATGCCACTTCGCTAACTTGAACTCATTAGTAGACCACTCACTCCTAGGCTTGGAAACGATGGTTCCATTCTCAAGTCTCTTATTGGGAGAGAGGTAACCTTCTTCCACGGTCATCTAAGCTCTCTCATCAATAGTGCTAAAGTAAGCCTTCATCCTCAATTTTCAAAACCCGTAGTTGTGACCCTTGAGAAAAAGAGGCCTAGAGTTGGAAGCCCATTTGGTCATAACATCATCTTGTACAACCATGCTTTAAAATCCTAAGCAATTCACACGAGAGTATAGATCGGATCTCGTCAAGTGCCATCTGACAACCCGCTTTGATACCAATTGAAATATACAAACGAAGTTAAATTGCCTAAAGCATACCTAGAGGGGGTGAATATGTTTTTACACCTTTTTCAATCCTTTGAAACAAATGCAAGTTTGTCCTTTAAGGTAGCTTACATTACAACGTATAAACCATACATACATGTATAGACAAGATAAGTATGTGATCATTAAAGCATTGTCTATATATCAACAAGTAGCAAAAGGAAGAATAACATAAAAACTCAACAACAAAGAATACTTTCATTTCCAATAATGTTCAATGTGTTACAAGTATCAATGAAAATATAACTATACAAAAGAATCAATTAACAAAAGAATTATATATACAACTATGATCAAAATGATTTGCTTACATATCACACTTCACAAAATCTTGTCTTAAAATACATCACAATTGAATATTATGCAACAGGATTAAAACATACACAAATACAAATATGAAAGAGAGAGATAGAAAGAATTAACACAAGAGATTTTTTAACGTGGTAAAACCTCCAAGGAGGAAACATCCACATGTTGAACTAAAACCATTGGATACTATATATATTGGATGATAGATTAGAAATTCCTTAAAAGTGACCAACCTATGATCTACTTTCTATTGGAGTCTATGTCCACCCAATCCCCATTGGTAGATAAGAAATCCCTCAATGATGCGGAGCCACCATATATTAGAGTCCATCTTTACACACATCGTTGGAAGATTAGAAATTTCTCAAGAGCCAATGCACATCCCATTCAACACTCTCTATTGGAGTCTATGTCTAATCAAACACCTGGGCCTACCAATATTGTAGGCAACTCCCTATCCAAGTCACTCATGCATCTAGAGAGCCTCTCATGCATAGCTATCCGGACCTTCCCAATCCTAGCCATGAATTCTTGCTTGGTTATCTGGACCTCTTGTCCTAACCAAGATTTCCTTGCTTGACTATCCAGACCTCTTGTCATAGTCAAGACTTCTTGATTGGTTATCCGAACCACATATCCTAACCAAGACTTCATACCTTTTCCAAGGACTTCCTAGTGTGATCAATGAATGCAAATAATGCAAACAATGCAAACATACAATTCAACATAGAACATGTGATCAATACATTTCATGGAAACTAGACTTAATCATGTGAGCACACAAGTCAAAATAGTCTAGATACAAAACCTGAATTAAAACCTAAAGCATGTGAAAACACCTAACACATATGGCTCCTAGTTTCATTCACAAATCTAACATTTGAATAAATCATATACATGAAGCATATATTCAAGATATTAGAAACATAAACAAAAATGCTAGCATCACAAAATATGATTAATAAATATTCTAGCCAACATTTAGAGCAAGGATATAATGAATAATCAATTAAATCCTAGTAGGCTCTAAATACAAAATCACAAGTGTTAATCCTAGATTTGTTCAATTAAAGGATCCAAGCACATGCTAAGGTTATTGATCATAAAATGAATAAATCAAATCACAAATAACCCTAGATATCAAACTAATCACAATACAACACTCAAACATGTGAGAAACTATAATCATAGAAAACTAGTTCACATTTGTCTCTAATTAGACTTGATTAGGTTTGATCATGAAGTTATCTTTCTCAATAGCATTCATCATACATACACATACATATAGAAGAAGAAAACCCAAGGTAATTGAAGGTTTAAAGAGAAGAAAATACAAAGATTAGTCAAATACCTATGATTCACGAGCTGGTTCGGTTTTGAAGGTAGAACCACCATAAAACTTGATCAAATAGCTGCAAAATCACTTAGAAAAGGTAGAGGACTTGATGACGAAGATTTTTCAACTTAAATCACTCAATTTAGAGTCTGAATGAGAAAGTTTGGAGAGAAAATTCTACACATAGTGTTTTCTAATTTTTTTTCTTGAAATGAATGGGAGGGAAATAAGAGATTTAAAAGAGATGAAAGAGAGGGAAGTAAGTGACCAATGGAAGGTGGCCACATCACCTGCCTGTGAGAGGCACGTGAGCTTTATGGGGCAGAGGGGCTGTTGGCCTGTAAGCCTCACGCACTCCTCACGGCCACACCTCAAAATGGCCTATGGCTATTTCACGCTTCCCTTGAGCTCATCTCGCGTTCTTTGGCTATATTCGGGTCTCCAAACTCTAAATTTTAATTCGTCTTCAGATTATGAACCTTGACTCCCTCACACACAAGGACGACTATGAAACTTTAACAAAAGGTTGAGAATTCAAATCGATACACGACGACGAATACAACACAATGTATGAGAACACAAAGTAACCTTTGTTCAGTCATTAGTCTTTTCTAGTGTAGCTTCCTAGTTTTGACTCGAAACCTAATGAGTGAGTAACCGAAATGACCGGGACTCAATAAGGAATCATATGAGATCATGTTCAAGTCCAAAAACAATAAAACTAAAACAAATAAAGACAAAGTCACACAAGTATGCCATTTCCAAGAGATAGTCCTAGTATGCCATTTCCTAGAGATAGTCCTAGAGCATGCAGTTTCACAATGCTTGTTAAATTAAATCTAATGCATGTGCATACTTCAACAAGTGTGTGAATATGTTATACCAATTGTGTACAACTATGCAAGGACACTAATGAATGACATATGTGTGTGTGTGTGTGCGCGCGCGCATATGCTTTGTAAGAGGAATGAGGTCTAATATACCATTGATGATCAATGTAGATTATTCCTCCTTGAAAACACAATCTTACATGAAAAGTTGTCAAGTACCCCTTGAACCTTCAATCATCATCAATCTAAGATAACTAAACATTACAAGAGAAACAACATTTTGATATGGAATTCATGCCAACACAAGCCAAAATCCTAACAAACCTCCATTAGGATGATACTTGCAATCACAGCTTTGCAAAGTCTTGAAGTAAATCAAATGGATGTGAAAACAACTTTCTTGAATGGAGATCTAGATGAAGAGATCTACATGGAACAAACTAAGGCTTTTTTCACTCCAGGGCAAGAAAAGAAAGTATGTAAATTGGTGAAGTCTTTATATTGTCTAAAGTAAGCACCAAAACAATGGCATGAGAAATTTGACAATGTTATAATGTCAAATGGATTTAAGATCAACGAATGTGACAAATGTGTTTATGTTAAGGACACAAGAAATGGCTATGTCATTGTGTGCCTTTACGTTAATGATATGCTTATTGTTGGTAGTGATGATAAAATGATCAAATCTACCAAGGATATGTTGAGATCAAGATTTGATATGAAAGATATGGACCAACTGATGTAATGTTAGGAATAAAAATCTCAAGGACATCGAATGGACTCACTCTAAGTCAGTCACAGTATGTTGACATAATTCTTGAGAAATTCAACAAAAATGATTTTGGAATTCCAGAACACCAGTAGATACAAATCCACACCTATCCAAGAATAAAGGTGTGAGCGTCTCTCAACTAGAATATTCTAGAGTGGTCGGAAGGCTGATGTACTTAACAAGTTGTACAAGACCAGACATAGCTAATGTAGTCAATAAACTAAATAGATACACGAGTAATTCAGGAATCGATCACCGAAAAGGAATAATAAGACTACTAAAGTACTTACAATTCACTCATAATTATGGATTACATTATACCAGATATCCTGCTGTCCTAGAAGGATACAATGATGCTAACTGGATATCTGATATGAAAGATTCAAAATCTACTAGTAGGCATGTGTTCACACTAGGAGGTGCAGCAGTATCGTGGAAATCCTCTAAACAGACATGTATAGCCAGATCCACCATGGAATATGAGTTTATTGCCTTGGATAAATATGGTGAGGAGGCTGAATGGCTACGCCAATTCTTAGAGGATATTTCAAGATGGCCAAAGCCTATGCCGACTGTAATACCCGAAAAGTCAATAGAATTCCAATAAAAAGAGTTGACCGATAATAATGAGTGTTTATTAGTTTCCCATTTATTTGAATTTGAAATCAAATTGATGGAGTTGACCGATACAAATAATAGAGTATGTATTTATTATTTTCTTAACATAATTAAATATTAATAAATGGAGTTTCCATTCTAGAGTGATTCCTTAATGAGCTAGGGTTTTGAATACTCTTGTTTTATATATATATGCACCTTATAAAGATCACTATCGGGGAGAATATGAAGGGAATGGGCTGCAGTTTTTTTTTGAAGAGGGTTCATGTGATTTTAATTGGTGTTTAGATGTAGAGCTAATTCTTATGCGGATTCGAGGTAAGTAAACTCAATCATAACTTATTTCGTTTTCAAATGTGTTTATATTAAGTAAATTCATTCGTTATGTGCTACCATTTATGTTTGAAATTTAGAATTACAAATATAATGTATATTCACTATTTTCTATTTCATTATTATTTATTTAGCTTGTTTCAATAATATTATTTGATAACAGGTTTATATGAAACGTTTTTTGAACCGGTTCCTTTTTAGAGATATTCAAGAATTTATTAAATTACTTTTAAAACAGATTTAGATCAAATGACCACAGTTATATATATACACAGTTAATGTCCTTTAAATTTATTATTTGTTTGTGGTTTGATCATCAACTCGTTCAGATTGCATGCTATAACAAGTCAATGAAAACATGTATTTCAAAGACTAGATGTACTGTTTTAAACATTATTAGGATTTTTTGGGCCGGGCCACCGGGCTACGGGTGACGCTACTGGAAATATTTGGGCCGGGTCACCGGGCCACGGGTGACACTATTTTAGATTTGTGACACTATGATATATGAACTATTTGTTTACATACTATTTTATAAAATGATTATTTCGTATTGATTATTTCCGTCAAATTAGAGAGTATCAAATTATGATTTTATTTAAAAAGCTCATTGATTTATAAATGTCTATTGCTAATGAATTTCTTATGATTTCAGATTTTGAATATATAAATCATTTATAAAGGTCATTCCATTTGTTATATTGATATTTATTACATAAATTGTATTAAACGTTATTTTCTATGTTTTGTTAAATATTATCTTGATTGAATTCTTCCTAAAGTTTATGAGAAAAGTTTTTGAACATAAAGGTTTTACACATGTTGTCTTATTTTATATGTTATGCATGAATTTACTTACCGAGTTGACGGCTCACCCCTCGTCACCACCATTTTGCAAATTAAGTTCTTAAATATATAAGTGATGGAGTTTGTGTTAGCAATATTGGAGATACGTATCACCAGAGGATTTAGTTCCATGTGTGTAGGTGTTCTAAGGATTCAATTTATTTCATTGTTGTAATTACGTTTGTCTTGGATATTTAATTGAAATGTGTGGTATCAGGTTTGGGTATTGTATTGTGCGGATATATTGTTGAAGATTTTAATTTTGATTATATGTGAATTAAGGTTTTTGTCAGGTTTGAACTCTGTAACATCCTAGTCCGTTGGATCCTGGTTTTGGGATGTTACACCGACAATTTGCATCCACTGTGATAGTCAATCAGCAATAAGAAGAGCACAATGCAACATGTATAATGGGAAGTCTAGACATAAATGTTGAAGACATAATACCATAAGACAACTACTCTCAACTGGAGTTATCTCTATTGACTATGTAAGGTCAAAAGATAACATTACGGATCCGCTAACCAAAGGGTTAAATAGAGAATTAATTTAGTCGTCATCGAAGGGAATGGGACTCAAGCCCATGAAATAAAAAGTCGATACAATGGAAACCCAACCTAGCTAACTGGAGATCCCAAGTTCTAGGTTCAATAGGACAACCAAGTTATAAGACTTAATTGGATCACTATGAGGGTTAACCTCTAGCCCATTCCTATGATGAAACAGTGATGCCCATAAGTAAGAGATTAAACTATGTTTTTAATGATTCTTATGTGTCGGAACTCTAAGTAATAAAAATCTGAGCAGAGTAATGCAGGTTACTCTTAATTAAGAAATCACATATGTGAGAGAGAAGCGGGCCGCTTCTAAAAGAGAATATTGAAGGGCTATATTCTCCAGCAACTCTCACAGAACCAGGCGCGTGTTCATGGCCAAAACGAACTTAACAGTGAGAACCAAATTGGGTCTGGAAGATGCCTATGTGAGGCATGCTATCGTTTACATAAAACGGCAGAGCAGTTCAAGGATATCATATCTGCTGATCAACCAGTAAAATAAGCATACATTTACAATGGAAGGTTCAAATGGTAACACCTACCAATCCTATGTAGGTTTCGACCGTTTGAACTTACCAAACATCATCTTTGGTGTCTCCTAGGTCAATTTCATTCATGTGGGGGATTGTTGGAAATTTTGTGATAAACACACATTTTGAGAGAATTAATTGGGTATGATTGATTCCCAAAAAAAAGATAAAAGTATATTCGAATTCTCCTCCGTGAGAGCTTCGAAATGGTATACTCAAACTCACAAAATGATTAATGGGTGAATGAGAAATTGAGTCTCAAGGTGAGCCAATTGTATAGGGAAAATTGTACATCCCACATTGGCTATGGAAAACTCTTATATGTGGTATATAAGTGATTGTATGATAGTAGCTTATCAACAGGTGTGGCATAGAGGCTCTCTCTCGCGTGCGCAAGGGGGGTGCAAATCATGGACCTCGAACCTTCGGTTGCACGACTCGTGTGTGAGAGCATCCTGCGTACACGAATGCCGCTTCGATTGATCACTAAGAAAACAGAATCGAGTTTAATTAAGAATAGATCTCTTTGGAGATTATTCTCTAATTAATTTCCTTTATCATTAAAAACGTAATAATCAAGTTATTTCCAAGTCAATCCTACTAAACCCTAGTGATTCGGTTTTTCTATAAAACCCTAGTCTACTTTTCACAGAAAACACATTCTGAGATATGCAGAGCATCCAATTCTCCTCGCTTCCTTTCTGTGCTTTGTTGAGTTCAAACTGCTAAACACATACGGTGTTATACGGCTAAATTGTCTTAAAGACACCATGTGAAACACGGACCTCGATTTCCTAATTTCTAATGTGTGTTCTTTGGTGGTTTTTGCTTTCTGTTTTATCCAAGTATAAACCAGATTGTTTTAAATTTACAAGTAACATCAAGTCCTACCAGCTAAATGGAAGCAAGATGAAAGATTTTGTATCAACCTTGTAAAAACTACCTCCGCATATGGGTCAACTTCGTGGATTAAACTGTTCATGCTTAGAATGAATCAGGTTCTGAGCCTTATATGGTTGAAAAGATTTAGAAGTTAGCTTTTCGGAAAATTTTCCTATTTGCAATTCTAAATTTTTCTAGAGAAAGTTATATTAATTATATTAATTTTACTACCAGAAGATCAATCCAAAATTTTAGCGATTTTGTCATACCATTTGGAGGCCATGGCATTGGTTAGAGGAGAGAACCTTCTCTGTTATTCTCACCGCTGTGTTCTTTTCCACTCTGCTCAAGTATATATAACCGTATAAGTAACTACTTTTTTTTTTCTAATTTCATAAAAATATATTCAAAGCTGATTTTTTTTTTTTTTTTTTTTTTTATGGTTCTTTTATTTATTTAATTATTGTGCAATAGTTGAGGACCTGAGGTATATCAGGTATCTGATATCACAATCATTTTCTAAAAAATATATATATATATATTAAAAACAAATAAGTAATAAAATTACTATTATATATATTAAAAAAAAGTAATAAAATTATGGGCAAATTAAACAAACACCACCCCTGTTTTTAATTGCAGCTGGATGGACATTTCGCTTGAAATTGCATAAACATCTCCAACAGTAGTTATCCTCTAATAACTTTTAATTGCCGAAAGGCAAAATTGTCATTTTCCCTCTCAAAATAATGCATAAAATTAAAGAATTTTTTTAAAAACATGGATGGTGAAGATTATATATCATCCGTCAAGTAAATTGACAAGTTTTAACAAGACAAGCCGAAAACGGTGATAATATTTGTATCACAAGATAATTACTAAGACAATTACTACTAGACGATGAAATTCAACAAAGCGAAATAAGACACTCACAATACTAAACAAATGTTCAAAACTGAAATACATGTATTACAACAAGGTGAAATAAAGCAGCACATAGTATGATGTAAAACTCAAGACATCTCAGCTAAAGTTTAAATATAAATGTATGAACTCTAAATCAACTGGGTCGAGATCATGGGCATATGTAAGGTTTGAATTACTTAAGACGTCTCGCTCAAGTTTAAATGTACGGACTTTGAATCAACTGGGTTGATATCTTGAACAGATGTAACATTTGAATATATGGACTCAGAATTGACTGAGTAGAGATCCTGGCCATATTTATTGATTAAATATATGGATTCAGAATTAACTGTGTAGAGATCATGGGCAGTCATGGTGGAAGATCCGTCCCCTGTTCTTTCTGAAGAAAAGTTTGGTGCCGAGCTTCCACTCGAGCTCTGATCATGCAGTTGTTGATAATAGCCTTTGAATTGTTTAATCTGCAAATCATCACCATATATGCCAGGATCTGATGCAACTTCCTGAACAATTGTTTGCGATTCGAGCATACTAACCACCTCTGACATAGTAGGCCTCAGTGCAGGATCTGCATTAGAACACAATAGAGCCACTCTTACCATTTTTTCTGCCTCCACCTTATCGAATTTGTCCTCCAATATTGGATCCATTATTTCCATCAAGTTTCCTTTCTGTTGCAAATCGAAGGCCTAAAACATCCCAGCAAAATAATAAACTAGTTAAGCTTTGGGCACCCTCCTCATTAAAATTGTCTCTTATACCATGTTAATTAAAAATTCAATAATCTAAAAGGCAAGAACCTACCTATAATATTGAAATTCTAACAATTCTTACGCAACTTACCAAATCAAGAAGGCAAACACATCCATTTTTTGCTCTATAACTAGCATTGTTCTTTCCGCTGGCAATTTCCAAAGCAACCACCCCAAAGCTATAAACATCTGCCTTTTCTGACAGGTGACCCCATAGTGCATATTCCGGAGCCATATAACCACTGAAATTGAAGTGGCAAGTCAGAATTAATAACATCACTTGAAATTACGCTAGTAAGATCAAAGTCATGCTAAAATATTGTAACTCACACAGTTCCGGCAACTCTAGTGCTAATGAGGGCGTCATCCTCTTCTTTGAGTTTGGCTAATCCAAAGTCCGATATCTTAGCATTTAGTTGCCTGTCAAGGAGTACATTTGTAGCTTTGATGTCTCTATGAACTATTTTGAGTGTTGATTCTTCATGGAGAAAGGCAAGACCTCTGGCTATTCCCACACATACCTTCCGTCTTGTTTCCCAGTCCAATTTCAAGGTGCTTGTTTCTGAACCTAATGATAATCAAATTACCCATTTAAAAAGGGGGAAAAAAGAATGGAGACCATTTCATAAATGCAAACTCAATAAAAAATCAAGAGTAAACAAATGTCACCTTGTTTACCAAAAAGTGCATGTGCAAGGCAATTATTTTCCATGTACTCATAAACCAATAGTAATTGACTCCCTTCAACACAGCATCCAAAAAGCTTTACAAGATTTGGGTGTTGCAAACCAGAAATCATGCCTATCTCATTTACAAACTCACGATTTCCTTGCCTTGATTTAGAAGAAAGCTGCTTCACAGCAATAACAGTACCATCTGATAGTTGGCCCTGCATTGAGTGATTATAATTTATACATGTTCATGTATATAATCTCACATGATGTCAGTGTCTAGGGAATTCCATCTCTGTGATGCATGTGCAGTACTAACATTGTGGGATACTCAATAGGAAATAATTTAACAAAATACCTTATATACAGATCCAAAACCACCTTCTCCAAGCTTGTTTGCAGAATTAAAATTTTTAGTGGCAGCTTTTAGTTGTCTAAAAGTGAAGGTACCTGTTTGCAGATCTAGTCCCTTAAGATCTGCACAGAAGCAATCCAAAATAAGATAGATCACCTTGGAGTCATATATATGAATGATACAACAACTGAGCAAAAATAATTAAATAGATAAAATATAGAAAATAATAATTTTATACAAGTTTTTCTGCACTTAAAAAATATTTGGGTGTTAGCATGCACACACTTATGTATCAATTGAGTGAAAGATTGAATATGTGCGTATATAAGGATCTAGCCATACCTCCTCTTCTGCTTTGGCGCCCAAAATAGCGTCTCCAACAGAAGAAAATCACGATGGAGAAAATAAGGCATAACACTGAAGCAACAACTCCAATCACAATGGGTAAATTACTTGATTTTTTTGATTCTGAAAAACATCACATACCAAGCAGAAACAAGAAACAAATAACTATTAGAAGACATTTTTTTTAACAAACATTGATAACATACAAACAGCAGATCGTCATAACATAGCTCTATATTTCTCACCATCACAATTAGCTCTGAAACCTGAAAATAAACCAAACAATAATGCTCATTAGATATCGAATTAAGGTGAGTGAAGTAGAGATACTCAACATGAATAGAATCCAGTTTACAAGATAAATTGTCTAACATGAAAATATTTATGAGTGTTGTCACTGGCCTGGAGGCAGTGGAGCAAAATTTGAGTGAAAGGCTGATAAAGATTACATGACTTACCACGACATACAGATATGGCAGAGATGAGGGGACCATAAATTCCTCGATCTGGGATAAGGGTAGTCCCTTTCCCTGCCCAATACAAGCGGATCTCCAGGGTATTTTCTGTCACCGTGGCATTAAATGTTTTTATGATTGCTTTACCGGTTCCATTGGCTTGCTCCTTGATATTAAAATCCTTCAATTCTAATTTTTCCTGAAATAGAATTTTCATATCAAAGGTGTCTATTAAAATAGTAGTAGCAACATTTTCTACTCATAATGTAACCAATTACCTGAATATAAATATTAAAAATGCGTCTTCCAAGTCTGTAATACAGTTCTTTATCATTAATGAATAATATCTCTGCAAAGTGGAGGTTTACTGTATAATTCCCATTCTCCAGGCAATATCCATAATAGGTGAGAGAGAGTGGAGATGCACGTGCTTTAGCGTACAAATCCGACTCTGGTTGTAGGTCAGCAGCTTCTACAATATAATGATTATTATTGCCATTGTCCATGAAGTCCCCGGCACCGATCAATCCCCATTTGGTTCCACGATCATATTGCAATACAGCTCCATTTTCAGCACCATCATCACCTTCATAATTGGTATGATTGATGGTTACATCTGGTCCACCACAGTTGATATGGAATGATTGATAATCTGCAACATATATAATTAAATCTTTACTACTGTTATCTTTTATCTTTGTCCAAGTGCATCATCAAAACCATGTGGCTTTGAGCAGAAATAAAAACTTATTTTTTTCAGCTTAACCAACTTAATTTTAATGCAATAATGATGCAACATCTTAATATATTTCTACAAGTGAATTTTTTTTTTTTTAATTATTGCAATAATGATGCAACATCTTAACTAACATTATTGTCAATCAGAAGATGTGTTTCAATATATCCCGGGAAATCAAACTCACACTTTTGACAGCGGGATCCGTCGGGGCATGGACGACGTCCAGACCTATTTAAAAAGGGGATCAAAATATGTTAATATACTAAATAGATAGATATTTACACAAATAGGTAACCATGCTATAATAGTTTAGATATTATTATAGCCACATATCCTGCCACAATGAAAAATGAAATTGTTCTACTCAAGTGGAGATGAGTTGTATTTTCACATGATTACAAGAATCAATTCAAGAAGAACTTTTTCTCAGTCAACCGAAAAAACTAACATGAATAACTAGAGAAATTTATTCTTGGGCAATACTAAAAACCATTGCTAATTTTAGAGAGATGAGAATAGTCTTACATGTCGTGCTCCCAAAAAAAGCTCCGGTACATGTTTATATTTGACCTGTTTAAAAAATTAAAAAGTTACGAGTGCAATGATTTAAAAGGAAATATATCAACATTATAATCAGAAGTTTTTTACCTCTTTTTACAATTAGCTGGCAATGTAAAATTATTATAGGAAAAATCGCTGCAAAAGGTGAATAAAAATGAGTAACATATACAAACATCGAGATTAAAAGTGAATATATGTATAATGAAAGTTTGTAAGATAAAAAATCATATGATTACATTCAAACATACTTGGAGGGAAACATCAGCAGTACCAAATTTATTTCTGCACAACATAAAATTATGGAAAAACTGTACACCACTCAAGGGTATATGTGCGAAACTTATTTTGAAGTTGAGGGACTTTGAAATAAGAGAGGACATCAGAATTTAAAAGATTATATAAGTTCAAGACTATAACATCTGAACTAACAACTATAACAGAATTTTACCGATGAATTTACACAAACATGTGACCTCTCACCTATGTATATGCTGATATATGTATGTGTCTGTAGGTATAGTTTATTAGATTTATTGCGTTAGACAAACCAGACTCAGAGAGAGAGAGAGAGAGAGAGAGAGAGAGAGAGAAACCACAATATCAGTTGCATAACCTTCACAATAGTGAGAGCCAACTAAAACTTTTAATAGTGAAAAGAAAATATTAGAGAACAAGAGATTCTCATTCTTGTACTTGATTGATCTTACGGTGAAAAACTCTATTACACTATTGTTGAAGAGTCCTATTGGACATTTGCTACAAAATCGATAGAATGACTTTCAATAGCAGTTGCATTCTGAAGCTTTCATGGCAAATCAGAATTTCTACAAATTCACATGTCACCCATATCCAAAGTGCTCAACAACAGAGTCCTTCAAATTTAACTCTACGGAGTCACAAAGTACTATTCAAGGCAAAAGAAAATTCACTAATGTGTAAAAATAATTGTTCAGAATTCATTAATAATTATTTAATAGAGTAAATTTGACCAAACCAAAATAACCAGAACTAAAATTTATACAAAACTTAAAATTCAAGCATCCAAAATTGAATCCAAGAATCTAAGTTAATTAGGAACATACCGAACATTTTTATTGCTGTCGATTACTGTGTCCGGTATAACTCCATTCAACCTGTTGCCACTCAGAAAGCTAACATGAAGCCACAAGATGCAATTTAGCATAATATAACACTTCATGGTAATATTGCAACAAATCCCATCAAAATATTGCTTACGTAAAATCTGTCTCTGAATTAATGCTTTTAATTTCTCCTACCAACTTGTTAAAGGTCAGATCACTGTATATATAAATGGAAGAACATAAATTGTCAGATTTTGTTGTTAGTTGATGTCTTATGTAAAATGTATCATAGAAATGTTGGCAAACTTTATGCAAGCGGAAAAAAGTAATATGTTCTGTACAAAAAGTCAAAAACATAATAAACTATTTTCACCATGACTCTAAATAAAAATTTGTTGGATATAATAAGAATAAGGATTATGTGATTCCAGAACTTATCTGCTCCACATACTAATTACTACCGATTAATCGATTCCTAAATTGACATTTTAGCTTCTTCATCTGCTCCCCGCATCTACATATGTTCAGTAGGATATTGCTACTTTCCTCATTATTTACTAACCATGGTTCTTCGACATTCACATACGGCTAGCAAATTAATTATATAGATCTCCTTTTTAGTAATTACACAAAAAGCCACACGCATAGTCATGTTCCTGGGTTTCAGTGGGGAATATCAATGACCAAGTTAAGTTGTGTTCTTTTACAAGGCAAGATACATGGATGCAGATTTGACCCTTTTCAAATGGAGCAGCGCCTGAATCTATAAGTGCAGCAAACAGCCAAAATATTGCATCTTTTGGAACAAAGTTGATAGTTTTTAATTTCCAATATATGTTAGAGAAACATGAAAAATTCATGATGGTTGTTGTTGAAAAAGGTGGCATGTGCACCCTTTAAGAATCATGTCTTTACTTTCTCCTGAATTTAAGGATGCTATGTGAAGTTACAAACACAATATATAAGCATTGCAATGTTTACCACAGATGCATATAAAGAGATCATTAGAGTTTTATCCTTACATTGTTTTCCGAACACCCATTTCCCATATATATTTAGGGATAGTTCCAGACATATTCAAGTTTCGCAAAATCCTGTTGACAAAATTCCATGTAAATTCAAAGCTCTGATTGCACATATTTCTATATCTACTGCAATAATGTTAAGGATCTTGGGATAAAATAAATAAATAGATAGAATTAGAATCAATAACCATACAAGTGGTCCATCGGCTTGTTGTTCAGCTTTGGAAAATCAAACTGTGGCCCAATCATATCAGTGATCCTCCTGCGTATAAAGAAGACACAATGAATTGAATTGGGATCGTCAAGTACCAATAAATAATTTGGTAAGAGAGGAACTTGTCAAAATGCCCATAGGCAAAACTGTTCAAGAAAGGTTGTTCAACTCACAAGTCATTCAAGTTTCCTAGAGCGAAAATCGTTGGATTGATGGGTCCTTCCAGTCCACTTGAGTGCATTTCCCTTCAATAATGGAAAAGAACAAAAGGGAGGAGACAAAAAACATTCAGGATCATCCATATGCACTTCACAATTAAATTTGTTACAAATATAGAGCTTACAGTCTTTCGAGTTTATTCCATCTCCCGATAAATTCTGGTACAGTGTCATTAAAGCTATTGTCACTTATTCTACTGCACAAAACAATAACAGAGGTATCCTGGTGATGCTAAACCATGTGCACTAGATGAGAATATAAATGAAAATACTTACAAATTTTTCAACTCCGTCAGATTTGCTAGTGCTATAGGTAAGCGTCCCACAAACTGATTGGAAGAAAGAATCCTGTAATTGTGAGATCATGGAGCCAAACCACCCTTGTTATTCTAAATTATAATCAGAAAGTTATTACAATTTTAGTATTAGGAGTTTAGATGCCATACAGATCAGTTAAGTTGACCAAATTTCCGAGCTCCACAGGTATAGTACCGATCAACTGGTTGGCTTCAAGGCTCCTATTTTATTATTATATTATTATTTTCAATTGAAACTATACAATAAGAATCAAAGTCGAATACATTGCTTAGATATAGCATAAGCACCAAAACTTTCTAAAGATCAAAACTTACAAGTAAGTGAGTTTGGCAAAATATCCCCATTCCTTGGGAATTTTCCCTGATATGCGGGCGGCATTAAGCGAGCTGCATAAAAATGTTTGTTCCTTATATGCAAAGTGAACCTTAATTTATAGTTGCTTAAAACAGGCTAATATGAATAGAACATGCTTACATTTTCTTTAAATGTCGCATTGAAGCCCATTCTTTTGGAAGTTCACCGCTAAGGTAGGTGCGGGTGAGATCACTGTTAGGATAATTAAGGTGAGATGTTTTCCTCAAATGAATTAGAATTAAGATATCAATAACACAATAAATATACTGAGAAAAGTATGTCATGTGCTCTATTTTTAACGGTGTAGGCTCACAAAGTAGATATTATTTGCTTTGGGAATTCTAAATGCACGCATCTTTCACTGCATGTATATATTTTGGATTACAAGCTTCACGAGAACGGATAATAACTACTCAATGGGTGAAGGATGTTTGCATGAAACCTAAAGTGGATAATATCTACCGTGTGGATCTAATCTGTTAGGTTACATTACCGTATACTCTCTAAAAAAACCTACCCACAAGGGAGATACATGTAACATGCCAGCATATTCTATCTTCTATTCTAATTAGGAATGAGAAAATACAGAACTATTTTGGAAACATAATATATATCAAGCATTTCACTTTTTAATAATGGTTTAAACCTTAATTTTATCATATTATCTTAATAATGTGCATTAGAAAACACATCAGTTATGTGTACATGTATTAAGAGAGAGCTGCTAATGAACACAATGCAATAATGAGAGTAAATTGTATGAAGAGCTCATCCCAAAATGAGTAGCAAATAAAAATAAATAAATAAATTCCAAGAAACCAGAAATGAAGAAATGTTCTTACATCTCTTCAAGAAATGTTAGATTGGCCAATTCTCGTGGAAGACTGCCTTTAAGACTCGTACTTTTTAGCTGTCTGCAGTTCAAGGGGGAAAAAGTAATAATGAGATCAATTCATCAACTACAATTGAATTTTATGGATTATAGTACTATACAACACGTTTCATTTTAAATTTAAGGGTAATTATGATTTTGGTCTACTTTTTTTCAAAATATTACCTTTTTACCCTTTTTTTAGCTTGTATGGACCCAAAATTTTCTAAAATACATAAATTTGATTCTTCTGACCGAAACATTAACGGTCAGACAGTCTGACAGAAGCCACAAAAAGATCATTTCATCGTTGATTTTAGGACTAATTGCACAAACGTCCCCTGAGTTTAGGTATAATTGCATATATATGGAACTTTTACCCATAATTGCATAAACATTCCCTGTAATTAGTTGACTTCTTTAAATCTAACCATTGACCACAATTTTAACCAAAATATGACTAAAGTACCCCTAGTTACCTATTTTATAATTAATTATATATATATACTTAAAAAATAATTATACATATACTTAAAAAAATAATTATACATATACTTAAAAAATAATTATATATATACTTAAAAAAATAATTATATATATAGTTAAAAATAATAATTATATATAATACTTAATTAATTTATTTAAAATAATGGATTATAAAAATGTAAAGAATGGATTATAATAATTATTAAATAAATAAATTAAGTATTGTATATAATTATTATTTTAAGTATATATATAAATTGTCAAAAAAAATAAAGTATATATATAATTAATAATAAAATAGGTAACTAGGGGCACTTTAGTCATTTTTTGATTAAAATTGTGGTCAATGGTTAGATTTAACGAAGTTAACTAATTATAGGGGATGTTTATGCAATTAGTCCTTGATTTTGCTAGAAAAGATAATAAAATTACATTTTTACCCTCAAACAAATTACATTATTTTAACAAATAACACCCAATAATTATAAAAGTTAAATTGACAATTGAAATATATTTAAATATTAAAAATATTAAAAAAATCTATAAATTAATCTTTTTTTTTAAAATAGCTCTCTAGTTAAAATCAAATCTGAATATATATTTAATTATGTTTTTTTAAAGGATATGTTTAATTTTGTTTATGTGTCCACATATCAGATTATCAATGATCGGATGTAACACACAGCTGGTGCATTGGAGATTTTTTTTTTCCATGTTTTTAATGGGTGCACTGCAACTCCAGAATGTGACATAACATAATTTATATTTTTTTTAGATTTCTTTTTAATTTTTTTCTCATGTATCATGTGACATTTTATATAAATATATAACAACACATGGCATTCTTTTAAATTTTGGGTCAAACAATTAAATTTGTCTAAGGATCGACTAAAAGATGAACCAGAAACCTTAGTGATGAAACGAAGAGAGAGTGAAGAAGAAGGCACTTACAAGTTTGTGACGTGATCGAAGATGCCATCATTGTAACTACAAGTGATATTGTTGACGATACATTTATCTGTTATAGGGAGGTGCCCTGACTGGCAAGGATCGACAGCGGAATTGGTGAGTGTGGCACCCAATGTCGCAGCTATTTCACGAAGAACAGCAGCTGAATTGCAAAACATCCATCAAATATATATATATATTCAATTCCACTGTAATCAACTAGCGCTCATGGGTCATGGCATTTCATTGGCGCTTATTATAATTTTGAATTTAACTATTTCAATAAACTTACAATTAGAGGAGCAAATAACCCCATGATGTTTTCTCTTTTACACGTTTAATCAACTTTACCAAAACATAACACTCTCTTCTCCACCATTAGTCAAACTTTTGACCAGATTTGAATATTAAAAATACCAAAATGCAGCCAAAAAAACCTTAATTAAAAAGTTAAAAAAATAAAAAATAAAAATCTGATTTTTTTAAATGGATCTCGAGATGTACGTTAGAGATCCATTTTCTTTTAAAAAGGTATTTTTTAAAAAAATAAAATTAAATTAAAAAAAAAAAACTGATTTTTAATATATAAATAAAAAATAAATAAAAACTGATTTTTTTAAATGGATCTCGAGATTAGAGATGCACGTTTGGGGAATGGGGATGGATATAGGTCCCCTCATCCCCATCCCCATCCCCACTTCCATACCCTACCCCATCCCCACTTCCATACCCTACCCCCTCCCCCCCAATTTCCCCATTTAGGGAAAATGAGGATGGGGAATTTTTGGGGGACCTATATCCATCCTCATCCCTAATTTCCCATTTTTTTTCCATTTTCTCCGTTTCCCCCCTTTGACTAAGAATTACAAATTAAACTAAAAAAACAAACATTTCAATAAATAAAAAAAAAAAACAAACAAACAAATTAAAGAGTAAATGTGTATACATACTTAGAGAGTTAGAGTTTTCGAGATGTACATTAGAGATCCATTTTCATTTTAAAAGGTATTTTTAAAATAAAATAAAAAAAACTGATTTTTAATATATAAATAAAAAATAAATAAAAACTGATTTTTTTAAATGGATCTCGAGATTAGAGATGCACGTTTGGGGAATGAAGATGGATATAGGTCCCCTCATCCCTATCCCCACTTCCATACCCTACCCCCTCCCCCCAATTTCCCCATTTAGGGAAAATGGGGATGGGGAATTTTGGAGGGACCTATATCCATCCTCATCCCCAATTCTCTATTTTTCCCGTTTTTTTCGTTTCCCGGTTTGACTAAAAATTACAAATTAAACTAAAAAAACAAACATTTCAATAAATAAATAAAAAAAAAACAAACAAACAAATTAAAGAGTAAATGTGTATATATAGTTAGAGTTTTCAAAGAATAAAAAAATATATATATATATATTATAATTATATTTATATATGTTTGGGGGAAATGGAGAAATGGGGATGAGAGGCCTCCCCCTCCCCCCCAAAAAAAAAAAAAAAAAATCCTCAAATAGGGATGAGGACATGAGAAATTGGGGCCCGGGAAAAAAATTTACATTTCTACTCGAGATGTATGTTAGTCTTAGAGATCCATTTTCTTTAAAGAAGTAAAAAATAAAAATTAAATAAATAAATAAAAACTGATTTTTTAAATAGATTTCCTTTGTTCATCTCAAAGATGGACAATGGAGATCCATTTTCCTTTAAAAAAATAAATTTTTTATTAAAAAAGAAAGTGAAAATGAAAAACAAAAACAAAACTAGATTCTTGATCTCGATCGTGGTCAATGGATGACTTCATCCTCGTCACTCAATTCCATCTTAGAGGGATGGATCCGTGAGATGCAAGGATCTGTAATCTATTTGACGAAGAACATCGGGTACAGTGCACATCACAACATCAATATTCAATTCATTGGTATCGCTGCTTATTATAGTTTGAATTAAACATTTTGCCACCCAAATAAAGAGAATTTATGCGAAGTGACGCCTGTTCCTCTTTCGAATCATGTTTGCACAGCGAAGAGTGAGAGAGACAGTGTGTTTGGGGGAGACAATTACTTGAGGGCTATTTGGGGTATTTCACATTTTAATTGGTTATTAATAATTGAAATTACGTATGTGCTTACAAATAAACTTTACATGTCTTAGGGGGTTATATATGATATATAACCTCCTGATATAAGTGTGAGAGGTAAACTACTGAATCAACATCATCTTGTCCGATTTTCTTCCTTTTGAACAAACTATATAACTATTACATGGCTAATGAATTGGGTTATTTTATGAGATTATATTGAGTTACATCGAATACAATAGGATATAATGCCACTAAATTAGTACCAACGTGTGGGGATGAGCATGATTTGGGTCATTTCGATTTTCAACATAAGCAAATTGAACCATGAAATATTTGATTTTTCTTTAACGGGTTTTATTCGTTTCACTTTCTTATGGTTTTGAGCCTTTTAGGTTTAGTACTTTTTACGTCTTATGGGTCTGCTATTTGGAATTTTAGGTCAATATTTTGGACTTGTATTGTATGAAACATGTTTTAAAATAAAAATTGCCAGCTAAAGGTTCATAATTTTATTTTATATTTTAAAATATTACAATAATTCGGAGTATAAAATAAGAGACACAACTCGAATCCATAATCTCATAGTGTAGATATGAGGGATATACTATTGAGCTAACTTTATGTTCATAGGCTCATAATTATAACTTAAAATAATATTTAAAAAACATTAAATTAAAGAAATTACAATAGCTGTTTGATAAATTCAAATCCCATTATATTTAATCAAACAACTCCCATGAATATTTTTAACATAATGATATAATCAGCATTTATGATGTGAAAAAAAAAAAAAAAAAAAAAAAGTTTAGGTTTATATTTCAATATATATATAGTTAAAAAGCAATTATACATATTAGATATATGTTTACTCAATTTGGTTTGATTTTGTACTTTTGTCAAACCAAAACCAAAACTAAACCTTAATTTTGGTTTTCTTTCCCAGATACTGGTTTGAAGCGAACTAAAGTCATGTATTTTTGGTTTTGGTTTTCATGCCCACCCCTAAATCTAAATCTAAATCAGTGGCATGTTTTATGTAATATGGGATTATACTAAAATAGTTATATTATGTATTTAACATACTTTGGGAGTAGATTATATTAATTTTCACTTAAAATAAATTTATTTTAAATTAATTATAAGTAAAATAAATTTATTTCAAATAACTTATTTTAGTAGAATAAAATTATTTAAACTAATTTTAATCAACTGCAAATAATTAACTTCTGACATGGACCTTAATTAGAAGAAAATTTCAGTTTAATTAAGAATCAGAAAAAAGAAACAAAAGTTGTTTGAGAATAATTAGAAATCATCAATCAAATATTCATGTAAGTGGTGATGATGAAAAGCTAATTATAAATTTATAATTACCTTCGATTGGGTCCAGCTGAGGTTGAACAAATATCAGCTGCTTGAAACACAAAAAAGAGAGCAGAAGAATTAAGCTCATCTGGTTGATGTGCATCATCAACATTGCTTCAGCTTTCAATTATCTGTACTGACTGATTGGTTGCACCTGTATGGTTGGTTAATATTATTTATAGACAGAATATCTTTATATATATATATATATTTATTTATACAAAAATATCAAGTCAGTGTGTATTGATATATCTTCATCAATGTACTGTGAATTATTAGATTTATATACTTTAATTCAAAGTTTCTTTATAATTATTGGCCTATATATATTGATACATGTGAATGGGACCGTTTATATATATATATATATTTATTATGAGTGTGTGTTTTTTGACCGGTTCCTATATTGGTGTGTGGTAGGACATATCTATGATATTTCCAGTAGTTTATAAAATTTAAAAGACCTGTCGGTGCTGATTTGACGTGATTATCATCCATATAATAACATGAGTTCTAATAGTACGTAAAATGTGTCACCCTTTAAACAAAAATACAAAATAAAACTAGCACTCATTTTTTCAAATTTTTGATCTGGATGTAACTTTTAAGACTTATAAAGTTTCCAGTTTTTTTTTACAAAAAAAAAAAAAAACTAATTACCAATTTCACAACTTTAATATTATTAAAACTTAAATTATTAAGTAGGTGTTGATCCCATAACAAAAAGTCTAATTCAATCCTGTAATATTTATAAAATAAAAATAAAAATCCAATGAAATCCAAGAAATTTAAAGTAGATTTAGATTCCATGCATGAATACCTGATATTATGAAAAAGTAATTGATAATGAGCTATCAATCACACAGAAAATGAAATAAGAAATATCAGTACATGTAGACGACTTGACTGTCTGATATCATGTAATATAATGGATTAATACTCTTTCTTTATCTTGTTTTTTCTTGACTTTTTATAATCTAATGATATCTAAATAAAATAAGGTCAAGATTTAATCACTTTTTTCTCTTTCATACAATTTGATATTTTAATTATATTTAAAAAATATCAAAAATAAATAAAGACCAAAAATAAAGGGTAAAGGAGAGGATCTTAATCCAATATAATTAGAGGAAGAAAGTAAGTGATAAGTTGAAAAGTCTGATTTTGTTGCCTGCTGAGAAATTGTGGCATAGAATTCATTTTCATATAGATATGATATGACACCGGTCACACCAGTCGTACTTGAGACTGGAAAGCTGTGGGTTTGAATTAATTTGATTGATTATTCTGCATTTAAAATTTCCACGGTTTCTACGATGTTCTGATTGATATAGAAATTTCCATGAAATAATGATAATATTCCCATAAATTTAAAGTGAAAAATTGATAATATTTCATATTGTTTTTATCTACTTTTATTTATTATTATTTTTTTTTAAATAAAAAATTAATGTAATATATTTATATAACATGGAAGTACTGCATGAACATATATAATTTAGAATTTTTAACCTATTCAAAAATTAAAAGTAAAAGGGGTGAAAGACAGTAAATTATAATAGGCTATAATAGCACGTACAAAAGCAAGGATAAAGCTAGAATTTTAGCATTGAAGGATCAATACAAGAACTAATATTCAAATCGGTTACGCAAGACAAATTTGATATATTCCCTTTTTGTATATTAAAAATCATTTACGATTAAATTTATCTAATTTTTATTTTTATTTCCATTTCAATTATATAATCTAAGAGAGTAGGAAAATTCGTTTTTTTTTGTTTTTTCTGTTTTACCTTTTCAAAACCTATATCTAATTTATTATTATCATTTTTTTATACATATCCACGTAAATCTAAGTATTTTCTGATAAGGTATCCTACGATTTTAGTGTATTCATGAAAATAGAAAATGCTCCTACAAAAAAGACCAAGTCAATCAAATTTTATAAAAATTAAAAATAAAATAAAAACTACTGTACATATATATCATCAGCACACTGTCCAAAGTTATCTATCCTTTTTATCAATTAAGTTCTCTTCTACTTCACCGTCTCTAACCTTTCATCTCTATCCTTTTCTCTCTTCTGTAAATATTATTCTTCGTTTTCATTTGATTTCATCCTTCGTCTCTCAAATAGATCAAGTCATCCTCATCTCTTATTTTTGCAAAGCTTCCATAACGATAAACAAATGTATATATCTTATCTTATATAAGTGTTTCATACCCAAATTTTTTTTTTTTTTTTCTTTTTCGTTCTTTCTCTTTAAGGTTTTATTGTTGGATGATTCATGCTCTTTGTGATGCAATAGTATGTGAACCGCAATTAAGTTCCATTTCATTCCAATAGGAACGTATCCAATATTGAAAAATTCCAATATTATTAATCCACCCTCTCCCATCTAAAATATGGAAAAATTCCAATTGTACGTATCCTATTGTACGTATCCAATCACGTTTTCTGAAAATTGCATTGAAAAGTAGTAAACATCGTTAAGATATTTCCCTTGTTTTGACACAAAACTGAAAAATATTCAATGCCGCCATAGACTAATAGCGCACATTCAACGTACCAAAATCATATTAAGCAGCACAAATATTACTTAATAAAATATTATTATATCTTTAACATTATCAAAGAGTGATATTAATTAGACTGTCCGAAAAATACACTGCAAGGGTAAAGTCAGAAATTTTGTTATACGCCCAAGACAAATATAATAATTATTTTAAAATAAAAAAATATACTAATATTTAAAAAGAGGAATTGGGTGGAAATAACCTTCTTCCTTTTTCCTCAATTTTTTGTTATTAACATTTAACACCAACTTCACAACTTAAGTTTAAATTGTTAGGTTTTGATTCGTATTCTCAAGTGAACTCAATATAAACCAAACAAGACTAAATTAATGTGAAACTTCTTGGAGATGTGAGGAACGTTTAGAAGTTGGATATGGTATTTAAGGGAGATTTAAAGACCAAGAAGAACTGAAGAAACGAAGATGGTTGACAACCGTTATGGGATGGATAGCGGTTCCCACAATGGTCTAATGCGTTGTGCCTTGCACTGTGGCAAGGATAGTGTTCCTATTCCAGTGAAAAGTGTTGTCCATTGCGCTATGGATTTGACAACAGTGTGACGACTGGACATCAGTTTTGGGTTCATTTCAATGTATGGATCACGGTTTTCTGAACGGTGTAATTTCAGGTGACTTGTAACGGTTTAGGAATCTGGTGTGCAATCGTAACCCGAATCGTAGTCAATGATCGGTCTACAACTACAAGGTTAGACTCTCGCAAGTGTACGAGGTCAGAATGTAATATAATGGCCGAGGAGGGATCGTTCCCATGAAGACTAAGGATTGATTACCGACTTTTATCGGTTTATTTACTATTTGGATAATTAAAAATGGAAAGTTGCTAGAACTTTAACAATAAAATAATCACTTCTAAAACAAGTAAAGTACCAACCACAGCAAGAACAAATGTGGATATATGATAAAAGAGTGCTAGGACATCAAATCCACCTCACTCTTCTAATTAACTCTTGACTCACTTAATCCCTTATTTATGTAAGTATAGATTATAGGTTCGTATTCCCTTAAATAAATCTCTAATCTCTCTCGATGTCTTAGAGATTGTATCCGTGCATACTAAATATGAATGAACTCATAAAGATTTATGGAACACATACATGAACCCTATATACTAGCCTAGTGTATCTCTCACTTTCTAGTCATATATAGTAAATATTTTGTTTATCTAGTGATCATTCAACAAGATGGCCAATCAAGACAAAAGCATTAAGCATACAAAATACTCATATAACTACACAAGCATTTATGGAGAGATAAATGAGTCATTAACAAAAGATCAAGGGTTTGGTTTCATATTTGTTCTAGCACAAGAGAGTTTAGCTCATATTACACATAAGAACCATGCAAAATATCCAATAAATACAAACCATAACTGATACAAGAAGTTAAAAGGTAGAGTTTATAGAGAAAACACTAAGATGAAGATCTCCTTCTTGCAAGTTTGGCCTCCAATGGCTTCCTTCTCCAAGAATCCACTCCTCTAAGCTCCAATGTTGATAAAGAACCACCAAGTTCAGAGAGAAAATGAGAGGTTTTAGCTGAGAGTGTGTTGTGTTGTTGTGTGGTCAGAGTTAGATGAGTGTGAGGCTCAAGAATGGATTTAAGAGAGCTCCACCAAAGTCTTCATCAACAATCTCTAAGGACAAGCATCTTCAATGCTTCTTCAATGAAGAGGGCCCACCAAGATCTTCATTAACACCTCCAAGCTCTCAGTAAGGTCAAGGGTCAGAGACAAGATCTCAGATTGGCCGAAATTTGGTGGCCTAAGAACCCAAAAATAACAACTGGAGATGACAGCATCGGGTGAAATCGGTGCCCACGGGGCCTCGATTTGAGAAATGAAGTAATCCCACCAAAGAAATGCACCCTTTTCGGTGACCAATGGCAGCAGAAATAAGGGCACCGAATTGGTCAAGAAAAGCGGATCCTTTGGTCCCTTTTCTGTGGCCCCTAATCTCAAAAACCACAAGGGCGCTGAGCTTACTTTCAGAAATTGTGCTTTTCCCCCCAGAATTTCCATAATTTTATAAATAAGCCTCCCATGCTAAAAGAAAGTCTGAAACACTGGTTTAAGACATTAAATGCATGGTTTTACCTGGGAATTGAGCATAAAAGATATAAGTAAGGGAGCTACACTTCATGTAGAAATAAAAGTTATCAATCAATCATAAATATGCGTGGAACTGGAAATCTTCAGCGGAAAAGGAAGTAGTTTGTTTCTAGAAGTTCTTGTGCATGAAGAAAAACGATTTCTCTTTACAAGAAGACTTGTGCATAAAAGAAAATAGTATTTATGTGAAACAAGAAAGTCTTGTACGTGTAGGAGATTGATTTCCTTGTTGGTCTAAGCTCTCTGTAACTAGTATAACTAGGTTATTTATGTAGAGTCAAAGAAGCACTTGTAACATCAGAGAGTGGTGAGATTCGAGGGAGACCCTAGGAAATATTCGGGAGGGATTCGGGGAATATCAGTGGATCAAGTTAGAGATCCGTGGGTGATATTCAGGGGAGACCTAGGGGATATTGAGGGGTTCTTGATGATGATTTTATGAGCATTGTGAGCTGAGAATCATGATGTAAAGCTCGGTTTGTGAGCTTAGGGACTTGATGTAGTAAAATGTTTACGTTCAATTTAAATTTAAGTTCGTTCACTGGGATCGATGATTCAATTAGTTGAAAACTATTTAGTCTAGTGAAACTCTACTCTAAGTGCGTGAAAATTAAATTGCATAACACTTTGGGTTTGGAAAATGGTTTGGTTTCTTGTAAATGATTAAAGATGCAAACTTGTAAGCTAAAAATGTAAACCTTAAAACTAAAAAAGAAAACTTGAGGAATAAAAATGCAATCTTGTCACTTAAAACTAAACTAAACACAAGAATGAACACACAAGAAGTGAATATATGGGAGAAAGCACCAGGGAATCAAAGCAACCTTCTTAGACCACTCAATGTCCTCTCTTAGTCTCATTAAGCCCTTCAATCCAATTTTAGTGCTTGTTTTAAGATAAATCCATTAAGTTCTAGGTATTTCCCATTACTCACACATGACCATGTAGTAAGCAATGGTTAATCCCTCTATTTAACTTTAAAATTCTAAGCCAAGTTGGTCTAGCATAGCCATGCATAAATCAACATTCCCAATTACTAAGCTTGTGAGAGAATTAGATGGGATGGCCACCCACACCTAAACTCAATACCTTAAATAAACTAACTCTCAAATCCATGTCTCTTGTGTCCACAATAAAACATAAATAGAGAGGTTAGAGCAATTAATTTAATAATTGAAACTAAAATCGAATTGAATTAAGAAAAGTAGACTAATTGATTACATAGAGTGTTCCAATACCTTACATTAATCCCCTAGCTAAGAAATTGGTTACACATCAATCGAAAAAGAAAAGAGAAAACAAAAGAATAGAGAAAACCCATATGAAACATGAGAGCATCCTCTTGAGAATCCTTGTCTCTTGCTTGCAAAACTTCCAAAGATAGATGGAAATGGTTGTGAAGAAGGAGAAATGTAAAAAGGATGATGAAATGGTGTTAAAAGGTGGGAAATTGGGTGATTTTCGTATATGAGATGATGTTGGAATATGAAGGGTTTTGGGTGAGGTGATTCTTGGATCTAGGGTTCAAAGAAGTGATGGGGTGTGGTTTAGAACAAAGAAAGAAGGATATTTATAGTGGGTGCCAAAAATTAGGTCTGAAACGTCACTTGAGTTGAGCTGGCATGGGAGGTCACCGCCAAGTTGGCTGGTGCGGTGGCGACCACTTAGATAGCAAGATCACTGCTCATTTTGCACAAAAGGTCATTGGCATGTTGGTTGGTGCGGTAGAAACCAGCAAAGTAGCGAAGATCCATGCCCTTGCGACAAGAAAAGGTCGCTGGTAGATTAGCTGTTGCAGTGGCGACCACTTAGATAGCGAAGATCACTGCCCTTTGGTGCCAAAGAAAAGTCACTGGCATATTGGCTATTGCGGTGGCGACCTTGGTAACGACCACACCTAGAAGAATTCTTTGCAACCACTACTCTCCATTTTGGTCCGGAACATGGATCAACCAAAATACGTTATTGGCTCTCCAACTTGCTCAACTTTGCACACTTGCCTCTAAAAAACTGTAAACCGGCGAAACAACTAATTTTGAGCCATTAGACATTCGATTTTACCCGAGAACTGAACAAAAGTAAAGGAAAGGGAGGCCAAAATATAGTATTGTTAAGGCTTGATCAGGACTTGGTAAAGCTCTATGGTTTGGGGTTGAGGTGTGAGAGAGAATCCTGAAGTATATGATTGTAACAATTTATCATATAGTGAAATTTTCTGTCGTCCTGACGGCCCATGGTTTTTTTCCATGATTTAGAGTTTTCCACATATATATTGTGTTAATGTATGATTGTTTATTTTCTCATCTTATTTTTCTGCTATAGACGTTAATTCCTCTGAGTTATGAGTGAATATTAGGCATGTCGCTTCCGCGTTCATCGGTTTAAATTCTCAACATAAATTACACCAAGTATGTTGTGAGATAAAAATGCCCCCACTTTTACTTTTACTTTTACTTTTTATATTTTGCTTTCTTTCTCTCACATTTCTTCTCTTGTCGGACCATATAACTTCTCTTTATTTTTTTTCCTTGATTTCATTTCTCACTTCACTTGATCCCTTTTTCAAACTGAAGTCACAAAGCTCAAAGACAGTAGATCAACCCATGAAAAAAAGTTTTGTTCTTGTCTTTGCCTTTGTGTTTGTAATTTGTTTTTTTTTTTTTTTTTTTTGGTGTGGAAAAATTGATTTTTTTTTCAAGGAATATTTTTATCGTTTTTTTTATTTTTATCGCCCCCCCCCCCGACGTTTGCCATATTTGTATCTTTACCCCCTCTAGTTTCAAAAATGGATAGTCTTCCTCCTGAAAACGAAGTTATTCAAAGATTTATCCCCTGCCATTAATATTTCTGTTAAATAGTGGTTTGACTGTTAAATACCAAAGGAAATATTGTAAATGTGCTACTTCCAAAAAAAAGGGATATTATTAGTATCCCCCCCTGAGGTTTTCCATATTCGTAACTTTGCAAAATAAGTTGAGATGCCACTTTAAACATACCGACAAAGACCACATGCATGCTAGAATCTCTAAAAATATGCAATATAAATCAAAAGCATCACAACATGCATGTATGTCGATACATAGGATGTTTTCGGTTTACAAAATAACCTCGCTCAAATGTCGAAGATAAAATTCGCATTGACTCTAATCCTCACTGGATTTCAATCATATTTTTCCACTCGGAACCTAAGTGATCACTCTTTATCAAACACATGTGATTTTGAAGTTATGTTCCTAGGATCAAATATGTATCACATATGAATATTTTCAATTAAAGCACATTTTCTGGAAATAAATATCATGAAGGAATTGAAATGCCATGAATATGGAAAGAGCATGAATTGACTCATATTTCCAATATAAACTTCCTAAGAGATCAAATGGACTGTCCCTAATTTGTAATGGGGCCAAGGGTAATTTGTGGTGTATGGAGTGAATGGAATGGAATGGGTAAAGCTATTAACCATGTCAAGGTGTTTATACATTACAATGCTTTGGTTGGCTCTATTACACATTACATTCCAAGTGTCTAGGCTATAAACTTTACATTGAACTATTGTGTAACATTTGTACTCATATTTGTGAGTAACTTTACATTTGAAGAACTTGAAGGCTTAAGTGTTTTATAATTAACACTTTTTTTTTTCTTTTGAAAGCCTTTTTCTTAACACAATTTACATACATTTTCCTAAGTACACGCTTTACACAATTTAAAGCTTTACATAACTTCTATTAAGCTATACGCCTCAACATGATCAATAGCTAGAGAATGGTTAAGTGTCTGGGTTGTGTGGGTGATGTAGGTAGGTTTAGTGTTTGGCGTCAATTTTTGCATTGAAAGCACACATATAAAGACTTGGAAGTGCTTAGACTATTTTAGTTGTTATGCACACACTCAAGCCTAAAATCATTTCTAAAAGTCCATCTAACAAGAGAATATAAATCTCTACAAGTAGTCCACAAGATGAATGTTCTATGGCAATCAATGAAAAAAATTGATGTAAATGTGAGTTGCACAGCCGAAAAAAGATAGGTTTTTAATAAATTATCTTGGACCTTTTCGGTATACACGAATATGAGGAGGGATTTGTTTTCATACCTTTGAAGATCTCTCATTCGTTTCTTTTTTATCCTACACCACTAAACCTTCCGAGTGTTGGGGAAAGTGCCCTAAGAACAAATGTTGTTAATCTTTTGCTGAATTAATAATTGGATTGACATTCTATTATATATTTGTGTGCATTTAATGTTATTAATATTGTATTAATAACATAAAATTCCATGATTATTAAATGTAATATTAAACATAGTATATAAGTTGTTATATACATGAGGATAGTGTTTAATATAATAATCTTAATTGTCTGTAATTGATAATTAAAGTTGAGATCTTTAATTAATTAAAATTACTAGTATGGTTCATTTCCATTAAGAATGGAACAGTTTGATCCGAATTGTTGATGTGGTGACATTATAATGAAGGTAATTTGTATAATAAGATTATACTAGACGTGGACACGATAAATTGAAATCTTTAATAATCTCCGTCTTGAAACAAAGTATTATCTTTTTTTAATCAGATGGTCATATGCGGAACGATCTTAATCCTGAGTATTTAACAGACTTCTACTTATAGAGTTGTGTCGTTTGACTTACTCGGTATAGTTTGCTTAAATTGTCAAACTTAAAAACCTTGTATCTTGGAGACATGATGATATACTTAACCAGGAATGATAATATACAAGATGGAATCCATAATCCAATCCTTTTTAATTGAAGTAGATAAACAGTTCTCTTGAGTAAATAATTCGGGTCTTGAACAACAGAGCGCTCAATTTATGATAAGATCATAAATAATTATTCATTAGAGAATCACGGGCGCTCAAGGATAAAAATGTAATTATGAGGTCAACGGATTTAAACCTAGCTCATATTACGAACTGTTTATGGAGGATTGATCTATATGTAGTAATTATATCAATGGACTATTCGATTCCTACTCGAGTAATTAATTCTATAATAACAAAAGTGCAGTTCCAGTTTTTTAGTGGAATAAATCTAGAATTAATAATTCTAATATTTAATTAATGAGTTTAATTAAATATTAAATATTTATTGGGGCTTGAAATTATAGGCCTATGTGTCCTCACGCTATCTCTATAACACTGTATTGAACATTAAAGTATAATAAGGCTTATTGATTAATTTGGAAATAATCATCTATACATAAAGGAGAACTTCTTTTGACAATTCAGTTTTTTTCTTTTTACACTTATTTTCTAAAAAACAGTCCATTTTCAAAATTTAAATTTTAAAATCTTCTAAAGACACTTTATTTTGTTACAAGATTATCCTTTTTTATCTTTTTTGAATTAAATTATTAAAAACATTTATCCCTCATAAATCATTTGATTAATTATCACATATTAAATACTCTCCTAAAATTTTAATTACCATATTAAACTCCCTCTCTTTCAATATATATCTCTAATTTTTTATATTCATTCTTTCTCAAGTAAGACTAACAGTTAAGAAAAAAAAAAAAAAAACTTACTAATAAGCTTAATTTTTAGGAACCATATCTTTTTTTTTATTTTTTTTTTTTTATATATAATCGAAATCTGAAAATGTTTTTTGTTACTCTCATAGGTATGTGATTGCCAAGAGATCTTTAATTCTTTCATTAGTCTTAGAAATTCTGAGTTTAGTCGAATCTAGTTGAAACAATTCAAGCTTTAATATATATATATATATTTTTTTTTTGAAAATTGACTTTTTAATATATATATATATATATATATTATTGTTAGTAAAAATCTAAAATATTAATAAGTTTTTTTTTTTTTTTTTTATAACTATTAATCATAGATTGATTGAGAAAGTATGGAAATATGGATTTTTTTTTTTTATAAAAAAAATGGAGAGAGAGAGTAATTAGGAGAGAGTGTTTAATAAATAGATTTATGACAGAGAGTTTAATATGTAATATTTAATCTAATGATTTAGGAGAGAGAAATTGTTTTTAATAATTTAATTAGTTTTGAGTGTCTTTAAATTTTTTTTTGTCTTATTTAGTAATTTTAATTTAGGTTAAAATTGTTATTAATAAAATAAAATTAAATTGGAGTGTGAATAGATAATTTGTGGATTGTAAGGAGAAACTCTCTACATAAAGAAGTTTATGTATTGTTTTATTAATTAAATAAAGTTTGATTATTTAATTATACATACATACATATATATATATATATATATGATGATTATTTTAATATATATCTTATGCGGTGGGTTTTATTATTATTATTAATAGTCAAAAAATTAGGGTGGACGACAAGCAATTAGTCCTCTTGCTTTTCCATATATGCAGTTTTTGTTTGTTAGTTTTTCTTTCAACATTGCTTTGTCCTCTTGCTTTTCCATATATGCAGTTTTTGTTTGTTAGTTTTTCTTCAAACATTTAAAGCAATGTTGAAACCACCCACCCTAGACTAGCTCTCTCCATGATTGTTTGTTTTTAAAATGACACAAAGGCAAGCTCATAAAAACGAGCTCACTCTCACTATATTAAACAACACGGAAGAATCAATTAGAGGTGAGATGCTTGGTGTTTGGTGAGCTAGAGAGAAGAGATTTTTTGTTCTCTTAGAAAAATTACTTTGGGTTTTGGTTTCTCTTAGAAACAAAAACAAAGAGAGACTGTGAGAGGAAAAAGATTAAGAAGTGTTTTTGTTTTTTTTATATGATAGATATAAAAAGGAGAAAAATGTATTCTATATACTAAGCCTCCGAAGAATATTATGAGAAAGCCTCTCAATATTTTTCCTTGTTGTATCATGTAATGAGTACACATTAAGAATAGAAATTTCGAGAGTTGAAATTTTTCTATTAAATACCAAGACGCCCACTTGTCGGTTCTTTGGTGTTGGAGATTTGGTGTGGAAGAACTTGGTTCGAGGGAATTACTAAAATTCAACAGTGAAAGAATTTGGTTCGAAGGAATCATAGAATTTCTACAAGAGTAACGATTTCTTCTCTTACTATTTATAGTTAAATATTACAATCAATATAATCACAACCATCCGATTAAACGTTTTTGCTGTTATGAAATTTTTTAAAAATCGGGCCCACCACCCTTCCGCTGCGCAGATACCGATTCCGATTCCCGGAACCAACACCAACTTATGACCCACAATCTAGAAACTGTGTGTGCGCATGTCACAGATTCCGGGAGTTCTTGAATGGAGGCTACTGAGATGGAGAAGACAACACCTTATCCTCTTACTAGGGTTCGGTCAAGTCTTGAACCAAAGAAAAAAAAAATCTTTCTTTTTCTTCTTCTCGCTTCACCTCTCTCTCTCTCTCTCTCTCTCTCTCTCTATTATGGTTAGGTTATTTTGTTTCTTGATAAGTATATCTTATATACCAGGATCCTAGGGTTTAATTAATCAAGTCAAAATAGGATTATTAATCCTTTTTAATTCAGTCACCACTAGTACTTGAACGTTTGACCTCTAGGATTTAAAATAATCTTTATTATTTTTAATCCTTTTATTTTAGTCATGGTTTGAATATGTAACCTCCAATTAACAATTAATAATTCTTAATTATTAAATTTTCAATTAAATAATCATATTATTTAACTATATTTAATTATTCAAATAAATAATTTATTAATTAAATAATCATATCATTTAATTAATTCCTAAAATATATCCAAGTTACTTTTGTAACATAATTAATTGGACCTTCCAATTCACCGTGAGCCTTATTACCAATAATCGTAAAGGGCTAACAAGGGAACCTAATGGACCCACAGTTTTGAACTCCAATAATAATTAAAAAATTTAATTAAACTCTTTAATTAATATTTCACAATTATTAACCTCGGAGTTATTCTACTAAAAACCCGAGGTTGTACTCTCGTAACTGTAGATGTTTTACACAACCAAAATATCAATGTCCATCGATATAACTATTTCATATGGTATGATTATCTACAAGCAGTTCATAATTAGAGCTAGGTCATAAAGTCTATTATACCTCTCTAGCTATATCTTTTCTTTTAAGTACCATTGATTCTCTAATGAACAATTATATCCTTTCTTCCTTTACGGAAGAAGGAGAACGTTCTTAATCGTTCAAGTCTTGAATCAACCCTTAAGTGAACTGTTTATCTACTTCTTGCAAGAATGAGTGAATTCCTTTAATGTGTGCATACCTTCCTAGCCGCAAGTCAAACCGTGATTCCAAGATACGGAGTTATTGATCGAGAATGCTACTCCAATCTCACCCATGGTATGTTAAGAATCACGATCTAACTTGAAGAAGTCAGTAAGACACTCTGGATTTAGATCACCCATATACAGCTATCATCTGTCGATATATATGAATCTCTACATAAAACGGATCTTGGTGATAGATTCATATAGATTGTGGCCTAGTCCTATGTGATCACATCATATAAGGTGCCTTTATTCTCATGTTACATTATGAGTGGTATAGGATAAGACCGCCGTACATTATGAAATGGAACGCGGCTATAGATTAACCACAAATAAAGTACCCAGCTTTATTTGCTCTCTATGAACTCTTTATACTGTATGTTTTAAACCGAATTCCTCTGTGTATGATATTCATATACTCAGTCTGAGTTACATCTAGCAATTGTGGATGTTTAGCATATATGATATAAACATATGAGCCATATTTATTGAATGAAAATACTACTTCTTTTATTAATGAATTTATAACATTTACAAATTACAAGCTTTAGGATATAAATTCCAATAGCACAATGAGATCACAATTAAGTATAAAACCGAAGAGTGTTTAAAGAGTAGAAACAAAATATACCCTCTGAATTTGACGCTAATAGGCTTGAAAACCTCACTAGGGTAGTCTCCACTATTTTCCTATTCTAAATGACCACTTTTAAATGAGCACCTGCAATAGTACAGAACCGTGGGAATAGCACAATGATAAATAAGATTCGTTCCACAAGGATTGATGAATTGATTACTACAATTGATTGATTAAACTACTATTTAAACAAGTAAAGATTTGATAATTGAATTACACTACTCAAAATTAACTAATTTAAACTATAACTATAATACAATTTATGACACTAAACAAGCAAGCAAACAAACTCTAACATATGGTTATAAATATGTAAATGAGGCTAAGACTTTGAATCCACCTATCCAATTCTCATCAATTTTAAGCACATCATTGAAATAAAATATGCAAGTGTGTATGTAGATTCGTGATACCCTCAATTAGTCTATAACCTCTCTCAAATGATAAAAACAATATTCATATGCACTAACAACCTATTTTCTCAATGGTTATCTGAACTACATACAAATTCATTAAGTTTTATAGCACACAAATGAATCCTAGAAGCTAGTATCGCATATCTCTATCTTACCAACTCTTATCACTCATTTACTCGAGCATGTTGTGTTCTTCTCTTCTCGGTACTTCACATAACAACCAAATAATTACCAAATACTAGCTACACATTCAATAATAAGTAAGAGCATGAAATAAGTATACATAACACAAGCAATAGTGATAAAGTGATGGCTTTTATTGATGATTCATGGAAAAGGTTTCATCTTGGCCTTAGCCAAGATGGATTTAGTTCATATACAAGAAATAGCTATAAAATATATAATATTTATGCAAGCCATAACAAGATACAAGTGCTAAATGAAAGAGAGAAAGGTTAAGAATAAACTAAGTGTGGATCTCCTCTCTCTTGGTTGATTGAATGTGCTTGGCTTGCTCATTCTCTTAATGCTCCTCTTTATGCTCCTAGTTTGGGTTTTGATGGTGGGGAGTGGAGGAAAAGTTGGGTATTTGGTTTTTGGTGAAGTGGATTTGAAGTTTGGATGATGAATGGAAGGTTTGATGTAGTGATTTTGTGAGTTTGGAAGATGAAAATGTGTTCTTGGAGTGTTTGGAGTTGATAGGTCATACAAAAGGTGAGATAAATGGGTCCTAAGTGAGGTATTTATAATGTGTATATTTAGGGCACGAAAACCTAAAAGAATGTTGATGTGGCAGTGTGGTCCCTATTCGTAGAGCGCTTGAACAACGGTGAACCATTGGAATCACATTGCCAACATAGACGTTGTATGTAGAGCGCTTAAGTACATCGCCAATTTCTTGGAATCGATTTATTGATAAGGGTGTTGTACGTATATCGCTTTGTAAAGCGACCGTACAACGCCAAGCCTCTGGTCTTGAGTCGCTCCCTTGTGGGCATTGTACGTAGAGCGACTGTACAGCGCACATCCTCTGGTTTTGCCTTAAGAATTGTTGTTTTGCCTCCAATTCCTCATTTCTCTACAATAATGCCCTTAGAAGCCTATGAACCTGCACATACTCATTTAAACATTAAATATACCGATTTTACCCGGAAAACGAAAGCAAATGGTAGGTAAAAGGGGGTTACACCAAGTGTGGAAATCGACATTATCACTAAACAAGCAAAGAGTTCTTTCCACATTAACATCAAACGATTGGCACTGTACACGCACATTTAATAGCAATGCAAGAGCTAAAAGCATACAATGCATGTCTCTATCTGCACGCGAAGGAAAGCTACTCAATAAAAATGGACTCTAATTCCAAAAAATTTCAAAATTCACCGATTTTTGTAGAGATTTGAAAATTTTGTAACAAAATCTAAACATACATAAATTAAAAGTGTCCACACCTCGAAACCTAAACTCAACATTGTCCTCAATATTGCACAACAGAACCATCTCCACACATATACATGGACAATGCAAGCAAGAATTGAGAGATAAGGACAAAACACAAAAAAAAAAAAAACTAACTATGAATAAAACAACATATGATCTAAGCACAACACATATTCATTCTTAGATCTAAACAAAAATAAAAATCACAACACAATAAGCAAAGCATTCTACCCTTGAAGCGCTAGCTCTCACGAGTGGTTATTGAACCAACCAAGCCTTCACGACGTTATCTTGAGTTGTTCGGTCCATCCAACCTAAAAATTTTCCTTTTTTAGCACAAGACAACTCAAACAACATCAAATGCATATGCTTTAAACAAAAATAAGAAAAATAACACAAACAAGCAAACACATAAACAAAATCTACAAAGCAAGTAAATCTGAACTATTTACAAAACCTAAGCTAAAGCTAGAAACAATTAACGAATAAGCCACCTCCCCGATCGCAGCGCTAAAAATTGACCGCTCTAGAATTGGTGCTCGCAATAGTACGAGGCCGTTGGACTAGTATAATGATAAGTTAAGTTTGCTCCCACAAGGAGGTGTAATCCGTCAACTGTTCATAGTTTAAATGAATTGGAAAACAAATTGAGGTGTGTGTTTGTGCATTATATGTACATATTACTATGAAAATATAAATTATATATAATAGTATTTACAAAGATAGAATATATTGGAGAGATGCAAGATGTATATGGTTACACTAAGGATATAACTCCACCATAACAATCACACAATTTCATACAAAGATGTCTATCAATATTGAAAGGCGTGCTCACTTAATCCTTGCCAATATTCTCTCTCAAGCAACAAAAGCTATACACGTGCACCAGTAACCTATTAAGAGATGATTACCGGAGCTACACACCAGTTCATTAAGAACTATGAGACACATTTAGCAACTATATATGCAAAGTCTCGCCTATCTCTACCTTACTCTACTTGCAGTGGACATCTAATCATGCACGTTATGTGCTTCTCCTCTCAGTTCATCACACACAACCAAAGCCCATTCAAGTGGTGGTTAATCACTTAAACGCATTAACAACTTCAATAACCACTCAATCATCAACAAGTATATTCAATATAAAAAGGCAACAATGTTAGGTTTACATCAACTCCCTAATGAATGAGAGTATATAGCAAAGATGAGACAAGAAATACAAAGAAAGAAGTACAAAAGATAGAAAGGAGAACCCTTCCACTTTTGGGAATCGAATGCTGGGTTTTCTCGGTTGTCAATCGAGATGTCTTTCTCACTAGACGATCACGGTGATTCTCCGATCTTCTTGAATGCCTGACTCTCTCGTAGAAGAGGGAGTTTTCTCATCTCTCCTTATCACTCTAATCTCCCTAAGATGGATGACTTAAAGGGGAAATAAGTTCACCAAACAACTGTGTGCATCAAGTTGATTGTTTATCATTAAGAATTCTCTAGTAGATGTAAAACATTTTTTTTTAATCATCCAAAAACTCTACTGAATAACAACCAAATGACACATTTTTTTTTTTAAAAGAACTTTTTTAATTAATTAAAAAAGCTCTTTTATCCAAGAGAGAAGCTCTTCCAAATGATCATTTGGTCTCTCCTAACTCAGTACACATGTTTTAGGCCATGGGTAAAGGACGTTCGCGTGAAACCTGTGATCCAAAACAAATACATAAAGGTGAAAAATGCGTGTATAAAACCCAAAGCAGACAATATATATTTAATAGGCCTGAGCTGTTACAATTTGGACTACTCAATGTTATGTGAAAATCTCCGGTACACCAAGTATACTAACCCGTGGTAAATTTTAATTAAGTATAACATTAAAAGGTTTTTTTTTTTTTTTTCTCCCACTAATTATATATATATATATATATATTCAGTACTGTCATTTTTTAATGGTTAAGTATACTAATCAGCAGTGGTCATTGTCTTGATTGATGCGCCGTGTGCACTTTAGTTTTTCTCTAGTGTTATAGGAGACCTTAGTCAATGTATGTATGCACCCTATTAATGTGTATCGAGATATATGGTATGCATGGATACCAATCAAGTGCATATTCAATGCCAAAGGATATGATATCATTGAATACGGTGCTTCAACGATTTTCTACTTCAATTTGGGAAGTTAAAACTGTGAATCTTTTTAATGGGGAATGCTATCTATCTTCCCCATTTACCTTCCCCACTTATTGTTTGACACGTGTACATTTTTTCATTTAATAAAAAACTTTCACTTTTTTGTGCAAAGCTTGTTTATGTATTTACCCTTGATGGATGCTTCTATAATTTTATTAATAAGGGGTAAATAGGTAAACAAGCTTTACACCAAAAAACAAGAGCTTTTTATTAAATGAAAAAGTGTACACGTGTCAAACAATGAGTGGGGAAGGTAAATGGAAAAGGCAAATGAGAAAGGTAGATAGCATTCCCCCTTCTTCAAATACACATGGAAACAATGTAAGGATATGAAAAGAGAATATTAAATTCGGATAAGAAAACACGGATTTTTCCTTCGTATATTATTAAGTGCATTTTTACTCACCCATATTTTAGCACCCCCTCCCTAGACACATGTCAAGTATTGGGAAGGGAGGTAATGCTTACTTACAAAAAAAAAAAAAAATATGGATGAATAAATTCATTCTCTTATTGTAATCAAGCAATGGAAGAAAAGGGCATGCCAAATTCAACTAAATTGTACAATGTGGTCCACACGGACCATCACGGGCCCACCCTGCCCCTCTTAAAAAAATAGAACATTTCCTTTGAAAATTATTTAATTAACTTTTTAGTTCAAAACAAATAAATAAATACATGATGCTCCTTGTTTTACACTTGTACGTAGGGGTGGGTGTTTAATGAATCGGTTCACTTTTCAAGTGAACCGATAAAGAACCGATAAAAAATCGATAATATCCGGTTTTTGAAAAAGTGAACCGATCCGATAAAATTTAAAAGTGTGAACCGATCAAAAACCGATTGAACCGGTTCGGTTAGGTTTTTTCGGTTTTGGGAACGAAACAAAGTAATAGACAGTATTGTTGTATGTGTATTAATTCAGTTTCTAAGATTGTTCATTTCTTGGCCTTTTATTTTACTATTTTACATTTGCGTGGTATGTATCTTTTTGACCGTGTAACATTTAATATGAGTATTTTATTTTATTTATATATAGTTTTTTTTTTTTTTTTTTTATAATGTGCCATTAATATTGTTTTGATTATAATATAAAACTGTTATCCTCTTAGATTATAATATTTAATGCAGTTTTTATTTATTTATATGCAGTTTTTCTTTTAAACTGTTTAACATTTAATGTTATATATTAATATTGTTTTGATTATAACACAAAAGGATTTTTTATTATATACACCGGTTCTCGGTTCGGTTCACCGATTCAAACCCTTGAACCGAAATATCCAGTTTTTTAAAAAACGAACCGAACTGAACCGGTTAACAATGAAAAACCGGAAAAAACCGGTTGGACCGATTCGGTTCATCGGTTCAGTTCGGTTCATTGGTCTTTTGCCCACCCCTACTTGTACGCCTCCCCTAAACACCTTTCTTTCTCTTGATCTTCCTAATTTTTATTTTCTATTTTGACACTCTCACCACTTGAAATAAAAAGGACTTTTTAATGACTACTCTTTCTCTCTTAAACTCTAAATTTGGCTTATACTCTTTTTCCAAAAAAATTTGGTTTTCAAATTATGTATATTTTAATGAATTATATATCTTTTATTATTTTATTTTGAAATTTTAGTGTTTATCTAATTTGTAATTTATTAACTTTATATTATCATATTTGGCTTATTCTAGTTGTTAGAATAAAAAATTTAGTCTTTAAACAAGATATGTTTTGTGAATTATATAAATTTGAATATTTAATTTTATTTTGAAATTTTAGGATTAATATAATTTTTAGTTTATAAATTTTAGGGTTAATCTACTTTCAAAATTACAAAGTAATAATATAAAAAGTGAGTGCAACATTAAATTAATGGATTCAACTATATAATAGACGATTTAGTAAAATTTCTGTTTATGTTGTTTTGGGTTGGCATGAGTTACTAGAAATAAGGATTTTGTTTCAATTTTACTTTAAGATTGAGTTCTTGATTGTGTTATATTGATCGTAAATAAGTCTTTTGTTGATAGTCTTTTAGGAATTTTAACTATAATTTTTTACAAGAGAACGAAACTCCAATTTCCAAATCGTATGTACATTTTGATGTGTAAATATGACTGTTGGGGATTTCACCAAAAATATTGGGTTTGTATGAGCTTAGGTCAAGATGTTGCATAATTTTGCTAAAACAAATGTCCATTTTGATATATTTATACTTTTTTTTTTCTTTTGTTAATGTACTTATTTAAAAATATATTTTTTTACGGTGTAAAGGTCACTATGTCTCACTACTTGGTGCATATTTTTCAATTATTAATATATTTTTAGCTTAGAAGTTTATTAAGAATTTTTATTCTAGCCTTTTATTGATGAATCCCGGTTATGTCCACTGAATGTGGACATAACACTAGTGCCAAATTTGGTAAGTGGAAATGAAGTTTTAAGTTACGCGTGAGTAGTGATGCAAAAAAATTGTTTGTCTAACTAGTCCATAAAGATCGTGAACGATCTTAAAAACGAACATCCGGTCTAGTTAGCATTAATGCATTTTGTGACATGGTCTTGAGTTCGTTTACATTTGGATCAGTCTACTTTATTTATTTTTAATGGTTTGAATCGTGTTGATTAATAACAATTGAATTGCTTATAAAAATGAAATTATAGAAACAATAAAAATGATTAATAAAAATTGATTAATTATTTATCATATCTTAATCATGAATAATATCTTATCAATATTACATAAAATGGTTTAAAAATTATTAAATTATTTTTATTTAGTTGTTTGTATCATAGAAAATAAAATTATAGTAACACATTTATAAATGTGAAATTACTTGTTTTCAAACAATTTTATTTTTAAAAAACAAACAAATTGACACTATATTCAGATGTGATAAAAAATAAAAAAACAACCATGTTAGTTAGTTTCTCAATCACCATTCAGTCTTCAGTAAAATTGTGGACTCTTTAGTCTTTAGTTTTCAACAAAAAAACAAACGAAGAGTATGAGAAATTTGAACAAACAAATTAAAGCTTGCTCTATAACTGTATTTATAGTAAACTTCAAGGATCTCAATGCAATTACCACAAGTATAAAAGTTGAAGCATAACTAATTAACTATTATGACATTGATTCGCATGTTTTATCCAAAATATATTTTATTTATATACATCAGCTGATTTGCCAGTAAACTAGCTACGTTCAACTTTTGGTACTTGACAACCGTACAACGCATAGCAAATGTCAAATACGTTGCCAATCCAAATACGACAATCTATTAAGTTGATTCACTGGAACGCCACTCTGCTTCAATTTCCTGCTTTCACTCTTTTTATTAGAGAACAAAGTTGGTTTAGTTTTGTCTAATTAATGTTAATTATTAGTGGGAGCTTCAAACTAGATCGAAAAGCGGCATATTTGTTTCTGGGTATTTGAAGATGTTCTTCAAATCTCTACTTGTTTTATCAGTTTTGTTTTTGGGTTGCTTTGAGACACAGTTTTTTGTTGCTGCTAAGCTTCCTCAATCTGAAGGTATGCCAGATTCTCTCTTTGTTTTTGCTTCTGTTTTATTTGATTTTAGTTCATCAGACTGTAACCAGCAATATTGACGAATCTGGTTTTATAGTGTTTACTAAATTCAATTGTCTATCTTATTAACTACACCCATTTTCTAAACATCTGTTTATACAATTTCAAAATAGTATGTTACAGTGTATTCAATCTCAACAAGTATAATTTAATAGTTAAGAACACGGTTAGTATCCATCAGTATTTAAGCACGTGGGGGATTCGAACTTAAGACGTAAAAGCTTAAGCCGATTTTGTCTTTAAGGCCATAGGAAATAAGAACTTGTGTCACAATTTACTTAACGAATTGGTTGGGTTGCTTTCCTACATGAAAATGGTATATTTAGAACTTATAAGCTGATATATCAAGCCATTTACACCTTTTCTTGTGATACCGATTGCAGAGTTTGAATGCTTGTCTCTTACATTTGTTTGTTGGTTGTGTATGTGGTGTAGTTGATGCACTCAATCATATAGCCAAAACAATGGGAGCTACTGATTGGAATTTCGATGCCAATGCTTGTGGAGTTATGAAGATACCGGTTATTGAAACAGATCCCACCACCAACCTTACTTGCAACACTGTTAACAATAAAAGCCACATTATAGCCATGTAAGTTTTTCCTTACTTCTAAGATTCTTTCAATATATATGTACGAAATTTATTTGGTTTATTTACGAGAAATTGAATAATTTGTAACTTCTTCAAATGAGTTGAGAGTAAATGCATATCAATTCAGCAGGTATCTTAATACATAGAAATATGAATAAATATGTGTTTGGATGTTTTAGTCTTATCTCTTACTAAAATTAATGATTGAAAGTTAATTTTATTTGACAATTAGCAGTACTTGTATAGTGATGTTAGAGTTGTTTTAATGTTGTGGGTGAGGTTCTGTACTCTATAATTGTTAAAGAGGAATAAAATTGATTTTCTTTCTTAATTAGGATTAAAAGAAATGCTCCAATTGTTGCAACTCCTTATTTGGTAGGTTTAGGATTAAAATAATTTTTGTATTGCTCTTTACTTATTTTCCTTGGGTTTTCACTAATGAATTCTGGGTCTATGTTCCATTCTCAGAAAATTCAAGCGTTGGAGTCTTTCAGGAGTGCTTCCACCTGAGCTGGTCCAACTTCCCTACATCGAGGAAATGTGAGCTTTAGATCGTCTCAGATACTCATATAATTATAACACATACACACATATTATATATATATACCATGTTTCATGAAATGTGTTTAGTCACTGTTAGGTCGTCTAGAATTTTATAAGTAGGAAACACACAAAAAGAATTACAATGTAGGCGAAACTGGGAAAGGACTAAAACCGATTTTCTTTCCAAAATAGGAAATGAAATTTTTATAAATTGCTTTGTCTTCGAGTCTTTTCCTGAGCATTTTAACTTTATTTTCCCCATTAGTGTCAAAAACGAGTTGTAAACTTTAATTACTTTGCGCGCTTGAAACTTCAAGTGTCAGTGTTCAAATACTTGTTGAGGTTGTTTACTTTCAATTTAAGCATTTATGATTAACAGTGTTTTTAACATGGTACTGGAGCTTCAAAAAGTTATGTATTCAAATTCCAAATAATGGAGATTGACTAATTAAAGTTTTGATTGTAATAGTTACATGTGTGTTTTTTGGCCATGCACAACTTTTGGGAATAATGGCGTTTCAACATTGAGCCACCTAAATTTGATCTAGATGTGAGTACCATAGCAATTACTTTAATGGAAATACACTCTCGAATCATTGTCTATTAAGGAAATGAAAAAATATACCATGTAACTACCATTGTCCAACAATTTTATATAATTTGTTTCATTTCATTCAGATAGAAAACATGGTGATATGATCCTAATTTCTTTATTCATCGTTTTCCTTTCCTTTCGTGGGAGTTTATTGGTAATCAGAAAGACACTCTAAAATGTGAAATTTTCTGAAGTTAGACTAATGTTGTGGTTGGTTTGCAGTGATTTTGCGTACAACTACTTAAATGGATCAATACCAGTTGAATGGGATTCGATTCAGTTAAAGTTAATGTAAGCTATATCTGCATCTTTTTTATTAGTTTAAGCAGATACAACTCATTTTGTCTCATTGAGTTAATTTATTGATAATTGTCAATGCAGCTCTCTTTTTGGAAACAGACTATCAGGCAACATACCAAGCCATTTGGGGAATATTACTAGTCTCATTTATTTGTAAGCTTTGATTTCTTGGATTATACAAATATGGATTATCACAGTTGAGAATATTTTCTGGATATGTGCATGTGCATGCGTATGCACATTTCTAGATGTGAGTCTATTGGAGAGTTTAAACAAATGCGTTGTATTATCAACCTCAATACATCAATTTTACCAGGGACCTTGAAGCAAACCAATTTTCCGGGACAGTCCCTGCACAGCTTGGGAAGTTGGTTAACTTGGAGATACTGTAAGGCATTTACAAGGATAATTTGTGTTTAGTTTACGCCAACAAGCAGTGCATTTGTTGGATTATAAATTAATGTTTCATTTCAGGAGGCTATCATCTAATAGGTTGAGTGGAAATTTGCCAATGGAACTCGCTGAGCTGAAAAATTTAAGAGACTTGTAAGTTTTTCATAGAATCATTTTAAGTTTACCTACAAAATTTGGCAGAAGTGTAAGTTGTATTCTGTTCTTTTTGCATAATGCAGTAGGATTAATGACAACTATTTCAATGGGAGTATTCCAGATTTTATTCAAAGCTGGATGGAACTCAAGAGACTGTAAGATCCCATAATTTCCTAAGGTTTTTTCAACTTACATTCCGGCTCTTGAATGTTCTTGATTGGTTTATACATGTTGATGCAGAGAAATTGAAGGTAGTGGACTAGAAGGACCCATTCCATCATCCATCTCAGTTTTGAAAAACCTTGCTCAATTGTGAGTGAAATTTCTCTACTTTTCTACCGCTGTAAATTGAATGATTTACAAACACTAAGTATTTCTGAAAGGATCTATTAGTAATGCACTCTTATATACAGGAGGATTAGTGATATAAATGGAAAAAATCAGGCCTTTCCTGAGCTTGCAAATATGACGGCCCTTAGACGGATGTAAGTTCATTGCTTATTTCTATCATGTTGATAAAGAAGTAAAATTATTCACCTTTGGATTGTTATCTCTGACATGATTAACTTTTGATTTACAGGATTTTAAGGAGCTGCAGTATCTCTGGAGAGATACCTCAGTATATCTGGGGACTGAATAATCTGCGACTTCTGTAAGTGTATATATATATTCATTTTTCAATTTGACAATTTGAAACTATTATATGCTTGAAACTAAAAACCAGACTTCCTACATAGTATGCATGGAAAATTATACCCCCTTTTTATTTTGGTATTTGCTATTTGGAATACAATTGAATTTCTCTATTTCTTGTGTCTCTAATCAGCCGTGACACACTTTATGCATGTAAGAACTGTTGTGTACCATATTCATATAATACCAAACATACATGGCAATAAGCTATAATCCTGTGTGCATTATTGTTTTAAGTGAAAATTGATGGAGATTTAAAGAAGCCATCAATCTCAAAGAACCAAAGAAGACATATCTAAAATCGTTTTTATACTTGCTGAGAAATAACAGATTTTTTTATGTTTTTTTTTTCTTATTGATGTCTGCATGATTTGACAAATGTAAATTGGTTTATTAAGAAAGGAATCTTGTCAAGTAGCTCAACTGATAATGAAGTTTTATGCATCTGTACAGAATAAGACTTCTAATGGTTCTGCATTCCACCACCTCTTCTAATTTGCTATAAAAATATGTTTAAACAAGATAATTTTTACTTCATGTAGAATACCAAAACAAGAAAATCAAATTTATGAGGCTTAAGAACACTGAACTACAGAAGCAATTGATGCTTTACCATTTTCTCAAGTAAAATTATCATCTTTTAACATTTACCTTTTGAAATTATAAACCCTTTCGAATGGTTATTCATTAATCATTACATAGAAATATTTATATAGATTTTTCTGAATTTGATTCTATAGTCAGATATTGCTTTTCAATATTTGTACTTAACTATAATTCTATTCATATTCTATGCATAAGTTGGTGTTTTCCAGTCCGCTCTATGTTGCTATAGTGGTTATTTACATACTGTAGATTTCAAGTTCTTTACTCTTGTATATCTACTGATATGATCCTTTTGCTAAAGCAGAATCAACGTTTTAGAATAAACTAAATAAGCATATGTTGTTAGGACCTAAAAGTTACACACTTGTATGTTCTTTTTATGATTGATCTTGTGATGTTGGATAGGGATCTCAGTTTTAATAACCTAACCGGGGAACTTCCCAATGTCCCGCTCCCTGGGAGTTTGAGATTCATGTAAGTTAATGGAACCAAATTTCTAGATTTACTTGAGTTCCAATGTCCAGCACACTAACTACTCGATCTCGTTTTTATCAGCTTTCTAAATGGCAACTCACTCGGTGGGAAGATACCACAGGCAATCTTGAAGAAAGGGACTAATGTGTGCGTAATCGCTTGAATATTTAGACTCTTATTCTATGTATTTGAGGAATCAATGAGCTTCTATCTTTGTCATATGCATTCATTACTTAGGGTTGATGTGTTTAAAACACCCAACGTGGTTTGATTGCACCAAAGTAAATTTTCACACTGAGAGAGGGGGTAGCCTTTGTAAGAGCAAGATAAAATGATGAATTGTTGTGTTACTTGAGTTGTGCATGCCCAAAGAGTAAGCAGAAAAAGGTAGTATTAAAAGAGTAAGCAGAAAAAGGTAGTATTGAAAAGGTAGTTATTCTGTTAGTGTAAGATATTTGTATATTTATGAGGGGTTCTTGCGTGCTTTCTATGTGATGTACATCTGAGCATTCTAGTGAACATTGTTTTTATTCAATATTTTGGTGTCAGAGTGAGATATCATATTCAATTTACCAGTGTTGGAGTAAGATATCAAATCAAATAGTTGGAGTTGATAAAAAGGAGTGATGCTTAGTCATCATTTAATATGTCCCCGTCTCTATTTAAGCACCAATAGTAGTTTTTCAACCAGATATTAATTAATAGAAGTACATCATCATGCTTCACTATACATGAAGTTTACCCTTCATATTCTCTTGGATTCAGGGATCTTTCATACAATAATTTTACTCAGACAAGCTCTGAGCAGCCTGCTTGTCAGGAGACACAGTCAGTATCTTTCTCTTTTCTAGTGAACAAATAATCTGCACTGTTTACTTCTGTGTTACAATATCACGTGGTGAATCTAAGTGTTATATTTGCTTTATTTTTTGTCACTTACCCAGGAATCTAAACCTAAACTTGTTCCGAAGTTCTTCGGCAGAAAGGAACTTGTAAGTGTTTCTTGGTTTCTTATTAATTTTACAACTTAAGTGACAAAGTTAACAACACCAATTCATCAAGAATTTTTCATTACAGTTTTTCATTCCTTATGGAATATATGGTGTTTTAAATTTATTTGGAAATCAAAAACAAATAATCTATTACATAATTCTCACAAAAGCAGCATATCTTGACCGTAACTAGTTTCTTTATGGTGCTAATCTGTTTTTCCCTTGACTTAAACTAGGAGTGGAGTTCTTCCATGCCAGAACAATTTCAAATGTCATCGATGTAAGTATCATTTTTGGAAATATGATATGAATAAATCACCTTTAAATTTGTATTTCCGGTTCACAAACTTGTTTTGAATTTTCTTTGCTTTTCTTTACTCTATTCAAATCAACTTAAAGGAAAGGTGTTGAAACCTAGTTGATTTGTAGAATGATGGTAATAGAACATGGCCTGTTAACCTCAAAAGGAGCACTATGCCATAATGGTGATTGGTGCGACCCTTCCAATTCTGGTCTACGGAATCATTTATGTGAATATGAGCTAGAAAATATTATTATTATTATTTTTAATTTATGCTCACTGAAAGTGGGTAGGAAGAGAAAAAATAGTTTAAGTAAAATGCTTCCTTTATTATCCCCTCACTTATATGCCTTCATATATCTTATCCACCTTAGATGATTAAGGTTTTTTTCCTTGATTTGACTAACTTTAGGGACATTTCCTATCATTTGGTTAAAATGCAAACAATTTAGATGATTTCAAAATTGTCTAGAAATCTTGATTGATATTCTAGAACTCATAAAAGACCTCTCATGAAGTAATTAAAAGCTTCCCTTAAATCTCTTGAAAATTTCCAGAAATTTCTCTTGTGGAGGAGGTCATTGACGGAAATTAAACTGGATGGATTTGTCTTCCCCACTCCCATCCCCCCTCTTTTTTGCAGACCTAAGGAGAGGTTGCTGAAATTTAACCTTTTCTTTTTAATAAAATGAAATTGGCTTTTAGTTTGTCAATGTATTAACAACTTAAAAGCTTCTCACTAAGACAGTGTTGGCATTTTTCTCTTCACAGATTGGCACTCTTTCTATATTAATTGTGGTGGACAAAATGTAAAAGTAAATGGTAGCACATTTGAAGGAGATGCAGGAATTAGTGGTGGTACTGCAACATACCATTTATATAATGGTGCTACTTGGGGACTTAGTAGCACTGGAGACTTCATGGATGATGATGATGAACAAAACACACATTATATTGCAGTTTCGAATTCTTCACTCATGCCTGAATTATACACTAACGCACGTGTTGCACCCGTTTCACTTGCTTATTTTGGATATTGTCTAGAAAATGGGAATTATCTTGTGACTCTACACTTTGCGGAGATCCTTTTCAAAGATGACAACACATATCGCAGCCTTGGGAGGCGCATATTTGATATTTATGTTCAGGTAAATCAATCACAATTAAGAAATACTTTCTTGCCCAAAGTGCATGAGAATTAAACTATTGGTGCTGAATGATAAGATGGAGAATGCTGGCTTGTTAAAAAGCTGCAATAATTGTTCTTCAGATTTCAGTCTACTATTGTTTCTTACTAGCATGTCTGACATGTCATAATTGAACTGTATTTTTTAGAGCCCATTCTTTGGTTTGCTGGTTTAGATGGAGTTTAATCCTTTTAGGAAATAACAGACTACAAATGTGTAATTGGATTGGCATGTTGCAGGATAAATTAGTTGAGAAGGATTTCAATATAGAAGCCGAAGCTTATGGGGTTCTTAAGCCTGTTTCAAAACTCTATAATGTCACCGTTACAAATAACGTCTTAGAGATACGTTTCCATTGGGCTGGCAAAGGAACCACAACAATTCCTATAAAGGGTGCCTATGGTCCCCTCGTATCAGCTATTTCTGTGGTGAATCCCAGTGAGTGATCTTTTCCTCTTCTTCCTGTATTTTTCATATTGACTAATGATATACTAAATCTCTTATTTCTGTTTATTATGAGCAGACATTGCCCTTGTAGTATGAAGTGTAAATCATAATGTAACATCTACAGTTGCAAAAATCACAGTGAAAATTAGATAACCCATTAGACGGAATAGGTCTGGAGCCCCATAGTGACATATTTAGACATCACATGCTGAGGTATTCTACTAAGAACAAATAGATTATTTTAGTTATAAAATTACATTAAGTTATGTTACCACAAAGAGGTAGGGGGAAGAGATAATTGAGCTGTATATTATTCAGCCAAAGCCCAAAGATACATAAATTTATAGTGCTGGGCCTAGAAGAGAAAATGAAGTAGAATCAATTACAATAATTACTCAATCAATCACCTAGCCAACTACATCAACCTATGGCTGATTGACAATTGATTAATAGTTTATTTTAACAAGTTAAATAAATATATAGATGTGCCGAGTAGAAGAAATGTATTTATGATGTACTTAGTTGGCTGGAGTTATATTCCAGTTCCACTAGCAGTAAATGATTTTCCCTTCGGTGAATGTATAAGGATACTTGTCTTTTATAACAATTAGTTAATTTTGTAAGTGATGAATTATTATAATCACTTGGTGGGTTGTTTTGTGCAGACTTCAAACCCAGAAAGAAGAATATTGCACCAATTGTTGGTGGTGCTTTTGCAGGATTTTGCATTATAGTGTTGGTTTTGGGTATCCTCTACTGGAGATACTACTGCAGAACCAAGAGCCGAAAACAAACAGGTTTGGTCTTCTATCAAATGAAAAATTCACAACATGAACTTCTGTTTGCTGCTCAATAATTGTTCAGTGCAAAAGTTTTTATGGTGAAAATCAGAATGTTTTATCAGCTTTAAGAACCTCGATCTCAGCAGCTTTTCAATATGCAATTGAAACATTTATATTGAGGCTATTCAGCCCCATCGGGATTTGTTTAGTATATTTCATGTGAATACTTTATTGTTAGTAACCGCTAAACCCCAAAACTTAAACCATTAGGAAAATACCAACAATAGTATTTAAGCATTTTAATATACCTTCTCACATACAGGACAAACGGGATTGCCATGTGACTCAAGTTAAAACACAAATATATAACAAACTTAAATATAATCAGATGGAAGCAACCAAACCGAAGCACTCTTGGTAAAACTTGGTTTATACCATGTTAGTTACCGGTAAACCCAAAAGTTTAAGCTATTAGAAAGTGAACCAACAATAGAATTTAAGCATTATAACATTTGTGACTTAAGTAATAAGATTTTATTACACATGTATATTTAACCATGTGGGACGTTTGTTAAAATTATGGTAGAAGTAAATTTTCATTTTCCTTTTCAATCTTTACTTGAAATTTGGAAGGGCAATTTCATTAAGTTATGAAATGTATTTAGGATATGTGTTATTTTATCTTGATGTTTATTTTGCCAATAAATAGAAAATGATTATAAGAAAATAAATTGTGAATCTGGCAATTAATTTAGATCCTACTTCTCTATCTTCCTTTTGGCAGATCTTAAAGGATTAGATCTCCAAACAAGTGTGTTTACCTTAATGCAAATCAAAGCTGCTACAAATGATTTTGATTCTCTGAATAAAATTGGAGAAGGTGGATTTGGACCTGTTTACAAGGTATACAAGCTATAGAAGCAAACATCTGCTCACCATCATATCCTTCTTAATTTCATAACACAGAATTTTCTTCAGTGGTCATGCTCAAATTTACACACTTTTTTCTATGACTGACATGCAGGGTCTGCTAAGTGATGGTACCATAATTGCAGTGAAATGTCTCTCTTCAAAATCGAAGCAGGGAAATCGTGAATTTTTGAATGAGATAGGAATGATTTCATGTTTGCAACACCCAAATCTTGTGAAACTTTATGGCTGTTGTATTGAAGAGGATCAACTATTGCTTGTTTATGAATACATGGAAAACAACAGCCTTGCACGTGCTTTGTTTGGTAGGTTTTGTCTAGTGAAATTATGTGATTGATCATATCAGGTGAAAAAATTAAAATAGGAACCTGATAATTACATATAGGTAGATAATGATTTATCTTCCTTTGTAATACTTATTGGAATGGTTACTTGAAGGTCATGAACAGTTTCAACTAAAATTGGACTGGCCAACTAGGCACAGAATCTGTCTTGGGATAGCCAAAGGCTTAGCTTTTCTTCATGAAGAATCAAGATTCAAAATTGTTCACAGGGACATCAAACCTACCAATGTTCTGCTTGATAGGGATCTAAACCCCAAAATCTCTGACTTTGGATTGGCTAAGCTTGATGAGGAGGAGAAAACCCACATTAGCACCCGAATTGCTGGAACAATGTAAGCCATGCCTCTCTTATAAAACTGAGATTTTTGTAATTGTTCCTAGAGTAAAACCTATGATGATTTCAACATGCAGAGGATACATGGCACCGGAATATGCACAATGGGGTCATTTGACACACAAAGCAGATGTATACAGTTTTGGAGTTGTGGCTTTCGAAATTGCTATTGGGAAAAACAACACGAGTTATGTGCCAAATGACGACTATTCGTGTTTTCTAGAATGGGTAATTCACTTATTCATATATACCTGAATCTTTCTTTTTGTTTAGTAGTTAAATAGAAATGCTTCGGTTGATAAGTTAAAAATTGTTCCAATGCAAGGAAGCCATGTGAATTGATGATGTGCTAATTTCAGACTGTTAATAAACAAGTTCATGGTTAAATTGAAATGCAATGTAAATTTCCCCCAGAATGTAGGTATTTACTATTACTATTGCTATGTTTTTCACAGGCCTGCCATTTACAGCAAAACGGAAAGCTAATGGAGATGGTGGATGTAAAGTTGGGATCAGAATTTGACGCGGAGGAAGCAGAAAGGATGCTAAAAGTATCTCTCTTGTGCACCAATTCTTCACCATCACTGAGGCCAACCATGTCTAAAGTGGTTGGCATGCTAGAAGGAACAACTAAAATACCAGATATCATACCTCAACCAGCTAATTATAGTCAAGACATAAGATTCAAAACTATAAGAGACCAACGCCAATCGATGCATAGTCAGAGCTCGGTTGGAAGTCAGGCCTGTTATCCAACATCAGTAGGAACCTCTCATAGTTTTTCCACTACTTCTGGCCAAGAACTCAATAAAGTTAATGAATAATCCTATTCGAGGTTCAAAGCCATGAGAGAGTCCTGAACAGATGCACAACACGAGTATGGTATCAGAGCTCTAATGTTCGACATCAATGGCCTTGTGGGCTGGCACTTCTTCATCACCTGTCCATGAACTTTTTAGCATCAATTCAAGCTCTAAGTAAGATATAAGAGGTTTGCTTTTTTCAACCTTAATTTTGTAATCTATTATTATTATTGTTATTATAATTGTAAATATGATTATTCATTTGATTACCTTGTTGACAATAAGATTATAAACCACAGTTGTGAATTGAAGATTTACCAAGCTTGACTTCAGTTTTGGGATGCATTAATGCCTAAATCTTACTCTCGGTAAATCTCATTCCGCCGCTCAAATCATTTTTTTTTTTTTTACAATCATAGTCCCACGTAATTTGGGCACAAAGAGGAAGTGCAATTGATACCTCATCCTTTGAGCTAGCCTTTACAGTTGAATTAGATCCATTACCACTTTGACCACTATAGGGAAGTGCAATCGATAAATATGAGGCCAATCCCCACCCTTTGAACTAGCATTTACGGTTGAGTTAGGCCCATGACCACTTTGACCATTAAGGGGAAGGTTGAGTTAATCCTTTGACTACTAAGAGGACGTGCAATCGATAAGTGAGTTAATTTACTACTTAATACAATAAGTCAGTCAAATAATGATGTAAAGCTCTATAATTGTCCATGTTTGCACTTTGCAGGTAACAAATTTCCATATTAAACAATAGTATTTGCACTTAATATTTCATTAGAAGCAAACACAATCCTTGTAAACCATCCAGGTATTCAACACTTGTGGGAGTGCTGGTGATTCCATGGAAAGTGCTAACCTTGGAAAACAGTCCTTTTTTTCTTCTCTCGTACACGAAACATACTCTTCGGCCAAGGCTGTTACTTCAGGGCCTACATAAACTAAAACCAAACTAATTATGCTTAGGCATCAATTGTTGCCATTCCACAATCCCCCCTTTTTCTCTAGTTCTTTAATGCATCTGTAGCATAGTGGTGGACGGCAAGCTTGTCTTTGTGGTACGCAAAGAGTGGATCGTTCGAAAGGAATGGAATCCTGGTAATTCAAAAGATTTTTCATATGCTTAATATTACTACATCCACCTCTCATTGTAATGTTTTTACCAATTCTACATTTGCAAATAAGTCCTTTTCAACTTCAATTCACTATTTCACCTATGTAATTGCAACGGGGGCTTCCAAGGAAATCCTTATCTTCCCCGAGGATGTCAAGGTAAAATTCCTGCAATCAATAACTTTGATGTGTTAATTAATTAACTTATAATCTGTATTCTTTTGTTTGTCTTGCATGAATACTACATATATTGATGAATGCAAAAACAATAGTATTTGCAGTCCTATGCTGAGTTGTCTTTGACCTTAGTGCAATTGACAATTGAATTAATTTACAACTTAATCCAACATGTCAGTCAAATAAAGATGGAAAGCTCTATAATAGTCCATGTTTGCACATTGCAGGTAACAAATTTCCATATTAAACTTATAATTTAAGTTCCCTATAGTTTGGTATAGCCTAGTAGCCTATCAGTCAATATTTTTATTTAATCACATGTTAAACTTATAATTCAAAATTAGTTAAACTATTTTTTTATTTTTTATTTTTTTTTATTTTTTATTTTGAAAGAAAATTAGTTAAAGTTAATACACTGAGGAATCAAATTTGAAAAATAAATCGTCAAGTGTTAACCAACGTGGTAAAGGTGCTTAGTTAGATAACAATAAAGTTCGAGTATGATATTAAAAACAAAAAAAGTTAGGTGTAACAAGATACAAGATGCTTGAAAAGATTTATTTTTTTTAAAAAAAAATATTTATTTTTAGCACGTAACTTCATAGTAGAGATGGTAGTGCACTTTTTTCCACACCTGGTGGTCATGAATTTGAGTCTCATTGTGCGTATTTTACAAGTATATGTGAGAAATTTTCTTCCAATTGGTAGGAATATTTATCCAGACTGCATGTGTAATAGTTGTAAATATAATATTTCAAAATTTTTTTTTTTTTTTTAAATTTTTTTAGGGATGTTCGCCCTATTTATTTCTTGAAAACTCATATCCTCATAAAACCCCTCACAGATGGAGCGGAGCGGGGCGGGGTGAGGTATGTTTTCCCCATCCCCACCAGTACCACCCAATTTACACCATTTAACCCATTTATCTAAATTATTTATTAAAATCTGATCAAAATATATATATATATATATTAAAATAATGAAGATATATCCCAATGAATATGAAATAATGTATAAAGTAATTCTAAAAAACTATTGAAAATTATTTCATAAATATAAATCTCAAAACTAAACAAATAAATTCAATAATTTTAAAACATAAACATTGAACTAAATAATAAAACAAATAACTATTATATTTTAAGAGAGGCGAGGTGGGACGGGAAATCAAGGATTATAAAACTCATTCCCGTCCTATACCCATTACATGTTTTATTATCTATCCTCATCTCGTCCCATCCCTATTAAATTAAAACCCATCCTCACCCCATAAGTGTCGGTCCACACGTGATATTTTGCCATCCCTAAATTTTTTATTTTAAGAAAAACAATGTGGTTGAATTGAAAAGTGGTATGGTCAAACACGAAGACTGCGTCCAGTTAACTTACAAATAAATAACCTTAAGATAATGAAATAGTCACGTGTCGGCAACTTATGACCACCTGGATTGAGTGAGTGCCCACTGCCCAGTCATTCATTGACCAGCAAAGGGTCAATCGACAAATAAATAATTATGGATTTAGTTTAAAATTTGGAACATGTAACAATTTAGTCCTTTTATTTAATTTGCTATCAAATTAAAATCATTACCTTTACTATTAATTTTTATATAAAAAATTATAATACCTAACTTATAGTAATATATAAAAATTAAATTAATCATGTTATCCATTAAAATTATTGAAAAATAATAAAAAGAAGTCACTATTATATATTAAAATTATAAAGATATCCTATAAAATTACAAATAAAAATATCCTATAAAATTACAAAGACTCCTAAGAATTGTTTGAATCTAAATGTGTTAAAATACCCTTTCATTAACCGAGCCACGTTGTTCGAGGTTAAAATTCCTAACAAGTTATAAATTCAAATTGCAATTCGTTATGCACATCACTTTTTAGTATATGTGATAGTTGAGATCGGGGTTCGGGTCCTACTATATACATTTTACACCTTTTATTAACACATACTTATGAACAATTTTGGTTTAACTTGAAACAATACCGACATAAAATGAAAATATAGAATTACTAATAAAGACCAAATAGGTAACTATTGAACTATAAACAAATGGAGTTTGTGGAAATTCAACTGATTCCAGTTACTTGGTATTTTATTTATTTATTTATTTTTTTTGACACATTAACAATCAACTAATCTCAAATCTCAAGCAAGATCCCTCCAATAGAAAGAACCCATCCATTGTTATCCTTTGTCGTATTACATAAAAAGAATCAATTAACAAATGATAAATATATATATATATATATTTTCTTTTTTCTTTTTGAGAGGTGTGATTAGAATATTAGATCATTAGAACTTGTATTTGCATTCTTTACATTTCTATATTATTCCTTGATCAAAAGAAAGACAAAAGCGACACAGTTGCAGTAACAGTCACAGATTAGAGAATGTACCAGCCGTTAGGTTAGCTCAAAAGTCTCAAGAAGATAAGAGAGATTTGAGAAAGTTTGAAGACTACAGTTTTTATTTTTTTTTATTTTTTTGATTTGGGTTTCCAGAAATGACAATACCCAGATATCTACTTCCAGTATCAGTTCTAGCTTTGAGTTGCTTCTTGACACAAACATTTTCTGCTTCTAGGCTGCCTCAAGATGAAGGTAAGTTCAATCCAAGTTTTTTTTTTTTTCATTATATTTTTATGATTTGCAGTTTTGCACATGTTAGAATAGTTGTTTGATGTTGGATATGTTGTATTGTGTTGTGTTGCAGTTGATGTTTTGAATCAAATTGCTAAGACAATGGGAGCTACCAACTGGACTTTTGGTTCTGATGCTTGTGAAGGCACATATGATGTCAAACCAGTTGTACAGACAGACCCTCTTAGGAATATTACTTGTGACTGTGAAATTGAGAACGACACTTGCCATGTTACAGTCATGTAGGTTGATTTCATTTCTTTGATTTTGGATTAATATTTTCTGATTTTTTTTTTTTTTTTTTTTTTTGGTCTATTGTTGTTATTTGCCAGAAACTGATTCTGGGTCAGTTTACATTTTTCAGAAAGTTCACACGCTACAGCCTTCCAGGAACACTTCCTCCTGAACTTGTTCATCTTCCGTACATCTCTGAAATGTGAGTTAATGCACTTAATTTTGTTTCTTTGTCTTGAAATCATATATGTTTATTTGCCTGTCCTTTTGTTGGATTGGATTTGAACTTTTATTCTATTTATTTGAAGTTAATTATGTTGTTTTTGTTTTCTTACAAAATAATTGTAAATACATAACATGAGAATAATAAGAAGAAGAAAAAATGACATTCTAAACAACCAATTCGAAAAGGTGAAACATTCTTAACAAACATCAACATTGTCGTGGAATGCAGCGATTTTGCCTACAACTATTTAAAGGGTTCGATACCACTAGAATGGGCTTCGATGCAACTGAAGTACATGTAAGCAATTTCTACATTTTTCTGATCAATTCAAGCAACTATAACTGCATTTTCCCCATTGAATTAATAAACCATTGATAAATGATAATTTGTTCTTGCAGCTCTGTTTTCGTTAACCGATTATCAGGAAATATTCCAAGCCATTTGGGGAAAATTACCAGTCTCACATACTTGTAAGTTTTGAAGTTAGTTTGCAAGTTTGTTCAAGGCACCAATATGATGGTTATTGTCTATATCAGTTGCTTGACTTTTAAAAATACTGACTATAATTTCTCTATTCTAACTTTATGGATTTGAAATGTTTGATTTTCTTAGCAATAAGTGAACATCAATATTGTTATTTGTTTCACAAAGATGTGTGACTCTTAAGTGTATTTATAATATCAGTTTCCTTTCCCTCATGCTTTGTGTTTTGAGATGGATGGTTGAAGAACTCTGATGTTTCCTTCCATCAAATACATGCACAATATACTTGTAATGTTTGGATCACCTTTAAAGTATTTTCCTTATGTTTATGCAACTACGCACGACACCTTTAGAGTATTTTCCTTATGTGTATTTAACTAGCATACTCAATGAATCTATTTTTACCAGGGACCTTGAAGAAAACCAATTTTCAGGAATGGTTCCTCCAGATCTTGGGAAGTTAGTTAACTTGGACACTTTGTAAGGCATTTGCAGAATTGCAGAACCTTTTCATGTTTAGTTTATGCTTATGGTCAACCTACTTGGTGGAAGATCAATTGACTTTTCATTTGCAGGAAACTATCATCCAATAGGTTCCGTGGAAATTTGCCATTGGAACTAGCTGAGCTGAAAAATTTAACAGACTTGTAAGCTTTTCATATAGCTGTGATAAAATTATGTGCAAAATCTGGCAGAAGCTTAAGCTGTAACAATTGCTATTACACAATGCAGTAGGATTAGCGATAACAACTTCACTGGGAGTATACCAGAATTTATATCAAGCTGGAACGGACTAAGCAGGCTGTAAGATCATCTACTTTACAAAGGTTTTTTTTTTTTTTTTGGTTTATATTATGGCTCTTGAATGTTTTTGATCAGTTTATTTGAGTTAATGCAGAGAAATACAAGGTAGTGGAATGAAAGGACCCATTCCGCCATCCCTCTCCATGTTGGAAAAGCTAACTCAAATGTCAGTGAAAATTTCCTTACTATTGGAATGACTTAGTACATAAATGATCAAATTTATACTATATTGAATGTTGCTGAAAGGATATGTCCATATTGACACATTTTATGTACAGAAGGATTAGTGACATAGGTGGAACAAATCAGTCTTTTCCTGTGCTTTCAAACATGACGGGACTTACACGGATGTATGTTCATTGCTTATTATTATCATGTTGATGAAAAAGTATAATTATCAACTATACAACTGTTATATCTAACACAAATAATATTGGATTTCTAGAATTTTGAAGGACTGCGGTATCTCTGGAGGGATACCTGAATATATCTGGGGAATGAAAAATCTGCGTTATCTGTAAGTATAATACAAGTTTATTTATCGATTTTTAATTTATTACATACTTGTTTTGACAAGACACTATAAAACGTTTATTGATAAAAGAAAATTATGAATTGCAAAACTGAAAATCAAACTGCCTACACATCATGCATGACACCGTAACAACTAACTCTTTTACACGACTGTAATGCAATTTGTATCTGATGCATTAACTGTTATGGACACTTTAATGGGTTCCAATTGATATATACTAAACTCAGATAACCTAAATATAAGTGATGCTAGAAGGCTAAATTCTTGCATGTTGCGTTGTTAACTTGATTTCTGTGGGAGACGTGCCATACCAACAAATCTCATAGGATTAGAGAGGACATACCTATTACCGGCCTTATATTTGCTGAGAAAAAACACTAGTAGTAGACTAGCACATGGAAAGTTGGTTGATATCTGTATATTTTAACACATGTAAGTTGGACTCGTAAGGATAGACTCTTGGGGGCTGGCTTGGCTTAACCTAGATAGAAGTTCCATCCATCCTCTGAAGAATAAGACTTATTATGATCTGATTCCACCCACTTTGCTATTTTATTATGTCTAATATAGATGATTTTGACCTCATGTAGAATACCAAAACAAGGAACTCAGATTACGAGGCTAAAGAACACCGTACTACATACATGCAGAGTAATTGTTACATTACCATTTTTTTCAAGTACAATTCTCATCTTTTAACATTCTCTTTGAAATTGAAACTCCTTATGAACGGTTATGTGGTTAAAGATCAGCTTAGGGTGTTTTTATTTATCAGTTTGATTGCTTTAGTTCACTAGTTATTGCCTTCAAATGTTTGTATTCGACTGTAGTTCTATTTTCTTAGTCAATATTTTCTCCCTTAAGTCCCTCGGTGATTAGCTTATCATACAGACAATATTTTAAAACTAAGTGCTAGAATTCTTCACTCTTCTACATCTAATGATATATTTCTCTGGAGAATTAACGTTGTATTGCATAGATTGTTAGATTTGTCTTCTGAAAAGTTGTCAGATGTTATTAGGTCAACAATTTACTTGCATTTGTATAATTTCTATGATTTATCTGGTGATTTTGGACAGGGATCTCAGTTTTAACGAGCTAACTGGGGAACTTACCAATGTTCAAATCTCTGCAAGTTTTAAATTCATGTAAGTTGACCTAAGTTTGAGATGAACAGTGTTAATTTTGCAAAATCCTGCATACTAATTACATGATCTGTCATCTGTGTTTTATCAGCTTTCTAACCGGCAACTCTCTGAGCGGGAATATACCACTGTCAATCTTGAAGAAAGGAATTAATGTGTGTGTATCTTATCTCCCAGCTGTCTAAATCTACTTATTTTAGGAATCTATGCGCATAGACCCCTGCATTATGCATTCGTTATGTATCATTAACCTCCATAAACATTTATTGATGTGTTAATTGACATATTTGGTTTTTTAGAACACATTGCATATCATAGTAACATATGTTAAGAAGCTAATTAGTTAACAGGTTGAGGAGTTTTTTCTTTTAATGGGTGAAAGGGGGAAGGAGGTTGCACATCCCCTTATTATTCATTCTCATATGAGCAAGCTTAACTGCAGCTGGGAGGGCATCCATTGCAAAATTCATGACTTATAATAATATGATTATCACATCCTTCTTTACTTTGTTAATCATGTAGATTAGAGAATAATATGGTTTTGTTTCTGAGTAACTGATTTGTTTATTTAATTTTAATTATGTTGGGCTAGGGTGCCACTCTTGTGCATTTATGTATTTCACTATATTTGCTATTATTGATCTTCCGGAGGTTGAAATACTAAACTTTGAAATTTTTGTTATTTATTTTAGGAATGCCATAGGAGTTGATATTATGGGGCGATGCACAATTAACATTTACTCTGCTGCATGCCTCTATTCCAGTACTAATTTTAGTTTTGGAACAAATAATTATTAATTACTTATAAGAAATTTTCCTGCATCTTCAAAGCGAGCAGTTACTTATCTTTCTTTGTTGCATGCAGGGATCTTACATACAATAATATTACTTTGGAAAGCATTGAGCAGTCTGCTTGTCGGGAGAAACAGTTAGTTTACTTCTCTCTTGTAGTTAATAAATGTGCTCTCTACTTTCATGGTGTAACGGCGTCATGTAGTGGATCTAAATGCTGATATCTCTTTTATCTTTATTCTTCCAGGAATTTAAATCTGAACTTGTTTCGAAGTTCTTCAATGGAAAAAAACTTGTAAGTTACTTTTTGGCTCTCTTATTATTCCAGCTTAAGTTACAGGGTTAGCTACTAATAACCATCAACACACTTGCTTACATAGTTATTCATTCATCTTCATTTCTTTTCCACTTGTTTGGTCTGTAATATCTTCTGGAGTGTTTGTTGATAGATTCTTGAGCTTTAAACATTTTATTTTGCATGTTTATCATGTGAAAGAATACAAATTTCCTACTCTACTTTTAGCCTATTATCAAAAGCAAGTTCTTTTCATGATAGCCGATTCACAGTCACGTGTTCTTGAACTTACATAGTGCTAATTGTTTTCTTCTTTAACCTTGACTTAAACTAGGAGTGAATTCCTTCCATGTTCGAACAAATTCAGATGCCAACGATGTAAGTATGTTTGAAATCTTATGTTGATATATTACCTTGAAATTCATATCTTTGATTCGTGAACCTGTTCTAAATATGCCATGTATGAATAAATTCAAATTATCAACGTGTGTGGTTTTAATCTGACTTTAATATGTTACACTGAAATATATTTGCAATTCACAAATCTGTTCTGAATCTTCTCACTCCTAGTCCTATATCATGAGTCTTTGCCTGTTTATTGGCTGCTACAATCACAGATCTTGTCATTATAGCAGAAAATATCCTATGCAAATTAGTTTTATAGGCAAAGTTATTAGAGTTTAAGATTTTTTTTGGGCCTAATCTGACAGTTAAAGCTTTTGATTTTAATAGTTACTGACATTTTAATAGTTACTGACATGGTATCAAAGCCAATGATGCTAAGAGTCTTAGATTTGAATCCACCCCTCACATGCATTTGATTCTACATTAATTCTACATTTGGCATTTGAATCTGTATATGTATTTGGACTAGGCATATATTTGGGCTTGGTACATGTGCCAAGTCCATCTACCGGTTACTAACAGAGGTATGTTAATCCAGTTGATACATCAAAATAATAATATTAGAACAAGAGTTCTTGACTGCAAAGAAGCATTAAACGACAATGATATGACCTTTCAATTTCAAAGTTTGAAATCATTTTGTGGTTATCATCTTCAAAATCTATTCATATTTTTCACTTATGCTCTGTTTGGCTGCTAAGATGGGTCAGGAGAGAAACATTTATTTCTAAATCTAGAATTTTTCCAATTTTTTTATCTGAAAAAAAATTGTTTCCTTAACAATCCTTTCTTTTATGTCTTTTTATTAATCCAGCTTAGTTGAGATTAGTTTTATTTTATGTTTTTCGGAAAAACAAGTAACTAATTTGAACTGAATGGAAGGCCAATTCAGAATTTGTATTTTAATATTAGGATTTTATCCGAGAGTTCAGCTGAAAAGGTTAAAAGATTTTTGCGTTTAGATTTTTATTTTATGTTAAAATATTTTTGCATTTGGAGTTCAAATGTGAGTAACTTACATTTAGATTTTCTCCAATAGCTTAAAAAAGGTCAAAAGATTTTTTGCTGTGAGGTTTTTTTATATGTTCTCTAGTATGTAAAAGTAGTTTTTATTTTATTTTATTTTTATTTTTATTTTTTATTTTTTTATGGTTAGCTGTATTTGTTTTGCTCACAATTTTTCATTGCATAAACATTATCTTAAAACCTCAAGGGTGAGTTTGGCTTTAACACATGTTTTTCTTCTCAGATTGGCACTCTTTTTACATTAATTGTGGTGGAAATACAGTAAAAGTAAATGGCAGAACATTTGAAGGAGATGCAGGAGTTGGTGGTGGTGCTGCAACATACCATTTGTTTGACGGTACTAACTGGGGATTTAGTAGCACTGGAGACTTCGCGGATGATGATGATGAACAAAACACACACTATATTGCAACTTCAAACTCATCAAACATTCCAGAATTATACACTAATGCACGCATTGTTCCTACTTCTCTTACTTATGTTGGATATTGTTTAGAAAATGGAAATTATACTGTGAATCTACACTTTGCTGAGATCCAGTTTACAAATGACAACACTTATAGAAGCATTGGCAAGCGCATATTTGATATTTATGTTCAGGTAATGGATCCTGGTCAACAATAGTTTGTCATTGGACACCATTTTGGCTGTTAGGTCTCAGAATAGGAAGATTAGTGTTGAATAATACGGTAGATTGTTAGTGAGATATGTGGATGGGGATATTAATATGTTGCCTTAATTGAGTTCCATTTCCAATTTACCATCTTGTGATGTGTCTAAGCACGTTCCATAATTTATGCTGTGTTTTTGAGAGCTATGCTTTGGATCAAAGGTAACAAAATAAAAGGGTGTCACTGGATTGCCACTTTTGCAGGACAAACTAGTGGAGAAGGATTTCAACATAGAAGCTAAAGCTCCTGGGGTTCTTAACCCACTTATAGTACCGTATAATGCCAATATTACAAATAACATTTTAGAGATCCGCTTCTATTGGGCTGGCAAAGGCACTACAGCAATTCCTGTAGGCGGTGTCTACGGCCCTCTTATTTCTGCTATTTCTGTGGAACCCAGTGAGTGATTTTCTTTTCTTTTTCCTCTATTTCTTAATTGTTATTTTAAGGATTGAAACACAATTTAGGTGATCCTAGTCAGTGTAGTCTCCAATACTCTGCAGTCAGGCTTTCTTTCTAAGACTGTCTCTCTGTATGTTTCTGATTTACATAATTGCTTGGTGGCTTGATTTGAGCAGATTTCAAACCCCGTTATAGGGAGGGAAAGAAGAAGAATATGTCAATTGCTGTTGCTGTTGCTGTTGTAGGATTATGTCTCATAATCTTGATGTTGGGTATCCTCTACCGGAGACGCTATCTCAGTACCAAGCGTTGGAGAGAGAAAGGTTTGGGCTTCTTTCCAATACAAAGATCATTGTTTCAGATAAAACAGTCAACAAACATCTTATATGTGCTGCTCTCTAATGATTCAATGCAAAAGTTATCTACCGGAAAAGTATAAGTACTTGGAAGCTTTAACAATGCCAAAATTTTCTAGATAGCCATTAGATGTTCAATTGAATATTCCTAGTTTGATGAGGGTATTTAGCAACATCTAGATTTTTTTTAATTATTTGCATATGAACACATCACTTGTATAACCTGAGTCCAAACACACTTTGAAACAACACATTTTCGAAGGATGTAGGCTGTGTGTTAAAACCTCGTAAGAAGACATTTTCCATTTTCATGTTGGTTTTTTCCTTTAAACTTAATTTCTTTACTCTGATTTCAATTGTATTATGAAATATATCTACATCTGTTTTGGTGGCTAGCAACTAAAAGATTACATATTGATAGTTATTTACCTATACATGTGAAACTGAAAATAAATGGATTAAGTCTCTCTTTCTTTACACAGATCTTACAGGACTAGATCTCCAAACTAGTTCCTTTACATTAAATCAAATTAAAGCTGCCACCAACAATTTTGACCCAGCGAACAAGATTGGAGAAGGTGGGTTTGGACCTGTTTATAAGGTATACAAGCTAACCTTTGGTCACCTCAGTTATCCTTGATAATACAGGAAATTCTTCAAGTTTTGCTTAAAAACATCTAAACTCCTTTTCATGACTCGGATGCAGGGTCTATTAAGCGATGGTACTATAATTGCTGTAAAGCAGCTTTCTTCCAAATCAAGGCAGGGAAATCGTGAATTTTTGAATGAGATAGGCATCATTTCATGTTTGCAACACCCAAATCTTGTGAAAATATATGGTTGTTGTATAGAAAAAGATCAACTATTGCTGATATATGAATACATGGAAAACAACAGCCTTGCCCGTGCTTTGTTTGGTAATTTTCATTTAGTTAACGTAGAAGTAACATACAAGTATATATTGATTTATATCCCCTCCGTAATATTTCTTGGAATGGCTATGTTTAGGTCATGAACAGTCTCAACTAAAACTGGACTGGCCAACTAGGCACAGAATCTGTCTTGGGGTAGCCAAAGGCTTAGCTTTTCTTCATGAAGAATCAAGATTCAAAATTGTTCACAGGGACATCAAACCTACTAATGTTCTGCTTGATAGGGATCTAAACCCCAAAATATCTGACTTTGGATTGGCTAAGCTCGATGAGGAGGAGAAAACCCATATTAGTACTCGAATTGCTGGAACAATGTAAGCCACATTATCTCTTGTAAAACTGACAATATATTATATTGTTTTAGTATGAAACATGTGAGAATTTTGATCATACAGAGGATATATGGCACCTGAATATGCAATGTGGGGATACTTAACCTGCAAAGCAGATGTTTATAGTTTTGGAATTGTGTCTTTGGAAATTGTTAGTGGGAAGAACAATATGAGTTATGTGCCCGCTGAAAATTGCTATTGCGTTCTAGATTGGGTAATTCCCTAATTTTTGTTCCTTACTTTATTTACTTAATACAAACTATGCTTCCTCTCAATTTGCAGTATCATATGTCTTGCCCTTTGTATATTCTTTAGACCCCTTTGTCGTTGTAAGCTTTAAGAGCATTTTGTGCTTGTATTTAATCCTTATGTTGTAGGATTTTAGCTTTTATTAACTTTATTTATATATTTCAGGCCTTTCATTTATACCAAAATGGAAAGCTAATGGAGTTAGTGGATCAGAATCTGGGATTTGAATTCGACAAGGTTGAAGCAGAAAGGATGATGAAAGTAGCACTCTTATGCGCGAATGCTTCACCATCTCTAAGGCCAACCATGTCCGAAGTGGTGAACATGCTGGAAGGAACAACCCCACTTCCTGATGCAATACCCGAAGCAGGTAACTACAGTGAAGATATGAAGTTTAAAGCTCTTAGAGACAAGCGCCTTATGATGATTCGTAATCATATGTATCATTCAGCATCAACCAGCTCCTCATCTGGTCCTTCCTCTACTCATGATGATGCCCGTGAAGTTAATGCAGAGAAATATATGAAGTTTAAAGCCATGCGAGACAGTCGTCTACAGTTGGAAAGACAAAACTCGCTGGCTCAAATTTCGACATCAAATAGCCCCCCATTGACCGGCTCCTCCTCAGAAGCTGCCCAAGATGTTCATCATACAATCTGAGATCTACAAATGTACAAAAAAGGTCTGCTATTTATTTTCAAGATTCCTTCTCTCTCCTTCTCCTTGGATTTTTCAAGAACCTCTATGTTTATATGTTGTTTCATCATGATTCTTTGGTTACTTATTGCACAAATGAAACATTAATCTTTGTTAGGTACTGTAAACGTTTCTGTAAAGGCTTTTGTACTAAGAAAAAGTTGCATGCAAGGGAGGTGTATTTGGATTGTGCTATCAATGTAGTCCTACAAATTTTCGAGTGATGAAATTTTAAACCCGGTCGTTGAAAAAGCAATTTTTCCAAAAATTACTTTTAATGACAGTGTAATGTTATCCTCTACAAAGACATCCGCTAATCAAGATGAATATCGAGTTAACTCCAATTACAACACGATCACGATGATCATAATATATATATAATTCAGAATAAACAAATTATTCAAGAATTAAATATCATTTAAACATTCTAGCTCGCCAATTAGATTAATTACACCCACATCCTTGTGAATTTTCTTTGAGTGGTGTAAATTCTCCGTATCAAGTCTCACTCATCGATAAGTAAACGCATAGCTATAGTATAGTCTTCAATCGTGAACTCATGTCACTCTCACTTGTATCTAATAAATAGATATTGTGAGATAATTGTCAAGCCTTATCATGTCGAGTTCATTTTTACTTACTCTTTCTAAAAGGTAAGCATTACCCCTCTCTCCAACACATGACATGTGTCTAAAGACGGGGTATTTTTATCTAAACACATAACAATTTTTGGACAAAAATACCCCTCCCTTGACACATGTCTAAGTGTTGGAAAGGGGATAATGCTCACCCAAAAGTAATCTTTATCATGTCTATCTTATATCAGACAAGCCAGAAGTCAACACATTCAAACTTTTCCACAAACACAAGGGTCCTTCCACTTAATTCTATTACAGGAGCTCAGTATCTATAGCCTATAGGTTCCAAAATTAATGTTTCTCACTTTTTTGTATGATTGACAATTGATAGCTCAGTATCAAATGTCATTCATACACAGACTATAAAATTAACCATATATTTTATATGAATTTTATTTTTAAGCACGTACAAATTTTAATAACCAGACTATAAAATTTATTTTCAGTCCACTAATTATGAAAATATCCCTGCAACATCTTTTCTTTATTCTTTCTTTCTTTTTTTTTTTTTAACAAAAACTGTGAAACCTCATATAAAAAAGTTACATCTTGACCGTTTTAAAGCAGAAAATTACTGAAACACCCTCCAAAACCTTGTTAATAATTTTTTTATGAGCTAAAACATCCTCTCCAAATGAGTGTTACGTTATATATATATATATTTTTTTTTTTTCAGTTTAGGGAATGTTTTTATATAGGATATATAGGCAATTTATCAAAAAAATGTGTTTATTACCGATTAAACTTTTATATGTTGATAAAAATAAATGTCTAATGTTTGTAGAGGATATTTCTGATTTTTTTCCCTCTACTATTATTAAGTATTCATGCAATGCATCTACATTAAATTTTTGGGATCCAAATATCGTATATGTGTATATATTACATAAGCACAGCCCAACAAAGATACCAAGCAGATGAGCTTAATTCTGCTGCTTCCTTTATTAGTTGCCTTTCAGCTGACATTTGCTCAACTCCAACTGCACCCAAAGAAAGGTAGTAATTATAAATTTATAATTAACTTTTTTTCATCATCACCACTTAATTGCAATTCTCTTCTTTCTTCCTAATTAAGTCCATGTCATGATTGATTCTGTTTTTGTTTTCTTCTTCCTACACTAAAAAGTTACTTGTTTCCATCTTTAAAAAAAATTAATCAAAAAAATTCTCTTAATATCCTCAAATGAATCACATCTCCTTGAAAAAATTCATGTGGAAACTGACAAAAATGACCACTCTAAATATGGGAAATTCGTTTTTAACAATATACGAAACTTTAATTGTTAATAACCATGTTTTGAAAAAAAATTCACTGGGTGTCCATAAATTACCAAGATACCCCTAAATTAATATTTCTATTTTGTTCACTGTTCACCGTCTCTCTTCCTCTTCTTCACTGTTCATTCTTCATCAAATTTTTTACCTTTTTTCTTATTTTCTTCCTTCTTCTTTGCTCGTTCTTCCTTCCTCTTCCTGCAAATCGAACACCAATATGGTTGAACCATTGTTATTCCTGCAGATCAACTAACTAGAGAAGATTTAAAGAAGTGAAAACTTGAAACAAAAATTTCGATTTGCTCTAAATCGGTATTTGATGTGTAAATATCTTTCATTTGTTCAGTAATTGAGTTGCAAACAGTGACCTTAACATGAGTTTAACGTTATTGCATCACCTTTGTGTGTTTTTGTGAAGGATCGAATTAAATAAAGTTTCAAATTTTTTCCAGAAGATTTCAAGTTCACTGGTTCGAAAAACTTGAAATCTTATGTAAAAACTTGAAATGTTGACAAGTTTCTGGGAAAGATTTCAAGTTTCTAGATAAGACTTCAATCAAGTTTTTTCCAGAAGATTTCAAGTTTCACTTCAAGTTTTTACATAAGATTTCAAGTTTTATGTTAGAGATTTAAAGCATGATTTCAAGTTTTCACAAAATATTTCAAATTTTTCGAAGATTTCACGCTTCAAGTTTTTTTTTTTGAAATCAAACTCTAACATCCAGTCTCAAATCATCTAAAATATCAGACCTCAACCCAATCAATCCTCAAAATTGATACATTTCAACATTTATTATTCCATAAACATGTTCTTAACAATAAGAGAGAGAGGAGAGGAGAAAAGAGAGAGAGAGAGAGAGAGAGAGAGAGAGAGAGAGAGAGAGAGAGAGAGAGAGAGAGAGAGGAGCGGTGAGAGGGAAGAGAGAGAAAGTGTGTGTTTGGGGATAGTTTTATAAGAGGACATTCAAGTAATTTCTTAAAAAAAAAGTGGTTATTAACAATTAAAATTTCAAAAGTGGTTATAAACAAAAGTTTAATGTTTTGGATGGCCCGTTTTTGTTTTCTCTCTCAAAAATCATGCATAAATTTATATTCTTTTTTTAAAAAAAAAAATTGGAAAGAGGTGGATTTAAACGACCTCAATTATGATGAGACGTGTGGGTAGCACCGGACTATTGCTTTCTACCAAGTTTTAGTTAAAACATTTTGATGTCAAGAATATCCAAATCTCTTTATCATAAACCATATCATTATGATTTGAAAGTTTATAAGAATATATATTTATTTTATTTTTTTCAATTTTTTTTTTCTATATTTTTACATTTTTTAATAAATATTTTAGCCTTAAAAATTTAGAAAATTTTTAGTATATTTCTCTTTTTTTCTTATCATTCACCTTTTTGTGGTGTTATTGGCTTCTTTTTTTTTTTTTTTTTTTAATTTATTTTTTTTAAGAGTATTGTTTGCTCTTTAATTAATATAATTTATCATATTCTTAAATAATCTAAAATATTTGATACAAATATGTTAAGAAAATTTAATTTGTTTAAAATAATCTACACTAAGTATACTTTATTCTAAAAATAATTTTACGGATATTGTACTTTAAAAAAATTAATTTATATGACTTAATGGTAATTTTTTTTAATTAAGGTTTTTTGGGGGCATTTTGGTATTTTTGATATTCAAACCTGGTCAAAAATTTATTTTTGTTGTTTCTTTATTTTTTTGCAACTGAGATATTTGAAATTTAACTTCCAGTGACAAATTTGAGCATACTTTTACATTTTTATACAACTCATTACCTGTTAAATGAAATTTAAATCGGGTAATTCCTCCACTTTACATTGTGTGACCGCAAAATATGCATATAGTACCATTTTTATTATTCGGTATTGTTCTGCAATACTCCCATACTGGATCACTTTTAGTACTAGACATCTTATGCAATATAATTCTCTATCAAAACAAAATTAAATTTTGTACCGATCAATTATAGATATGAAAATTCTAATGAGTTTTAAAAATAATACCACACAACATCTAAAATTTGCATACAATTATAATATCATTATTTTTTATAATAAAAAATTATAAAAGTAAACATTTACGTGCTTGATTATTTGATGAAGATATTGAGAATTTGAGATAAACTTGTAATCTAAAATTTGCTATGTAAAGTGAGTCGTGTATGATGAAAACTTGAAAGAAAATAGAGAAGATTATTTTATAAATGAAGTGAACAAATAGATGAATGATTGAATGAGATTTTCGTTGTTGCATTCATTTATATTCGTTGCAACGAATAAATAATACATGAAACATATGCATTCATTTTGTTTCTATTTGTCATTGCCATACTATTTGGCATAGGCATTCATTATTATTCTCTATCATACTATTTTTCAAAATTCTATTATTATGATTCTCTACCATACGGGTTATACTAAATAATTGTGTTCTTATTTTATTTTATTTTATTTTATTTTTGATCAAAATAATTGAGTTTCTTTAGATTCTCTACTCAAAAGAAACAATTATGGGTTTTTACACATTTTGCACAAATAATTTTGTGATTATTTTATTTGGAATGTAGGCACAAAGTTACAAAAAAATCAATTCTACATATTTATAAATTGATTGGTACATATTTAATATTATTTGGAATTAGTTTTACACATTTGAGTCACAAACAAATATATATATATATATATATATATATATATTAGATTCCTTTCACAAAATTTTACATATTTTACACGTCCACTCTTTGGTTCTTTATCCAATTTTACTTCAAGTCCTCAATAATTTTACTATTGACTATTATGTTGGAAATTTTTATAAATTTGTTATTGCTTCTTCTAAAATAATTTTCAATCTAAATTATTTTAACAATAATTTAATTGTTTAGGATTAAAAAAATTATTTTAATAATATGCAAAATATCCATGGACTTTCGTGGTGAAATTCTTGAAATTTCAGGAATTTCGAGATATTTTGGGAATATCAAGAGATTTTTACAGATATTTCGAAATCGACTGGATATTCTGCAGAACATTGAATATTTGCCTGTTTCGATATCAGTCCCTCCAAAATACGGATATATCGGTGGATATTTCGGTATATCTATCGATTTTAAGTTATTTGCCCATGTGCTGACTTCTTTTCTCTGCCATGGTTTGTCTTATTCATTTGTCTCTTTCTTTCCTTCTTATTCCTTTTTCAGTTTCTTGCCATCTAGCATAAGAAATTGGTGACCCACATGAGCTAGGGCTGTCCCTTTTTGACTCTATCTCCAACATGTTACAACCCACACGGCACCTATCGAAAGCACCAGCCACAAAAATGCCTTTTGTGTTCTTAATATTCTGCATGACAAGCCGAGTACAACTTTGCTCACCTCCCTTAACTGGAGGAGCAAAGTTGCACTTTGACAAGCCTAGACTTAGAGTATCTCCGGGGAGGGGGGGATTGGATTGAGCAAAGTTGCACTTTGACAAGCCTATACTTAGAGTATCTCCAACCAACACACCATTCACACCAAACACACCAAAAAATCATCTCCAACCAACACACTAAACTCACCAATTAAATTTAATGGATCTACAGTGCTCACCAAATCTAATGTGCAATGTAGCTACGCCAATCCCCTTTTTAATTTTTTATTTTATTTTATTTTGTTAAATGTCACATCAGCAATTAATATTTGTTAAAATTATTAATTTAACCCTTTCATACTTAATTGTTACAACATATATTCTTAAAAAAAAAATACAATTGGAAAGATCTCATTGAAATGTTTAAAATAATACCCCATTTTACGTCAACAAAATTATTTAATATTGTATAAGTTAAATAATAGAAATCAATTGATATTTTATAAATATTTATTGGGAGAATATTATTTAAAGAGGCTCTTTTGGTGTGAAATTTGGTTTGAGAGGGAAAAAATTTGATATAAGAAAGATGCTCTTTTTATGACAAGTTGGTATAATATTTGGTGTATTGGGTTGGAGATGTTCTTATTTTTTTGAACAACACAACCTATCTCTTTCCCAGACCTACTGTTCTCCTTGTCAGCAAAACTCTCTTTCTCCTTGCTTCCATTGTTATGGAGAACGTGGACAATAGATTATGGAGAAGTTTTGACAAGTACATACACTTTGAGTCAAAATATGCAAATCTAATGGTTCACATTCTTCGTCTTGATATATTTTATATCAGGACGAAGTGATAATAGAAAAATTATATATATATATATATATATAATCTATGATCCACATTTTTCGTCCTGATATATTTTATATTATGACGAATTGATAGTAGAAAGCATATATATATAATTTTTCTATTATCAGTTCGTTCTAACAATAAATATATCAGGGCGAAGAATGTGGACCACTAGATTTACATACTTTGACTCAAAGTATATGCACTTGTCAAAATTTCTCCATAATTTGTGGTCCACATTCTTCGTCGTGATATATTTTATATCAGGACGAACTGATAATAGAAAGACTATATATATATATATATATATATATATAATTTTTCCATTATCAATTCATCTTGGTATAAAATATAACAGAACGAAGAATGTGGACCATTAGATTTACATACTTTGACTTGTCAAAACTTTTCCATAATCTGTGGTCCATATTCTTCGTTCTGATATATTTTATATCCGGACGAACAATAGAAAGACTATATATATATATATATATATATATATATATATATACACACAGCGTCTATAAATAATATTAACCAGCCATGCAAGTGCAACCAATCAGTACAGATAATTGAAAGCTGAAGCAGTGTTAATGATGCATATCAACCAGATGAGCTTAATTCTTCTGCTCTCTCTTGTGTTTCAGGCAGGTGACATTTGTTCAACCCCGGCTGGACCCAATCGAAGGTAATTATAAATTTATAATTTTCTTTTCATCATCACCACTTTCATGAATATTTGATTGATGATTTCTAATTATTCTTAAACAACTTTTGTTTCTTTTTTCTTATTCTTAATTAAACTGCAATTTTCTTCCCAATTTGTTCCTAGCTATGGTCCATGTCCGAAGTTAATTATTTGCAGCTGATTAAAATTAGTTTAGGTAATTTTATTTTACTAAAATAAGTCTACTCAAAGTATGTCAAATACATAATATAACTGTTTTACTCCAATCCCATATCGCATAAAACATGCCACTAACTTATGGGTGGGTATGAAAATCGAAACCGAAAATACCTGTTCATTTCGGTTTCAACTTTGGTTCGCTTAAAACCGGTGTCTAGAAAAGAAAACCGAAATTAAAGTTTAGTTTTGGTTTTGGTTTGACAAAAGTACAAAACCAAACCAAATGGAGTAAACATTGTATAATTGTTTTTTTTTTAACTTTTTTTTTTTTTTTTTTTTTTCACATCATAATTCATAAATGCTGATTATATCATTATGTTAAAAATATTCATGGGAATTGTTTGATTAAATATAATGGGATTTGAATTTATCAAACAGCTATTGCAATTTCTTTTTTTCAATGTTTTTTAAATATTATTTTAAGTTATAATTATGAGCCTATGAATATATATAAGGTTAGCTCAATGGTTTGCGTCTCATACTTATACTATGAGATTGTGGGTTCAAGTCGTATCTCCTTCCTTAAGTTCAGAATTATTGTAATTATTATAGCTGGCCATTTTTATTTTAAAACATATTTCATACAAGTCCAAAATATTGACCTAAAAATTCAAATAGCAAACCCATAAGACCTAAAAAGTACTAAACACAAAAGGCCAAAAACTATATGAAATTGAAACGATTAAAACCCGTTAAAATAAAGAAAAATCAAATATTTTTGGGTTCAATTTGCTTCGGAAGAAAATCAAAATGACCAAAATCATTCTCATCCCTACAAGTCGGTACTAATTTATTCACATCCTATCCTACCATATTCAATGTAACTCAATATAATCTCATAAAATAACACAATTCATTAGCTATGTAATAGTTATATAGTTTGTTCAAAAGTGAGAAAATCGAACAAGATGAGGTTGATTTAGTGGTTTGCCCTTTACACCTATATCGGGAGGTTGTGGGTTCGAGTTTGTAACACCAACAACAACAAAAGAAGAAGAAAAAAGAGAGGAGAAAATCATATATAGCCCCTCTAAGACATGTAAAATTTGTTTGTAACCACGTATGTAATTTCAATTATTAATAACCAACTAAAATGTGAAATACCCCAAATAGCCCTCAAGTAATTGTCTCCCCCGAACACACACACACTCTCGAATTGAATATTGATGTCGTGCTGTGCACTGTAGCTGATGTTCTTTGTCAAATAGCTACCACATTGAAAATCACGAATCCCACTAAAGATATCTCATAGACGCTCTCTATAAAATGTAAACTGCTAGCTTTTCCGAGGATCACAATATCACTTGTGAGTTCTGATTACACAGATGATGACTTCCTTCACGTCAAAAAGTTGGTGGAGATCTCCTTCGCTCAAGATGGAATTGAGTGGCAAGGATGAAGTCATCTCCATTGACCAAAATGGAGATCAAGATTGGATCTCTATCCATTTAGTTTTTTGTTTTGTTTTTCTTTTTCATTTTAACTTTTTTTTAAAAGAAAATTAATTTTTAAAATGAAAATAGACCTCCATCGTCCATCTTTGATGGATAGTGGAAATCTATTTAAAAAATAAGTTTTTATTTATTTTTATTTTTTATTTTTATTACTTTTTTAAAAGAAAATGGATTTCTAACATACATCTTGAGATCCATTTAAAAAAATCAGTTTTTTTTTTTTTAATTTTTTTTTTAACTTTTTAATTAAGGTTTTTTTGGATGCATTTTGGTATTTTTAATATTCAAATCTGGTCAAAAGTTTGACTAGCGGTAGGGAGGAGAGTGTCATGTTTTGATAAAGTTGATTAAACGTGTAAAAGAGCAAATATCTTTGGACATTGGGGTTATTTGCTCTTATTTGTAAGTTTATTGAAATAGTTAAATTCAAGATTATAATAAGCGCCAATGAAATGCCATGACCCATGAGCGCTAGTTGATTACAGTGGAATTGAATATATATATATATATATATATATATATTGATTGATGTTGTGCACTGCTGCAGCTGCCGTTCTTCGTGAAATAGCTGCGACATTGGGTGCCACACTCAACCGTTCCACTGTCGATCCTTGCCAGTCAGGAATCCTCCCTATGAAAGATTCATATCAAGTCAACAATATCACTTGTTCATCTTCTCTCACATCACAACTATGTAAGTGCCTTCTTCTTCTTTCCCAGTCTCTCTTTGTTTCGATTGAATTCGATTAAATTCGATTAGATTCATGGAGCTGTAAAAAATATTCTCAAGATGAAATGATAATTTTTGATTGAATTTTTTTTTTTTTTTTTCCAATTTTCGTTCAAATTTATAATGAAATTTGTTGTATGGTCCACAAAATTCAATTGCAGTTGAATTTTCATGGTAAGTGAAAAGGAAGGGTTTTTTTTTTTTTTTTTATAAATATATTTTTAAAATTATTATTGTTATTACTTTTGGAACCATTGATCTGATTATATTACCTTTTTCCTCCTTGAACTGCAGACACTTGAGAAGTCATGATGCGGCGGATCAACTGGCATTAGATTATTTGGAGGGGTGGGATTTGAAACAAACCAAGTAAGGCTAAACCCGGGCGGCGGAATCAGAATGATTTGAAATTTTGACAGCTGATGCGTTTCGGCGTTTCCGGAACTACTACGAAGCTTCGCTGCGTAAGCACGTCCTTTTTTAGGCAAATTCCGTCGTTTAGGCCTTGAAGTTGCAATTTTTGCCGTTTTAGGAAAGTTTCTTTTTCGCAATAATTTGAGTTTCCCAATTCCGAATCGACTTCCGTCAATTCTGGAGTGTTTAGGATTCTCAGTAGAATTAGTTTTTGCTTTAATTTCGTTTTTGCCTTTTTTGGTAAATTTCCGTTTTTAAGTCGTTTTCTTGCTTTCCAAGGAATTCGATTAGGTTTAGGATTTATTTTGCTTTAAATAATGATGTAGGCCGAATTGGCCATTCAGCTTTTGATTTATAAAATTTTAGAGTTTTCTCTAATTATTCCAATTTCGGTATTCATCGTGAATCAACGAATTGAAGCCTAACTTTCCGGTATTTGTGCGCAAATCAACGGAACTTTAGTAGGTTGTTTCTAATCGTTTTACGCAGGTTTTTCTCGACAGAGCTTCCGCTACATCAGTTGGTATCAGAGCCGTGTTCGTTCGGGACGACATCATCATGCCGCCGAGAAGACGACCAGACCAGATTCCTGTAGACCTAGCCATCGAACGTGACCGTGTGATACAGTTGGAGCGACAGGTGGAGCAATTAACGGCGCAACTTGCGGCGTCAAGAGCCAACCAAAACCCGTTTCAGGCCTTACATCCTGAGACAAGTAGTGACGAAGTGGAAGGGGATCCGCAACCACGACGTCGACAGAGAGCGCCTGTGACTGATGACAGGGTTGATGACAGAACTGAAGATGTCAGGCGATGGGAGTCAGGGATGCGGACTGAGGTTCCGGAATTCCGTGGAAGCATGCAGCCAGAAGAGTTTCTGGAATGGATTGGAATCGCTGACGAGATTCTGGAATTCAAAAGAGTTCCTGCGAATGAGAGGGTGGCATTGGTGGCCACGAGGTTTCGGGGTAGAGCCGCGGCTTGGTGGCAACAATTTAAACTCGCTAGGAATCGCGCTGGAAAACCCAAACTTTCTGACTGGGAGAAGATGAAACAAAAGTTGCGTAAAGAGTTTCTACCTCACAATTTTACGAGATTGATGTACCAGAGGTTGCAGAATCTGCGTCAAGGTATGAGGTCTGTTGATGAATATACAACCGAGTTCTATGAGTTGTTGGTGCGAAACGATATAGAGGAGACACAAGATCAGTTGGTGTCGCGCTACTGTGGTGGGTTGCGTACACAAATCCTTGATATGGTTAATCTTTTCGATCCCGTGACAGTAACTGAGGCGCATCAGAGGGCTTTACAATTGGAGAAGACATTGTCGCGAAAATCTAATAGTGGACAGACGCTGAATTTCGGAGGAGGAATGAGCAGTCGAAACAGAGCAAGTAGTTCCAGTGAAAATACTGGAAGTCGACCAGGTGTTAGTGCTAGCAGTGGTTCATATACTGGTCCACGGAACCCGACAAACAACGTTCAAACTCCCAGGGCAACCACCGGCGGATTTCGGTGTTTTGGATGTGGAGAAACGGGTCACAGGCTGTCTGAGTGTCCAAGACCAGCAAAGAGGGTATTATTTATTGACCCGGCAGAATTTAATGAGGAAGATGCGGAAATAATTGAAGAACCACAATCAGGAGCGGAGGAAGTGAGTGAAGAACTGGTAGATGGTGACACCGGAACGATGTTGATGGTGCGACGTACCTGCTTGGCACCGAGAACTGGAGAAGGAGAGTGGCTGCGAAATAACATATTTCAGTCTACTTGTACCATCCTTGGTAAGGTGTGTCGATTTGTCATAGACGGGGGGAGTTGTGAGAATATTGTGTCAGTCGAAGCGGTACGAAAGTTAGGGGTGACGACAGAAAAACATCCAAAACCATATAGACTAGCTTGGCTGCAAAAGGGGGGCGAGGTGACTGTATCACAGCGGGCGCTAATTTCGTTTTCGATGGGAACCAACTACAAGGATCAGATGTGGTGTGATGTGGTGGACATGGATGCATGTCACTTACTGCTAGGGAGGCCGTGGCAATATGACAGAAAAGTGTATCATGATGGGTTTAAGAATACCTATTCTTTTGTTTTCCATGAAAAAAAAATTGTGCTACTACCGAGCAAACCATCTGAGAAGATTAAGGCGCATAGCGATACTACTAACCTGTTATCATATGCAAAATTCGAGTTGGAGATAAAGGAAGTAGAAACGGTGTATGTGTTAATGGGAAAAGAAACACAGGCTGATATGGAGGTTCCTAGTGCGGCAGCTCCTCTGATTTCGGAGTTTGCTGATGTGTTTCCGGAAGAATTACCTGAAGGACTACCACCTCTACGTGACATTCAACATCATATCGACCTAGAGCCAGGAGCTATGTTGCCAAACAAACCACATTACAGAATGAGTCCCACTAAGCACGAAGAGTTACGAAGGCAGGTTGAGGAGCTTCAGTCAAAGGGGCATATCCGTGAGAGTCTAAGTCCATGTGCTGTTCCCGCCTTGTTAATTCCCAAGAAAGATGGAACATGGAGGATGTGTGTCGACAGTCGCGCAATTAATAAGATCACAGTAAGGTATCGCTTTCCAATTCCGAGACTAGATGATTTGTTAGATCAATTGAGCGGGGCACATGAGTTCACCAAATTGGACCTGAAGAGTGGGTATCATCAGATTCGTATTCGACCTGGGGATGAATGGAAGACAGCGTTCAAGACGCGAGAGGGGTTATATGAATGGCTAGTCATGCCATTTGGGTTGTCAAACGCGCCTAGCACCTTCATGAGAGTGATGAACCAAGCCCTTCGACCATTTATCGGTAAGTTTGTTGTTGTTTACTTCGATGATATCTTAATTTACAGTGCAAACCCCGAGCTGCATCTTCAGCACATTCGGGAAGTGTTATGTGTGTTGCGTAGAGAAAAATTTGTTGCTGCAGCCAAGAAGTGCGTTTTTATGACACCAAAGGTGTTATTTTTGGGATATGTTATTTCTGGAGAGGGTCTACAGTGGATGAGTCCAAAATAGAGGCAGTGAGGCAGTGGCCGCAACCGAAAACAATTACTGAGGTACGGAGTTTCCATGGATTGGCATCATTCTACCGCCGGTTCATCCCGCACTTTAGTAGCATTATGGCACCTGTCACTGAGTGTATGAAAGGAGTCAAGTTTCAGTGGACGACCGAAGCTGAAGAAGGTTTTCAGCAAATCAAAGAGAAATTGACAACAGCCCCTATACTCGTTCTACCAGATTTTTCTCAACCGTTCGAGCTGCATAGCGATGCTTCCAAGGTGGGCATCGGAGCTGTTTTGAGTCAAGGTGGAAAACCGGTGGCATATTTCAGTGAGAAACTGTCGGGATCTCGAGTACGTTATAGCACATATGACATAGAATTCTATGCTGTGGTCCAAGCGGTGAAACATTGGCGGCATTACTTATTCCACCGAGAATTCATTCTATACACCGATCATGATTCATTGAGACATCTCCACAGTCAAGAAAAAATTTCTTCCCGGCATGCTTCATGGTCAGCTTACCTTCAACAATTTACATTCGTCCTGAAGCACAAAGCAGGTGTTACGAACCGGGTGGCTGATGCCCTGAGTCAAAGAGTCAATCCGTTATCAACAATGGTTGTCCAGGTTCCAGGTTTTAACTCTTTTCGTGAATTATATGATTCAGATCCACACTTTTCAGAGATAATGGTTGCTGTTCGAGAGAAAAAAATTCAGAATTTGTATTGGTAGATGGGTTCTTGTTTCGGGGAAATCAACTTTGTATTCCCGAGTGTAGTTTGCGTCTGCAAATTATTACGGAAATACATGGGGAGGGTCACGTGGGCAGAGATCGCACGCTTCAGCTAGTTAAGACATCGTACTTTTGGCCAACAATTCGGAAGGAAGTAGAGAGATATGTGGAACGTTGTCGGATTTGTCAAGTGTCCAAAGGGAAAGCGACTAATGCTGGTTTGTACAGGCCATTACCGATTCCTACTCAACCATGGACGGACTTGAGCATGGATTTTGTTTTGGGACTGCCAAGAACCCAACGTGGATGTGATTCCATCTATGTAGTGGTTGACCGATTTTCCAAGATGGTTCATTTTATCCCGTGCAAAAAAACTACTGATGCTGTCAAGGTCGCCCAATTGTTCTTCCGAGAGATTTATCGCCTTCATGGTTTACCTTCGTCAATTGTTTCTGACCGGGACACTCGATTCCTCAGTCACTTTTGGCGGAGCCTTTGGAAGATGGTCAATACAAGGTTGGATTTTAGCAGTGCATATCACCCGCAAACTGATGGGCAGACGGAGGTGGTGAACCGAGCGCTCGGAGATTTACTGAGATGTCTGGTAGGAGAAAATGTTCGGTCATGGGATCTGAAGTTGAGCCAAGCCGAATTTGCCCACAACCATGCTGTCAATAGGAGTACCGGCTTCAGTCCTTTTCAGGTCGTGTACTCACTGGTTCCTCGAAGCCCTATAGACCTGATTCCTCTACCTAGCAAGACTAGAGTTCATGGGAAAGCTGAAGATTTCGTTCAAGGGTTACATGAGGTTCATAAGCAGGTGCAAGAAAATTTGTTGCAATCGGTAGAGAAATACAAGCTGGCCGCGGACAAGAAAAGGCGTCATTTGGAGTTTGATGTGGGCGATTTTGTGTGGGCAGTCCTCACAAAGGACAGGTTTGCTGTGGGGGAGTATAACAAACTTGCTGCTAAGAAGATAGGCCCGCTGGAAATTGTGGAAAAAATTAATCCAAATGCGTATCGCCTGAAACTACCCAGCCATATTAGAACTCATAATGTCTTCAATGTCAAGCATTTGATTCCTTTCCATGGCGACTCCTCTGATGATGACACCGCGATAAATTCGAGGACGAATTTTCTCCAACCTGAGGAGCATGATGCGGCGGATCAACTGGCATTAGATTATTTGGAGGGGTGGGATTTGAAACAAATCAAGTAAGGCTAAACCCGGGCGGCGGAATCAAAATGATTTGAAATTTTGACAGCTGATGCGTTTCGGCGTTTCCGGAACTACTACGAAGCTTCGCTGCGTAAGCACGTCCTTTTTTAGGCAAATTCCGTCGTTTAGGCCTTGAAGTTGCAATTTTTGCCGTTTTAGGAAAGTTTCTTTTTCGCAATAATTTGAGTTTCCCAATTCCGAATCGACTTCCGTCAATTCTGGAGTGTTTAGGATTCTCAGTAGAATTAGTTTTTGCTTTAATTTCGTTTTTGCCTTTTTTGGTAAATTTCCGTTTTTAAGTCGTTTTTCTTGCTTTCTAAGGAATTCGATTAGGTTTAGGATTTATTTTGCTTTAAATAATGATGTAGGCCGAATTGGCCATTCAACTTTTGATTTATAAAATTTTAGAGTTTTCTCTAATTATTCCAATTTCGGTATTCATCGTGAGTCAACGAATTGAAGCCTAACTTTCCGGTATTTGTGCGCAAATCAACGGAACTTTAGTAGATGTTTCTAATCGTTTTACGCAGGTTTTTCTCGACAGAGCTTCCGCTACATCACTTCTTCTTCTTTCCCAGTCTCTCTTTGTTTCGATTGAATTCGATTAGATTCATGGAGCTGTAAAAAATATTCTCAAGATGAAATGATAATTTTTGATTGAATTTTTTTTTTTTTTTTTCCAATTTTCGTTTAAATTTATAATGAAATTTGTTGTATGGTCCACAAAATTCAATTGCAGTTGAATTTTCATGGTAAGTGAAAAGGAAGGGTTTTTTTTTTTTTTTATAAATATATTTTTAAAATTATTATTGTTATTACTTTTGGAACCATTGATCTGATTATATTACCTTTTTCCTCCTTGAACTGCAGACACTTGAGAAGTACGAGTCTTCAAGGCAGGATTCCACCAGAATTGGCCAAGTTAACGTTTCTTGAAGAAATGTAACAACATTCATTCATTTCTGGTTCTTGAAAATTGTTTTATTTGCTCCACATTTTTAGATGAGATCTTCATATATTCAATCAATAAATCTACTCAGAATCTCTACTCGGTCAATTCTGAGTCCATATATTCAAACCTTACATCTGTCCATGATATCGACCCAATTGATTCAGAGTCCGTACATTTAAACTCGAGCAAGACGACTTGAGTTTTACATAGTACTTATTGGCTTCTTTATTTCACCTTGTTGTAATACATATATTGCAGTTCTGAATATTTGTTTAGTTTTGTATATTTCACTTTGTTGAATTTCATCATCTAGTAGTAATTATCTTCTGATGCAAATATTATCATTATTTTATGCAAGAGAAGCCATGAAAATCACATTGGCAAAAGAATAGTTCTGACATTTGTGCTTTGCAAATACTGTTCTAATTGACTAAAATTCTTACTTTTTTAACACACAGAACGAGACAAATCTTGAAAGAGAGAAAATTGTTTTTCTCTTTTTTCAGAACCTTAAACATGGGCATCTTTCTAGTCTCACCTTCTCTGCCCCTCTCACTTTCTTGCATTTCAAGCAACAATGACTGCATATTATTGCAAAAGCTTGATTTATATCATGTATAAGTGTATAAATATGTTTCTCAACTTAAGGGCTTCTATCAGTATTAAATAAATAAAAACCTTTAAAATGCCTATTTAGGAACTGCAGAATTTAAGAAAACATACATGTGATTTAAGTAACATGGCAAGTGTATAAGTGTATTGGCGGCTCAAGGGTATCCGGGGCGGATTTGGATCTCCTCCTCACCTAAATTGATGCCCTGGATCAATTCTATATTTTCATAGTGTAAAGACATAAAAATAATAGAAATAATTCGGACAATTGATTTACCATTTGCAATAGATTATGAAATTAAGGATAATTAAGGTGATGACTGATGAGAGGATCCAAATCCATCCGGACCCTTAGGCGAAAATTTAAAATAGGCCTTGGATTTGTTTGTCCAGTTTTTCTAAGAGAGATCAATTGCAGTAGGAAAGTATGATTGTAATAAAAAAGTTTGATCATCAGATAGAATTTAAGTCCACTTAAATGTTATTTATTTGAAAATAGGAGTTTAAAAAATTTGTTGTTTACTTGAAAATAGGAAAGTTTTTAAACGGTGATTTAGAAGTTAAGAGATATTTTTTAAAAATAATAATAAATAGAAGATTAATTTTTATCAGTAGAAGTTGCTTTGACTTTCCTAATACGGGGCCTTCATTGTAGGTGGGCAATTGCCTCGATTGCATAAGGCTCCCGTCGGCCCTGTTAAAATAGTAGGGAAAGTGCATTTAGTTTTTATTTTTTCCTACAGTAATCTTGTTGGTTGTTCAGTTGTTCTCCATACGGTGTTAATGTTTTCAGAACTGAAATATGCGTGAACCACGACCTTTGATATAATATAGTGTTAAAAATGCATATCACCTCTTAACAGAGTTAATAATGCATATCTTTTCTATAATGGTGGTGAAGGGTTCGAGTCCCACTATATGCATTTTATAAATATGTGTGATAAGTTTTTTTTTAGTTTGTAGGAATGGTTAATCGAGTTTGCACATATATTGTCTTATCTTGACAGATTTTGACAATCTTATTGTAGTAATTGTAAACTTGTAATACTTCAACAAAAAATTGATATTGTCGATGCATGAGAGCTCTCCTTCAACAAATAATTTAAAATATTTATTCTCTTCAACCTAAAAAAAAAAGAAAAAAAAAAATCAAACTCATTTTAAGAGCTTTTCTTTGCATGAGAAAATCTTTGGTTCACTGGGTGTGACTTGAAAAAATTGAACGGTGATATTGTTTCGATTTTCATACCTACTTAAAATGGTGACAAATAACTTAATTACACTATTCTTATGCTTCACTTTTTTAGTAGTCGGATACTCGCATAAGAATTCAAGACCTTTTAAACGTATGACTAGCCCACCGACTTAAAATAGTTTGTTGTTATTTGAGAAAGAGAAGCGAAGGTGTCAGGAAATGATGGAGGGACAGAGAAATTGAAGGGCAAAAAGATAAGACAATATTATTATTGATTGAACCAATTAATAAATGACTTTGCTTGCTAGTCTCCACTCTTCATAAGCCGTAATAATTGACTAATAATTGGTAATAATTGACTAATAATTGATATTGTCATGAATGCAGAGTCAATCATACAAGCACATGTGATTTCATTCATTGATTCTGCCACAACCAACTAATGGTCGTCCTGGGTCCCCACTTTCTTCATTTACTTCAATTATATTACATAGCCAGTCCAATATTGCTTCTCACTTTCTTTTGTGATTGATAGTTGAGCATCGATGACTAATTGTTCCCATTGCATATAACCTCTTAGTAGAGCTAGCAGTGCACCTTTTGAAGAAGAGGGGCAATATCTTTTCTATTTTCTTTCTACTTTTTACAAAATATATATATATATATATATATATATGAAATCTCATAGAAAAACTTGACATCTTAAAAAAGAAAAAGGTGACATCCTGGCTTTTCTAAAAATAGGAAATTACTGAAACACCCTCCAAAACCTTAACCCTGTTAATAATTTTTTAAAAACATCTCCTCCAAATGGGGTGTTTTGGTAAAATGTGAAACATTTCAATGTTTTTTTTTTTTTTCTTTTCAATTGGGATTTTTTTTAATGAGGTATATAGATAATATTTCAAAGTGTGGTTATTAACAATTAAAATTTTGTATGTGGTTTAAAACAAATATCTAATGTGTCTAGGGGTTATTTCTGATTTTTTTCCTTACAATTATTAGGTATTCATAGATTGCATCTACATTAAATTTCTGGGGGAAATATTATACATACATACATACATACATACGTGTATATATAAGCACATCTCAACAAAGAAACCAAGCAAGCTGAGCAAGCAGATCATTTGAAACTCGAAATCTGAAGCAGTGTTGATGATGATGCACATGAACCAGCAAATGAGCTTAATTCTTCTGCTCTCTTTTTTGAGTTTCAGGCAGCTGACATTTGCTCAACTCCAGCTGCACCCAGACGAAGGTAATTGTAATTAGCTTTTCATCATCACCACTTAATTGCAATTTTCTTCTTTGTTTCCAAATTAAGTCCAAATGCTGCAGTTTTAGTTTTCTTCTTCCTACACTAAAAAGTTAATTGTTTCTATCTTTACTACAAAAAAAATAATAAATAAAAAAAATAAAAATAAAAATAATAATAATAATAATAATAATAATAAATTCATATCTTCAAATTAATCATATTTTGTTGAAAAATCGTACATAAACTTATATTCAAATCTTTTTATTTTATTTTATTTTATTTTATTTTATTATTTTATTTTTTTTATTTTTACTCATAAAGAGGTGGATTTGAATTTAGGAGACCTCAACTTTATTGAAAGATGTAGTTACCGTTAAACTATAGCCTTCTACCACATTCATAAACCTCTTTTTCATAAACCATATCATTAAGATTTGAATTTTATAATATATTAGTGTGTGTATATATATATATATATATATTTGGATATAATAACTTTATTTTTTTCAAATTTTCCTATGTTTTCACATTTTCTAAAAAATATTCTAGCTTACCTATAACTCCCTACCTATAAGAATATATCCTTTTTCTTATATTCATGCTAAAAAATCTTATTAAAATTCATTAAATTTTATGATACGAATGTTTTGCACTTGATATTTTTTACTAATTACAAAATATGATGTAATACATAGTCGAGAGCCTCTTCTCCCCACCGAGACAAAGAAGTAGCAAACTTGCAAACTTGCAAACTTGCATAGGCCCCCTAATTTTAGACACATTTTTCGGTTATATATTTATTTTAGGTTTGGTGTTATTTGCTCATTAATTAATATAATCCATCTTATTCTTAAATAATCTAAAATATTTGATACAATTTTTTTATTTTTTATTTTTTATTTTATTTGTAGTATTACATATATTCGAGGTTTTAGGAAGGAGGAGAACTCGAACCCACAACCTTATAGTATAGGTGTGAGGGATATACCACTAGACAACCTTATATCGTCATTTAATATAAATATGTTAAAATAATTTAATTTGTTAAAAAATAATCTAAACTAAATATACTTTATTCTAAAAAAATAATTTTTAAGGATATTGTACTTAAAAACTAATTTTGTATGACTTAATGTTTTTTTTTTTTAAAAAAAAATTAGCTTAATTATTTGTGGTTCATTTAAAATGAGTAAAAATATTTTTTTTGAATAAATTAAAAATGACAAGATTAGGTTGGTCCAATGGTAAACCCCTCACACCTACACCACGAAATTGTGGATTTGAATCCTTTGCCTTCTCTTAAAAATCCAGAATTTATATAATAGTGTAATACTTAAAAAAATAATATTAAATTAATAAAAAATAATTTTATTTTATTATAATTAATTTAACATAAGTCTATTTTAGGTAAAAATTAATTTAATCTAATCAAAAGTGTGCAAAAGACGTAACATAATAAATTTATAAGGAATTATCAATTTAATCCCTAATATTTTTTAAATATCATTTTGTAAACGTGTTTATTTTTTTAACATTTGTGATCCCTTTACTTTTCAAAAATACTGTTATATCAAATTGGTGGGGAAAAAAAAAAGGCTTTTACAATTTGGTCTCAATATAATTGGGAATATCATTTTTTTACTCCTTAATTGAAATTTCATCAATTTGGTCATTATATAATTGAAAATAAATTAAATTAGTCATCCGTCACTTTGACTAATGGTATGACCCAAAAAAAAAAAAAAAAAAAATTAAATTATAAGAATGAGACCAAATTGTAAAATCCCAATAAAAAAAAAACAACAAAAAAGAAAAAAAAAAAGAAAAGAGAAGATTTACCAGTGGAGGCCTCCACCGGAAAAAGCTAGGAGGTGGCCACGACCTCCTCCCTAACTTTTCCGAGAGAAGGCGCGGCCAAAAGTTAGGACTAAATTGATAATCCCCCTTATTCAAATTCAAAATTATAGTGAGCGCCAATGGCAATGGATGTAATGCGCGATAGTTGATTACAGTGGAACTGAATATTGGATGAATGTGTGCAGCTGCTGTTCTTCGTGAAATAGCTGCGACATTGGGTGCCACACTCAGCAATTCCACTGTCGATCCTTGCCTGTCAAGAGCCCTCCCTATAATAACAGATAAAACTATCATCAACAATATCAGTTGTAGTTACACTGATGGCAACTACTCTCACGTCACAAACTTGTAAGTGCCTTCTTCTTCTTCTTCTTCTTCACTCTCTCTTCGTTTCATCACTAACATTTCCCTCATTCAATTCGATCAGATTCTTGCAGCTCTAAAATATTCTCAAGCTGAATTGATAATTTTTTTTCTTTTCCAATTTTCGTTTAAATTTAAAATGAAATGTGTTCTATGGTCTAAAGTCCACGAAATTCAATTGCAGTTAAATTTTCAATGTTAGGTGGAAAGGAGGCTTTTATTGATCTGATTATATAACCTTTTTCCTCGTTGAACCGCAGAGAGCTGAAAAGAGCGAGTCTTCAAGGCAGGCTTCCACCAGAATTGGCCAACCTAACGTTTCTTGAAGAAATGTAACAGCATTCATTCATTTCTACTTCTTGAAAATAGTTTTATTTGCTTCACATTTTTGGCAACCTTAATTTTGGATGAGCTCTTCATGCAATTTACTTTCATTAATCATTATAGGCATATAGCGCGCATTGTGTTCATTAAAGGCCCTCTCAATAAATATGTACATAAGTCATGTGTTTTCTGATAAGCACTTCGGGTAGTGCATTAAGATATTATGGTAAAATTAAGGTTTAACCCATTATCAGAAAAGGGTATGCATGTACTACAGTATGTGGTAGAGCACATGACATACTTTCCTTTGAATCTTTCTGGTCTTATTGATATCTTAATTCTAATTTATTTGAGGAAAAAAAAAAAAAATGCTCACATTTATCTTCATTGTAATAGTGATCTCACCCGCAACTACCTTAGCGGTGGACTTCCAAAAGAATGGACTTCAATGCGACATTTAAACTCTATGTAAGCATTTTCAATTCATCTTAGCCTGGTTTAAGAGATTATAAATTACGGTTCACTTTTGCATATAAGGAGCAAACATTTTATGCAGCTCGCTTACTGCCAACCGCTTATCAGGGAAAATTCCTAAGGAATGGGGAAACTTTGCCAACCTCACTGAATTGTAAGTTTTGATCTTTAGAAAGTTGGGTGTTTCTGCTATATCTAAGCAATGTATTCCACTTTGATTCTTATGTAGTTTCAATTGAAAAAAATTAAAAATAAAACAGGAGCCTTGAAGCCAACCAGTTGTCCGGTACTATACCTGAGGAACTCGGAAAATTGGTCAACTTAACTAAACTGTATGGCATCTAAACTCCTAATATTGAAATTGTAGTAACTGGCTTATTATAGGTTCGAATTTTAACAAGAGATATATAACAAGGGTCGTTTGGTTCCATGATCTCACAATTATAGGGCTCTTTCTTCCAATCAGTTTGTTGGAAGCTTACCTATAACACTAGCAAAGCTGACGAACATGATACATTTGTAAGTATTTTTCATATATTTTCTCCTCTAATCCAGATGGTTTAGCATTAACAGGATACTGTTCTTATTGTTTTGTGCAGTAGAATAAGTGACAATAGCTTTAATGGCACTGTACCAGAATTTATCGGGGGATGGACTAAACTCCAAAGACTGTAAGATCTTGATCTGGAATAAATTTAAATGAGAAGTGCATATGGAAGTTCCTGAATTTTTTTGTCTCGTCCCTTTTGTTCTTTTGCATTATTGAAGGGAAATGTACTCAAGTGGACTGAAAGGACCCATCGATGCAACAATTTTCGCTTTAGAAAACTTGACTGACTTGTGAGTTGAAGAACTTTCTTGAACAGTTTGCCATAGGCATTTTGACAAGTTCTTCTCTTATCAATTTCTTTTTGGGAACTTGAATATTCAATCCAGTTTATGGTTTCTTCTATATACACAGGAGGATCACTGATATGAGTGGGCCAAAGTTTGATTTTCCAAAGCTGATCAGCAAGGACATGAATATCTTGTATGAGTGTCGCTTCTAATTCTATCTATTGATTTATTTTATGCCCAGATCCGTTATATTATTACAGTAGATATAGAAATATGTGCAATTAGAGCTTTGAATTTACTTGGAATTTTGTATGCAGGGTTTTGAAAAACTTGAATATGTCTGGATCTATCCCTAGAGATATTCGGGAAAGGGGCACTCTGAATACACTGTAAAGATAAAACCCTAATGATCTTCTTATATGTATTTGTGGTAAACAATGCAAAACTTATATTATGTGTTTGTAACTTCATATAGTATCCTTAAGTTTAGGAGAAAGCAAAGACTCGATTCTTACATGGTCCACTTGCAAAATCTGTCAACAGCAATCATCATGAATTATTCATGTTTCTCTAACCTTGGAAAGTGAAAACTTTCAACTTGGTCCCAAGAGATGTAATCTTTTGACTGTTTGCTACACTTTTAGATTCAGGGGATGCTCCATCTGAAAAGGGCCAGTTCACAATGCACTTATCTTGCATTGTAAAAGTGACGCAATGTAACTTGGTCATTGAAATTCTGTACTGAAACCCAGGAAACTGGATATGCATGTGTCTTTTTGTGTAGTTGCTAATAAGTACATTATACATTTTGCTGGCCCTATGTGAATGTCGAAGAACCACGGTCAATAAATAATGAGGAAAGGAACAATGTCTTACTGAACTAAAGGTGTCAATCATTTTTTCCACATATGTAGACATGGAAGAGCAGATGAAGAAGCTGAAATGTCAATTTGGGAATCAATTGATTGGTAGTAATTAGTATGTACATTAGATAAGTCCTGGAATCACATGATCCTTCTTATCTTATCCAACAATTTTTTTCTCCTAACAGAATTTTTATTTAGAGTCATGGTGAAAATAGTCTCTTATAACTTCAGGGTATGAGAACATATTGCTTTTTCCACTTGCTTAAAGTTTGGCAGCATTTTTAGGATACATTTATATAAGACATCAGCTGACAACAAAATCTGACAATTTATGTTCTTCCATTGATACAGTGATCTGACCTTTAACAAGTTGGCAGGAGAAATTAATAGCATTGACCCAGAGGGAAATTATATGTAAGCATTTTTGTTTTGAAGCTTTATATTTTCTGATGGGAATTGTTACAATATTACCATGAAGTATTATTCATGCTAAATCACATCATGTGGCTTTATGTTAGCTTTCTGAGTGGCAACATGTTGACTGGAACTATACCAGACTCATTCCTCAGCACAAGTCAACATCTGTATGTTCCTAAACTTAAATGCATGGATTCAGTTTTTAGATTCTTGAATTTTAAGTTTATGCATGAATAAATTTTAGCTCTGATTATTTTGGTTTGGTCAAATTCACTATTAAATAATTATTAATGAATTCCGAGCAATTATTTTTGCACATTTATTGGCTAGTATTAGTGAATTTTCTTTTGCCTTGAAAAGAACTTTGTGGATCTGTGGATTTAAATTTCAATGATGAAGTTCATTAGCACCTTGGAGTGAATTCAATGATGGAGTTAAATTTTCTCTCTCTCTCAGTCTGGTTTGTCTAGCACAATAGATCTAATAAATTAACCTTCTATGCATATTGGCACATACATATGCATATACATAGGAGAGTGGTCACATGTGTGTAAATCATCCGTAGTGTTGAACCGAAATAATCTTTTCAATTATATTCGGTGTCCTCTCTTATTTCAAAGTCCCTTAACTTCAAAATAAGTTTCGCACATATACCCCAGAGTGGTGTACAATTTCTCTTTATTTTATATTGTGCAGAATGTCCCTTCTACACAGCAAAATTAATAATTTTCATTATACATATATTTACTTTAAATCTTGACATTTGTATATGTTACACTTTTTTATTCACCATTTGCAGTGATCTTTCTTATAACAACTTTACATCGCCAACTAGTTGTCCTAATACCAGGTAAAAAACTTTTGATCATAATGTTGATATATTTTTCTTTTAAATCATTCTACTCGTAACTTCTTAATTTTTTAAACAGTTCAAATATAAACATGTACCGGAGCTTTTCTTGGGAGAACAAGAGGTAAGACTATTCTCTTCTCTTTAAAATTAGCAATGGTTTTTAGTATTGCCCAACAACAAATTTCTCTAGTTATTCATGTTAGTTTTTTCGGTTGACTGAGAAAAAGATAATCTTGAATTGATTCCTGTAATCATGTGAAGGAAATGTGAAAATACAACTCATCTCCACTTGAGTATAATAATTTCATTTTTCATTTTGTTGGGATGGGGCTATAATAATATCCAACTCTTAGAGTATGGTTACCTATATGTGTAAATATCTATCTATTTAGTATACTAACATATTTTGATCCCCTTGTTAAATAGGTCTAGAATTCTTCCATGTCCCGGCGGATCTAGCTGTCAAAAGTGTGAGTTTGATTTATTGGGATATAAATTCTGCAATTACTTGAAACACATCTTCTGATTGACAGTAATGTTCTAATATATTCTTCAAACACTTGTAGAACTCTATTAAGATGTTGCATCATTATTGCAATAATAATAAGATAGTTAAGCTGAAAAAAACAAGTTTTTATTTCTGCTCACCCACATGGTTTTGATGATGTACTTGGACAAAGATAACAGTAGTAATGATTTAATTATATATGTTGCAGATTATAATTCATTCCATATCAACTGTGGAGGACAAGATGTATCCGTCAATCATACCGTGTATGAAGGTGATGGTGGTGCTGTAAATGGAGCTAGTTTGCAATATGATAGTGGAACCAATTGGGGATTCATCAGTGCTGGGGACTTCATGGACGATGACAGTAAAAATGATAATGGATATATTGTAAAAGCTAACCCTGACACACAACCAAAGTTGTACTCTGAAGCACGTGCATCTCCACTCTTTCTCACCTATTATGGGTATTGTCTGGAGAATGGGAATTATACAGTGAACCTCCACTTTGCAGAGATATTATTCAGGGATGAAGAACCATATAACAGAGTTGGAAGACGCATATTTAATATTTATATTCAGGTAATTAGTTACATTATGAGTAGAAAATGATGCTACTATTATTTTAATAGAAACCTTTGATATGAAAATTCTATTTCAGGGAATATTAAAATGGAAGGATTTTAATATCAAGGAGCAAGCCAATGGAACTGGTAAAGCAATCATAAAAACATTTAATGCCACGGTGACAAAAAATACCCTGGAGATCCGCTTGTATTGGGCAGGGAAAGGGACTACTTGTATCCCAAGTCGAGGAATTTGTGGTCCCCTCATATCTGCCATATCTATATGTCAAGGTAAGTCATGTAACTCTTTTTCAGCCTTGCTCTCAAATTTTGCTGCTAGTGATGCAGATGGTGTTGCAACTACCAGGTTTTCAATAGATAAGAATGTTATTTCATCTTCAATTTTCCTTTGTCTAAGTGACATAATATGAACCGAGTAACTTGTTATTTGATACAATGAGCTTCATTTGGATGAAACAAACTGAAAGAAATCTAATGCAAAACCAATTGAGTAATTACAACTGATTGTAATTGGGAAATTTATTTTTAAAAATCCCACATTCTAAGCCTTCGTTGTCCTTAATTCCTGAGCTATTCTCTTCAGTAAGCCCAAAGTATATCTGGATGGTTATGGCCGTCATTAGATTCTTAGTGAGACATCCAGTTATAATGTTCAGTAAAATAGCTGAGAATTTGAGACGAAATCTGGAATTATATCCTGCTCTACTATTCACTAAAAAGAAAAGGAAAATGATATATACTCTTACTGGAAAAACATGTTCCTAGATCTTTGTTCTTGTCGCATTATGTTGCTGACTGAACAAACAGAGATGGCACCCAACCATCGAATGCTAAAACCACTATAAGCATGAGTTGTACTCGTGAATAAAATAGCTCAAGTGGTCTTTCTATATTTTATAGAATAGAGGCAGTTCTGGGCCAGTTGCCACACGTACTCTATATATTTCTTATCAGTCGATTTATCTTGTAAACTGGTTTCTGTTTATATACTTGGGTTTGGTGAGTATCTTCTTCTTCTCTCACCCTTAATTTTGACATCTAATGAGCATTATTGTTTGGTTTATTTTCAGGTTTCAATGCTAATTGTGAGGGTGAGAAATATAGAACTATGTTATGATAATCTGCTTCTTGAATGGTATCAATGTTTGTTAAAATGTCTTCTAATAGTTATTGTTTCTTGTTTCTACTTGGTATGTGACGTTATTTATTTCAGAATCTAAAAAACCAAGTAATTTACGTATTGTGATTGGAGTTGTCGCTTCAGTGTTATGCCTTATTTTCTCCATCGTGGTTTTCTTCTTTTGGAGACGCTATTTTGGACACAATATAAGAGAAGGTATGTCTATTTATATATATATATATATATATATATATATATATTCAACTTATTCTCAACTGATACATAAGTGTGTGCATGAAATACCCAAATATTTTATAAGTGCAGAACAATTTGTAAAACATTATTATTTTCTATGTTTTATCTATCTATTTATTTTTGCTCAGTTGTTGCATCGTTCATATATATGACTCCTAGGTGATGTATTGCTTCTGCATAGAACTTAAAGGACTAGATTTGCAAACAGGTACCTTCACTTTCAAACAACTAAAAGCTGCCACAAACAATTTTAATTCTATAAACAAGCTTGGAGAAGGTGGCTTTGGATCTGTATATAAGGTATTTTGACAAATTATTTCCTATCGATTATCCCACAATGTTTGAACCTTGTTTAGAGTGCACATGCATCACAAAGATGGAATTCCCTAGACACTGACATCATGTGAGATTATATACATGAACATGTATAAATTATAATCACTCGATGCAGGGCCAGCTATCAAATGGTACTGTTATCGCTGTGAAGCAGCTTTCTTCTAAATCAAGACAAGGAAATCGTGAGTTTGTAAATGAGATAGGCATGATTTCTGGTTTGCAACACCCAAATCTTGTAAAGCTTTTTGGATGTTGTGTTGAAGGGAATCAATTACTGTTGGTTTATGAGTACATGGAAAATAATTGCCTTGCAGATGCACTTTTTGGTAAAAAAGGTGACTTCTGCGTATTCTTGATTTTTTATTGCACTTGCATTTATGCAATGCTCTCAATTCATATTTTTTTCCTTAATTTGGTAATTTGATTATTATTAGGTTCAGAAGCAAGCACCTTGAGATTGGACTGGGCAACAAGACAGAAGATTTGTGTGGGAATAGCCAGAGGCCTAGCCTTTCTGCATGAAGAATCAACTATCAAAATAGTACACAGAGACATCAAAGCTACAAATGTACTTCTTGACAGGCAAATGAATGCTAAGATATCTGACTTTGGATTAGCTAAGCTCAAAGAAGAGGATGATACCCACATTAGCACTAGAGTTGCTGGAACTGTGTGAGTTACAATATTTTTGCACAACTTTGATCATACCAGTGTAGTTTCAAGTTATGTTATTTTGACTCATCACTTCAATTTCAGAGGTTATATGGCTCCAGAATATGCACTATGGGGTCACCTGACAGAGAAGGCAGATATTTATAGCTTTGGGGTGGTTGCTTTGGAAATTGCCAGTGGAAGGAACAATGTTAGTTATAGAGCAAAAAATGATAGTGTTTGCCTTCTTGATTTGGTAAGCTGCTTAAGAACCGTTAGACTTTCAATATTATGGATAGGTTCTTGCCTAGCATTTTGAGTTATTGGATTGAATTTAGAATTAACATGGTATAAGTGATAATTTGAATGTCTTTTGGATGAGTAGGGTGTCAAAAGTTTAACCAACATATTATTTTGCTGGGATGTTTTAGGCCTTCAATTTGAAACAGAAAGGAAACTTGATGGAGATAGTGGATCCAATGTTGGAAGAAAACTTCGATAAGGAGGAGGCTGAAAAAATGATAAGAGTGGCTCTATTGTGTTCCAATGCAGATCCTGCTATGAGGCCAACTATGTCAGAGGTGGTTAGTATGCTCGAATCACAAACAATTGTTCAGGAAGTTGCATCAGATCCTGGTATATATGGTGCTGATTTGCAAATTAAACAACTTAAAGGGTATTATCAACAGAAGCATGATCAGAGCTCGAGTGGAAGCTCAGCACCAAACTTTTCTTCAGAAAGGCTCGGATCTTCCTCCACGTCTGCTCATGATCTCTTCACAGTCAATTCTGAGTCCATATATTCAATCAATAAATCTGCTCAGGATCTCTACTCAGTCAATTCTGAGTCCGTATATTCAAACGTTACATCTGTCCATGATTCCAAGTCCGTACATTTAAACTTGAGTGAGACGTCTTGAGTTTTACATCATACTTATTGGCTTCTTTATTTCACCTTGTTGTAATACATATATTGCAGTCCTGAATATTTGTTTAGTTTTGTCGAGTGCCTTATTTCACTTTGTTGAATTTCATCCTCTAGTAGTAATTATCTTCTGATGCAAATATTATCATTGTTTTGGGACTGTCTTGTTAAAACTTGTCAATTTACTTGAAACGAAATAAAGGTAATGCAAGAGCAGCCATGTTAATTACATTGGCAAAAGTATAGTTGTGACATTTGTGCTTTACAAATGCTGTTCTTTTTTTCTTTTCTTTTTTTAATAATGCAAATGCTGTTCTAATTGACTAAAATTCATACTTTTTTTAACACAGAATGAGACAAATCTTGAAAGAGAGAATATTGTTTTTCTCTTTTTTCAAAACCTTAAACATGCGCATCTTTCTAGTCTCACCTTCTCTGCCCCTCTCACTTTCTTGCATTTCAAGCAACAATGACAGCATATTATTGCAAAAGCTTGATTTATATCATGTATAATCATGTTTCTCAACTTATGGGATTCTATCAGTTTTAAATAAATAAAATCCTTTAAAATGCATATTTAGGAACGGCAGAATTTAAGAAAACATACATGTGATGTAAGTGAAACGCCGGTGTTTATTGGCTGCTCAAGGGTATGCGTGGCGGATTTGGATCTCCTTCTCACCTGTCTCACCTAAATTGATGATCTAGATTAATTCTATATTTTTATAGTGTAAAGACATAAAAATAATAGAAATAATTCAGACCGTTGATTTACTATATTAAACACGTGGCAATAGATTATGAAAGTGAGGATAATTAAGGTGATGAAATGATCTAAATCCTTTAGGAACTGCAGAATTTAAGAAAACATACATGTGATTTAAGTGACATGGCAGAGTGTATTGGCCGCTCAAGGTTATCCGGGCCGGATTTGGATCCCCTCCTCACCTGTAAATGTCTTCACTTTATCCTCATCTAAATTGACGGTCTAATTCATTCTATCATTTTATAGTGTAAAGATATAAAAATAATTTAAATAATTTAAATCATTGATTTGTTATATTAGACACGTGATAATATATTATGAAAGTGAGGACAATTAGCTTCAAAAAAAAAAAGTGAGGACAATTAAGAGGATCCAAATCCATCTGATCCCTTAGACGAAAATTTAAAATAGGCCTTGAATTTTTTATTTTATTTATTTTTTATTTATTTTTTAAACAATAGGCATTGGATTTGTTTGTCCCGTTTTTCTAAGAGAGATCGATTGCAATATGAAAGTTTGATCTATAGGTAGAAGTTAAGTCCACTTAAATGTTGTTTATTTTATTTTTTGTTTTGTTGTTATTTTTTATTGGTAGAAGTTGTTTTGACTTTAAAACAATTAATTAATTTTATATTATATCAAGGATAATACTCCTAATATGGGCTCTTGATTAAAATACAGGGGAAAGTGCATTATTTTTTTCCTTTAGTAATCTCGTTGGTTGGCTCCATACAGACAGTGTTCGAGTAATGTTTTCAAAACTCAAATATACTTGAACCACGAGATATGATATAATATAGTGTTAAAAATGCATATTGCCTCTTAGCAAAAAATGTAGTGCACTTCTCTTCTACAGTGGTTGTGAGAGGTTCGAGTTCCACCATACGTATTTTACAAGTATGTGTGAGAAGTTTTCTCTCAGTTTGTAAGATTAGTTATCCGAGCTTGTACATATATTATCTTATTTTGGCAGATCCCGATACCATTCATGTACCTGACACCCATTTACTTTTTTTTTTACCTGCACAATTAACAGTCAATGTGTCCTTTTAATGACAAAAGAACGGAAAGGGGATAATGGGGAATAGGGTAAACTACAGGGAGATATTGGAATGTAACTAGAGAGGGAAAACGGGGAATAGGTTAAACTATAGGGTTTGTTTTTATAATATCCCTTTATATTATTGGTATTAAAAACCGATGATATAATTTAAAATTTAAAATATTTGTCCCCTTCAATAATTTAAAAAATAAAAAAATAATAAAAAAAAAAAAAGAAAAAAAAAAAATCAAACACATATTAAGAGCTTTCCATTGCATGAGAAAATCTTTGATACACTGAGTGTAACTGTTGACATTGTTTCGATTTTCACACCTACTTAAAATGGAGACAAATAACTTAATTACATTAATGTGTCAATTTTTTAAGAGTTAATATTATATCACCTTTGAATTCTTATTGAATATATAGTTACAAATGGTTTATTTTTAAAAAGGCAGAATTTCATATAAGTCCTATCTTTTTAGTGATTTGTCATATTTATAAATGTCTTTCTAAATTCATCACTTTAGTCCTTTCTTTTTTCAAAACTCATCACTTTAGTCTGTTTGACTAAATATGTGAAAGTCAACTATTTTAAAACCTATGAAAGTACACTTTTACCTTTATTACTATTTAATTTAGCTAAAATAATTATCTTAACTTTAAATTAAAATGAAAAATAATAAAATTCTCAATAATAAAATCTTAAATAAATATATTTTAAAAAGCTTAAATAAATAATTAAAAAATCTATTAATTTTTTCTTATTTTGTATTTTTTTTTAATAATGGATTTTTATTTCGCTAAAATGATTATCTTAGCTTTAAATTAAAATGAAAAACAATAAATTCTCAATAATAAAATCTAAAATAAATAGATTACAACAAAAAAATTAATAAAAAAAAATCATTTGAAACTAAGATAATCATTTTAACTAAATAAATATCCATTATGATAAAAATACAAAAAAAAAAAATTAATTAATGGATTTTATTATTATTATTTATTTAAGATTTTTTTGTAATATATTTATTTAAGATTTTATTATTGAGAATTTTATTTTTTTTAATTTTAATTTAAATCTAATATAATAATTTAAGCTAAATTATATAGTAATAAGGGCAAAAATGTACTTTCACAAGTTTTAAAATGGTTAACTTTCACATATTTGGTCAAATGGACTAAAGTGATGAGTTTTGGAAGAAGAAAGGACTAAAGTGATGAATTTTGAAAGACATTTATAAAGGTGACAAATCACTAAAAAGATAGGACTTATGTGAAATTCTGTCTTTTAAAAACCTCCTATATAGACTAACACCGTTAGCATTCCATTTGTGTTGACTGAGTTTGACAGTTAAAAAATCCAAAATATCTCTATTTAAGCTTCAATTGTATGAATTGACCATTATACCCTCATACTTTTACCAAAAAAATTAATAAACTTATACAAAATGTGAGAATGTTAACTTACAAAGGAGAAGTTATTTTGTAGACAATTTTATCTCCAAAAATAACAAAATTACAAATGAATCAAAAACATTGAAATAAACCAGAATATACATTTATTTATTTGTCCTTTTTTTTATAAATCCAAACAAATATTCATTTTCAATACTTTTGGTCCATTTGTAATTTTATTATCTTTAGGGATAAAATTATTCACAAAATAACTTTTCCTTTGCAAGTTAACATTTCTGCCTTTATATTATTTTATTAATTTATTTTGTAAAAGTATGAGGGCATAATGGTCAATTCATATAATTAAAGTTTAAACGTGGATATTTTAGACTTTTTAATAGTCAAACTCTGTCAACACAGGTGGAATGCTAACGGTGTTGGTTTATAGAGGAGGATTCCAAAATAAAAGCATTTGTAACTATCCATCCAATAATAGTTCAAAGGTGAGAGGAAGTTTATAATATTAACCCATTTTTTAATAGTCAGATACTCAAATACATCACTTAGGGCTCGTTTGGCACATCGTATTGGATTGTATTAGACTGTATTGTACTGTATCGTATTGCATTGTACCATATTATCATTAATACAAACATGAGTTTGGTGATACATTGTATTATGTCGTATTAAATTATTCTTATGACTTTAGTGAAATTTTTTTATATTAAAAAATATAATATATTTTTTAAAAAATAGTTAATAATTAATTTTAAATATCATTAACATGAATAAATCAATAAATATTTTTATATAACAAATCAATAAATATTTAGTTTAATTGAAATTTTTTTAATAAATAATATTTATATATGTAAAATAAATATTTCCTATATAATTTTGAAATTATAAAAATATATATATATATATATTAACAACATAATATATATTTCAACAATATTCCAAAAGTGATTTTTCTAATAAAATACAACATAATACCATCAAATATAATGTATTAGCTAATACGGTGTTTACTGTATTAGGCAATTAAAATGTACTAAAATAATACAATATAGCGTATGCATTTTTTTGTTTCTAAATAGTGTCACATCAGCATTTCTATTTATTATGGTCCCACTTTTGAAAAAAAAAAATTAAAGAAATGCATATTCACATCTCCAATGTAATTATCTAAAGTTAATATACATCCATTTTATGTCCAATCATAATAAAAAGATTATTACACTCTATCTCCTCTTTTATTTTACAATTAAATGAAGTTTAATCTTATTGGTGGAAAGAGTTGGAAAACTTTAATCATATTGGTGGAAATAATTAGAAATCCTAGTCAATATTTCTAGGAGAGTTTCTATAATTAGAAACTCAACTCTATATTCTCTAACTTTTTTTTGGCCACATCATCTTTATATTCAACTTAGATAATAGTATTAGAGAGAGTTTTTCTAACTTTTTTTAATATTTATTCTATGTGGCGCTCTATTTTCTTCAAATGCATAATAGCATTAAAGATACTTTAAAGGAAGGAAAAAATAATATAAAAAAATAAAATAAATAAATAAATAAAATAAAATAAAATTAATAAAAAAATAAAAAGGGATATATTATTGAACCAATTAGTCAATGCACCTCCCTGCCACGGGCCCACAACCAATTAATATATGGTCGTCCTCTGTCCTCACTTTCTTCGTTTACTTCATTCTATTACATAGCTGGGTGGTCCAATATTGCTTCTCACTTTCTTGTGTGATCGATAGCTGAGTATCAACTGGTAGTTCATATTATTAGTAGGGGAGAAAATAAAAAAATAGCCTCTAAAAATATTAAATATTCGTTTTTAACCTCATATAAAAGTTTAACGTTTAAATCACGTTTTTTGGAAATTAACTAAATACCCTCACCCTCCTTCCTCTCTCTCTCTCTCTCCTTCGCTAGAGACGGTGCACCGCTGAGCCATGCAACAATGCCATCGAGGCTTTCCCTTCATAAGCTAGCAGCGCTGTTATCTGTAGAAGAAAAGAAAAAAAAATATAATGAGAGAAGAGAAAATTAACTAAGCATCCTTTTCTGGAGGTATTATAATAAGATTGTCAGGACTTGTTGAGATCAAATAATATATGTGCGGTCTGAATATCTACTCATAAAAACCGAGAAGAAAAGTAGAAAACTCCCCACACATGGTGAGATTTGACCCCTCATCAATGTAGAAGGGAGGTGCACTATCCATCTTTATTAAGAGATGATATAATATGCCTAAACTTTTACATATATCTTCGGCACCTAAACCGTTAAGAACATGGATTCGAGATTTCGAGTCATGTCCCTTTTCTTCAAACCTCGAATATTGAGGTCGTGCAAGTTCTCTCCATTAAACCCCGAATTATCTGAATTATTAACTTGATAATTTCGAACTTTGTAATTTGATGTCGACACCTAAGTCAGTTACTAGGCCGATGCTTATAGGCCTCCATTTTGACTGAAAATGTATGAAGAAACACAAAAACTTCTCTACCTCTTCGATCTTTGTTATATACTTTCTTCATTTTTCTTCTTTCATTTATAACATGGGTAAAGATTCCTGCTCAGCATAACTTGTTAGTAGAGCTTATTTAGTAATTAATGAACATAAAATAATAATAAAACCCTTAATGATAAATTATTCATTGACGTTTTGAAAAAAATAAATAAATAAAAGAAGGGACAGATAACACCAACTTTCTTGAAGTATGGCTCTTGAAAAAATAAATACAATTTTACTCGAATATAAGTTATCATCACATTAGCCCTATTCCAGTATCAAAACAATTCTGTCATCTGTCATGTATGCTACCTGTTTATGGAAACTAAGGTAAGTATTCCTGGCAATTTCCCCATTCTCATACAAAATTATACAAGGAAAAAACCACTTATATATTACTTGGAACTGGAATTGATGCCATAAAGATCACGGCTAGTTGTTGACGAAGAGCCAGCCCACGAAGGTATTGATGTCGAAAGTTGGAGGTCTGATACTGAATTCTTGTTTTCAATCTGACACCTCAAATATGACTCTTCACTAATTTCATAGAGGTCTTGATCAGAAGTAGAAAGCCCGGCTAATGTTGGATGACTGGTCTGACTTCCTTCCAAACTCTGATTGTGCATCAGCCGGTGTCGGTCTCTTATAGCTTTGAACCTCAGGTCTTGACTATAACTACCTGCTTCTGGTATGTCAGTTGTTCCTTCCAGCATGCCAACCACTTCGGACATGGTTGGCCTTATTGATGGTGAAGCATTGGTGCATAGGAGAGATACTTTGATCATCCTTTCCGCTTCCTCTTCCTTGTATGCTGACCCCAGCTTTGGATCCACTAGCTCTTTTAGCTTTCCATTTTGCTGGAAACAACAGGCCTGCAAAAGCATAGCAATAACAATTGAAACAATCTACATTTTTGCATCACATTTTAAAGAGACCATTCACAAAATGAGAATATCATCATGGATATTGTTCTTTGCACGCACATAATGCTTTTACGTTTTATGTTTATGAACCTAAGTATTCTAATAATTCATTAAATGGCAAAAAAGGACATGAAACATCAACCAGTGAATTACCCAATCCAAAAGACAAGCGCAGTTTTCGTCTGGCACATAACTCATATTGTATTTTCCACTAGCAATTTCCAAAGCCACAACTCCGAAACTATAAACATCTGCTTTGTAGGTTAAATAACCCCAAAGTGCATATTCCGGTGCCATATATCCTCTGCATACCAAAATCATCATGGGTTAACTCTTAAGGAAAATATAACAATCTCAGTTTTATTAGAGAAACGTACATTGTTCCAGCAACTCGAGTGCTGATGTGGGTTTTCTCCTCTTCATCAAGCTTAGCCAACCCAAAGTCAGATATTTTGGGGTTTAGATCCCTATCAAGTAGAACATTTGTAGCTTTGATGTCTCTATGAACAATTTTGAATCTTGATTCTTCATGAAGAAAAGCTAATCCTCTAGCTATCCCAAGACAGATCTTCTGCCTTGTTGGCCAGTCCAGTTTCAGTTGGCAATTATTGCGACCTTTAAATAACCATTCAAAGAAGTATTACTAGAGAAATTAAATAATTATCTAGCCGTTTGTAATTACCAATTTCCTAATTTTATTTTCATCCGATATGATCAATCACATAAATGTCACCAGATTTAACTTACCAAACAAAGCTCGAGCAAGACTGTTGTTTTCCATGTATTCATACACAAGCAATAGTTGATCCCCTTCAATACAACAGCCATACAGTTTCACAAGATTTGGGTGTTGCAAGCACGAAATCATTCCTATCTCATTCAAGAATTCACGATTTCCCTGCTTCGATTTTGAAGAGAGCTGCTTCACTGCAATTATGGTACCATCGCTTAGCAGACCCTGCATGCCATCATAAAAAAAAGGTGTATATAAGTATATAACTATATATTTAGAGAACCGTAAAAAGGAACTTATGTATAAAGAGCGATGATTAGGTGACCAAAGTTAGCTTGCATACCTTGTAGACAGGTCCAAATCCCCCTTCTCCAACTTTATTCACCGAATCAAAATTGTTAGTGGCAGCTTTAATTTGCTTTAAGGTAAAAGAATTTGTTTGGAGATCTAATCCTTTAAGATCTGCCAAAAGGAAGAGAGAAGAATGTTTATATTAATTGTCAGATTCATTATTATTTGTTTATGTTCATTTCTTTTTCATTTGCTAAATAAGCAACAAGATAAAATCACATAGATGCTAAATACATTTCATAACTCAATGAAATAACCCTTCCAAGTTTCAAGTAAAATAGAAAAGGAAAATTGAAAATTGTCTTTTTTAAAATGATTTTAATAAGATAGATCCTACAGGGTTAAATATAAGTGTTGCAAAATCTAATTTACTTAGCTGATCAAGTGTTTGTATGAAATCTACTGAATAAATCTCAATGTAACTAAATATCCTCAAAATAATCGCTTTGAATTACATATTTTAAAGCTCTCAAAATAATCAATTTGCATTGAATAAGTATTCAACAGCAAACAGAAGTTCTGTTGAAATTTTTCCATTTGATAGAAGCCCAAACCTGCTTGTTTTCCGCTCTTGCTTCTGACATAGTATCTCCAGCAGAGGAAGCCCAAAACCAAGACTATGGTGCATAATCCTACGACAACACCAACAACAATAGTTGCAATATTCTTCTTTTCGGGTTTAAAGTCTGCACAAAAGAACCCATCAAACAATTATTACAATTAGTCACAGAGAAAAATAACTGTCTTAAAAAATAAGTGTTCTTATATGTTCAACAAAGGGAAAATATAGTATATTATTATTTTTTTTGACAGTAAATACAAAGTATAGTATAAATGTATAATATTAGTCAAAAAGAGAAGTAGAAGAAGAGGAGGAGAAAATCACTCACTGGGATCCACCACAGAAATAGCTGATACAAGGGGACCATAGACTCCCCTTCTAGGAATTGCAGTAGTTCCTTTGCCAGCCCAGTAGAAACGTATCTCTAAGATGTTATTTGCAACAGTGACATTATATAGTTTTGAAAAAGGCTTAAGAACCCCAGAAGCTTCAGCTTCTATATTGAAATCCTTCTCAACTAATTTGTCCTGAAACATGACAATTCCATCACACTCTTTTAGTATGTTATATCCTAAAGGGAGTGAACTCCATTGAAACTTGTGAATCAAAGAATGGGCTCTAACAAGCATAGCTTGAAACACGGCACATGTTTAGAAACACATGCAAGAAAAAATGGTAAATTAAATTTGAACAACAATGGATGTAGCATTTTCATAAGCCAGCATTGATTATCTCAACAATCCACCAAATATCATTTGGCACACATTGTGTGATTCACAGGCATTCCCAGCCAAAAAGTACATCTAGATTGTAATTAATTTACCTGAATATGAATATCAAATATGCGCCTTCCAAGACTGCGATATGTGTTATCATCGGGGAAAAGGATCTCTGCGAAGTGTAGAGTCACAAGATAATTCCCATTTTCTAAACAATATCCAAAATAAGTAAGTGAAATAGGAGCAATGCGTGCATTTTTGTATAATTCAGACATGACTGATGAATTTGAATCTGCAATATAACGTCTATTTTGTTCATCATTATCATCCAAGAAGTCTCCAGTGCTACTAAATCCCCAACTCGCATCATCATTTAAATAGTAGGTTGCAGCACCGCCATCATTTCCTTCATCTCCTTCAAATGTGCTGCCATTTACTTTTACATTTTGTCCACCGCAATTGATATAGAAAGAGTGCCGATCTAGTAGAGAAATAAATGTCAAAGACTATCTTAGCAATAGGATTTAAGACATTGTTCATATATGGACAAAATTAAAAAGCAATTTCATCTATTGCTTAAATAATTTGAAGGCTAAATTTCAGGAACCTGTCCTCAAGTTTGCTATAAAAAGGCAAATCCCAAGTTTACTTTCATCGATGACCTCCTCACATGAGAGGCTTTTGAAAATTTTCAAGATAGAAGTAATAAGTTTCTGAGGACCTTCAAGGGAGGGTCTTTTCATTCTTTTCTTTTTTTTAATTTTAGAATATGAACCTAGATTTTTAACAAATTTCAAAATTATCTGGGTAGTTTACATTTTTCTCTTCCAACCTATTTTCAGAGGGCATAAATTGAAAAAATAGAAACAATATAGACTTTCTAGCTCACAAACACACAAACTATTCCATATTCCAGAATTGAAGGAGTGGAAATATATATATATATATATATAGTTTTCAATTTACTTCACGTTTATTCACACCTTGCTTTAAGTCAATTTAAATAGAGTGAATAAAAGTGAATTAAACTCAGAAAAAGTTAGTGACCTGGAAACACAAACCTGAAAGTAGGATATTCTTATCATATTTTCAATAACATACTTACATCGATCACATTTGAAATTGTCCTTGCATGGAAGAACTCCACTCCTAGTTTAATTCAAGGAAAAAACAGATGAGCACATACAGACGCTACTAGCAATCAAGGTATGCTGTTTTCATGAGAATATCTTAAAGAACAGATTATTTTGTTTTGTATTTCCAAATAAATTTTAAACACCACATAATGCCACTAGAAATAGCTAAATACATGCGCAAACTTCTTGATGTATTGTGTCTGTCCCTTAAGCTAGAATGTTAATAAGAATTCAAGAAAAGCAACTTACAAGTAGCTTTTCACAGGAGAACTTCGGAACAAGTTTAGGTTTAGATTCCTGGTGAAGTAACAACAAATAAAGTGAATATCAACACTTAGATTCACCACGTGATATTGAAACACAAAGAAGTAAATGGAGCATATCATTTTTTCACTACAAAAGGGAAATATACTGACGACGCCTCCCGACAAGCAGGCTGCTCAGAACTTGGCCAAGTAAAATTATTGTACGAAAGATCCCTGGATGCAAGTAAGAATAAGAAGGGTAAATTTCCTGTATAATGATGAAGCAATTGGAAGATGCATGATGATGTACTTTCTATTAATTAATCTTTGCTTTGAAAACAACTATTAGTACTAGAGACAGGAATCAGAGTAAAATGATGAGTGTGTGCATCAACCCTCATTACCACCTCAAAGTATTTGATATGATATCATGCTCTAAAACAAGTTGATTGACTGGCCTATCTTTCTCTGATACAAATGTTCAGTAGAATGCTTACATTTGCATCAGAAACAAAACACTCAAGATGCCCTTGTAAACATACAAATACCTTACACTAGCAGAATCACTATCATTTACTGCCTGTTGTTTGGGCACACAACTACTCATTTTGTCATGCTCTAACAGGTTACCCCCCTCAGCCCCTCTCCATGTTTTCCGCAAATAAACCTTTTGGTATTTTTAACACATCAACACTACATATTGAACGCATATGACAAAGATAAAAGCTCATAGATTCATTAAATAGAAGGAGAATATAAATTTCCAAGAGATAGGATACGCACACATCAATTCCTTTCTTCAAGATTGATTCTCGTATCTTCCCACTGAGAGAGTTGCCACTTAGAAAGCTGATAAAGGCCGGATCAGGCAGTTAGTATGCTGGACATTGTGAACTCAAGTCCGTAAATCTAGAAACTTTGGTTTTATTAACTTACATGAATTTCAAACTGTCAGATATTGGGACATCGGGGAGTTCCCCAGTTAGGTTATTAAAACTGAGATCCCTATCCAAAATCATAAGATCAATTATAAGAATATATGTACATGTCTATAAATTTTAGATCATAACTACATGTACTTATTTATTTTATGCTGTAAACATTATTCTGATTTAGAACAAGGAGCATATCACTAGATATACAAGACTAAAGAACTCTAGGAAACTTATTTTAATCTAAAGGTTGTAAATAACAACCACTATGGGGACTTGAAGTGGATAAAAGAAACTAACAACTTATGCATAGAACATACATAGAATTTCAGTCAAGTGCAAATATTGGAAAGCAATATCCAACTACACAATCAAATTCAGGAAATACTAATATGAGCACTCCTTTTTACTGAATAACCATTTTACATTTGTCAAATTATGCAGATATCAACAAATGTCATATAGAATTACAAGATCTGTTATTCTCAACAAATATAAGAATTTCTTGGGTGTATCTGCTTAGATTCTGTGAGATTGATGCTTCTATAAATCTTCATTGATATTCACTTAAAAAATACTGCAGTCAGGATTATAGCTTCATGTGTCATGCATGTTTATTATATGAAAATAGTACACAACAGATCATGCATGCATTAAAGTGTCACAGCTGAAGCATCACTGGATCAGATACAGAAGACAGAGATATTCGATTGTTTACCAGATGCACAAGAAAAGGAGGTATTCATTTCTATGCATGCTATACATCAATTTCAAATCAATAATTGAATAAATAACATACTTACAAAATTCGCAGAACTTTTTTTTCCCAAATATACTTAGGTACCTCTCCAGAAATACTGCAGTTTCTTAAAATCCTGTAAATTCAAAGTTAATCATGTCAGAGATAACAACTTTGAGTCAGTAATTTTATTTCATAATTGTTAGTTATAACTTAACTCAAAAGTTTAAGCTCTTAGGAAAACGGCCAATAATAATATTTAAGCACTCTAACACCCTCTCACATGCAAGACCAACCAACAACGGACTTTCAAAGTGGCCTAAGCCCACGTGCAGATTCATACCTTGAACAAATTCATAAACAAACACAAATTCAATTATGTGAGGGGACTCAAACCCAACACTCCAGTTAAACCGACTATGATTCTATTTAGTAACCACTAAACCCAAAAACTTAAGATATCAGGAAAGGTCTAATATGGTTTTTAAGCACTCTAACAATAATCAACATGATAGAAAAAAAGTAATGAACTTACATCCGTGTAAGGGCTGTCAAGTTTGCAAGCTCAGGAAAGGCCTGATTTGTTCCACTTATGTCACCAATCCTCCTGCATATAACAATGCATTCTCAATTGATCCTTTCAGAAAAAGTCAAGTGTTGTGTATAATTCTATTTATGCAGTAGAACAGTTGAGATATATTCACTTACAATTGTTCTAGGTTTTTCAGAACAGAGATGGATGATGGAATGGGTCCTTCCAGTCCACTACCTTGAATTTCTCTGCATTAACTTGTATAAACCAATCAAGAACATTCAGGCGTTAGAATATAAGTTGAAAAACCTTAAGAAAGTATAGGATCTTACAGTCTCTTGAGTCCCTTCCAGTTTTGAATAAATTCAGGAATACTCCCATTGAAGTTGTTGTCATTAATCCTACTGCACCATGTAACAAGAACGAAACACAGCATAAACTTCTGCCAAATTTCGCATGAAATCTTAAAATAATTTTAACAGAAGCTTACAATTGTGTTAATTTTTTCAGCTCTGCGAGTTCTATTGGCAGATTCCCACTCAACCTATTGGATGATAGCCTCCTGCAATTAAAAATTAACTAATACTTCAAAGAATTCACTGCTTGTAGATGAAAAAAAAAAAAAAACATAAAGAGGCTTGTAAATGCCTTACAGTTGTTGCAAGTTAATTAACTTCCCAAGCTGTGCAGGGACTGTCCCAGAAAATTGGTTTGCTTCAAGGTCCCTGGTAAAATTGATGTATTAAGGTTGCTACTAGAACAATAAATTTGTTTAAACACTCCAACTGACTCATATCTAGAACTTTCGCACACATGCATCCGGAAACTATGATCAAATGTGATTGAAGCATTTGAATAAAAAAATAAAAAAATCCACCTTCTACACAGAAACAGAAAGCATGAGACGGTGAGGGTAAAGAAACCAATAACATAACATTCTTCGAGAAGTAAACTAATCAATTATTACAGGCCCAGCTAGCAAATATATATGTTAATGACAAACACTATATCAATGCTCACATAAGCTAAGAATTAAAAGCTTACAAATATGTGAGGCTGGTAATATTCCCCAAATAGCTTGGTATGTTGCCTGATAATCTGTTTCCAAAAACAGAGCTGCATTGACAATTATCAATAATTGATTAATTCAATGAGAAAAATTGTGTTCTATTTGCTTAAACCGATCAGAAAGATGTAGATATAGCTTACATGAACTTCAACTGCATCGAAGCCCATTCAACTGGTATTGACCCATTTAAGTAGTTGTAGGCAAAATCACTGCAAACCACCATAAACATTGGCCTAACTTCAGAATGTTTTAACCTTTTTTAGTTTATTTTTTAACTTTCCAATTACCAAGAAGCTCCCAAAAAGAAAAAAAGAAACGATGAGGAAATTAGGATCATATCACCAAACAAATGACAATTATTGTAGATTTAAACAAGAGTAGTTTTATGATATTTTCTTTCATTTCCTTAATAAACCAATGATCAGAGCATGCATTTTCCATTAACTTAGTTGTTGTTATAGTACTTGCATGTAGACTCCAAATTTAGGTGATTCAATATGGAAAATCTACTATTCCCAAAAGTTGTTCATGGCCCAAAAACACACAAATACACACATGAATCTAATGCAAACAAATATTTAATTAGCACAATCTCCATCGTTTATAATTTGAACACATAACCTTTTGATCAAATAAGTTCCAATACCATGTTAAAACACCTTTAATCATAAATGCTAAAATTGACCCCCAAAAAAATCTCAAAAAGAAATGTGAACGCTAACACCCCAAGTTGAATTGAATCAAACATATAAAAATGTTACAACTATTTTTTGACACAAATGAGGAAAATACATAAATTAAACAAGAATGAGCAAGTGAAGGAGTGTGTAGAGCTCACATTTCCTGTAGGTGGGGAAGCTGGACCAGTTCTGGTGGAAGCACTCCTGAGAGACTCCAACGCTTGAATTCTCTGAAAATTGAAAATATACCCACAATTTTTCACTTATAACCCTAGAAAATGAAAGTCAATAATAAAATTACAAAAGTCATTTCATAGCCACTTGCCCAAATCAAATTTGAGACTTACATAATCAAATTTGCCCAAAACTGTAAAACTGAAGATAGAAGAAGCAAAGAAAAACTTACATAATCATAATGTGGGGTGTGTTGTTGACATTGGTACAAGTAATGTTGGTTTCAGAATCTGTTTCGGAAGCTGGTTTCTTTGTAAATCCACAAGCATTGCCATCGAAAATCCAATCAATAGCTCCCATCGTTTTTGCTATTTGATTGAGTGCATCAACTACACCAAATATTTATTCATAAACTTAAGTCACATCACATCAACCATTTTAGGTTTTCAGCTCACAGAGTAAAAGTTTAAATGGGTTTGATATGTGGTATCGGAATTCGTGTTTCCAGAAACATTACACATTCATTTGCTCTTATGTGTTATTGGAGGCGTGGAAGAGGAAGTTAAGCGTAGGGGCCAAACTATAAAATTCTAAAATTACTAAGATTAATATGTAATTTGGTGAAAATGGTGGCTGGGTATTGAGAAAATGCAAGAAAATAAAGAATAAAAATGGAAAAATTTTGGAAGGAAAAAAAAAAATCAAGATAGATATTTTTTTTTCTTTATTATGTACTAAATTATTTTAAATATTAGTTTTAAAAAAACTTTTAAATATTAATTTGAAAATGATTAAATAAAAGATAAAATAAATAACCAGTGTATTTCAATCCTTTCATGTTAAAAATCTAATCAAAAAAAAAAGTTGACAGTGTTGGAAAATTCCATCATGTGGGGCCACACATGTAAATATCAAATGTGTTATGTTATATTTGGTTAAGCCTAAATTAAAGTGATCTAATTAAGATTTAAAGTGTTAAGGCTTAAGGGTATAACTATCATAGAATTAATGTGTAGATACCAGAGTGCTATATCTAATTTGATGAGGGGCCAAATTAGAAATAGCAAAACCTATAATAACCTAATTATTATATATTAGGGTTATGGTCCCCAAATTACACGATCTTTTTTAGTTTGTCTGTATCCTCATCAATAGAGAAATAGAGAACAAATTTAGGGTTCATAAAGATCGTGATAATTTGGAAGATCACAATCCGTCCACCAACTCCGGCAATGGATTCAGGTACGCTTCCGCTTTCTATTATCTCCCTTTTCTCTTGAATTGATATGGGTTATTAATATGTATTTAGGGTTTCGATTAATCATAATATAGAAACATGTTTAGGTTAAGATTCGGATTGATTATGTGCCTATGCATATTGAATAGTTTTAATCAAAACTTACTTACAAGTGGTATCAGAGCCTCCCATGATCGATTCTCGAGATTTGAGATTTGAGATTTGAATATTAGGTTTTAAGCTATATTTCTGAAAATTTTAGGGTTTTAATATTCTTTTGTAAAATTTGCTTGAGTTTTGGTGTTTTAGTGTTTTGATTTTCGTTATTGTACGATCTAAAGATGCATATTATTTTTCAATTTCCGCACCAGATGCATGACTTCATTCCTACATGATGAATAGTATGTTGAACGGTGTTTAAGCAATAAAAGTGTAGAATTGTCTGGTGCTTGAGTATTAAGAAGAGAAAAAAAAATTAATTAAAAAAAAAAAAAGGAATTTTGTTGGTGGCACACTGACATGCACATCAAGTAAGATATATATATATATATATATGTGATTATATGAATAATAGTATGTACTTTGAAAAGCCTTTTTTTTTTTTTAATTTAAAAAAAAAATTATGAAATTCACAGTGTTGATTTTTTACTTAGGTCCCTCTCTTGAAAATTTGAAATTTTTAAAGGGTCTGTTTTGTAATTATTTTGGGTTATTATGTGATTTTGATAAAATATTGGGGTATTTTGTAATTATTGAAACTTTAGAGGCCTTTATATAATTGTGCAAACTCAGGGACCGATTTGTAATTTTAAAATTAAGGGACCTTTCTGTAATTATACACAATCAGGGGCTGTTTTGTAATTTTTAAAAAAATTCAACTCAAATTCAAATATTTTTTGTATACCTTTTATGGTTAAATAAAGTAGTCCATCATTCTAAATGGTCTAATTGAAACAAGATGTCGTCAAAGTGACCTCTTTTGTGTAGATTGTTTATAGGGATCTTGGATGTTTGTGTGTGTATAAATTCATGTGGGAATTAGCCGGCCCAAAGGAAGGTTAATACTTGGCCGAATTGCATACACACTCGTGGTGGTAAACATGTGGCGATTATAAGGTTTTACATGTGAATAATAAGTTGATCCAAAGATAGATTTATTATTTGACATGAATTATTATCAATGTTTGATCACTACAACAAGAGTACCATTTATAATTAATATTACTGTCCAAAGATTTAATATTAATGTTGTGTTAGGTATCTTGAGATGGGACTTACCATTATTTGAATTTGTTGATTATTGTATTTGGTTATTAATGTGAGCATGTTTGTTTGTTTGTTTTTGTTCTCTTTACAGTTAGTGTTTCTACTATATCTACTAATATCAACTCTATTCTCATGCTTAATGGGACCAACTTTAAGGATTGGAAAGCGAACATAGAAATTATTCTCGACTGCATGGATCTAGACCTTGCACTTCGGATTGAGCAACTCGCTTCTCTTACGGATGCAAGTTCTCCTGATGACAGGAAGAACTTTGAGAAGTGGGATCGCTCAAATCGCATGAGTCTTATGATCATCAAGCACGGCATTCCGGAGGCATTTAGAGGTGCGGTATTTGAAGAGATAACCAAAGCCAAAGAATTCCTAGCCGAAATTGAAAAGCGTTTTGCGAAAAATGATAAGGCAGAAACAAGCGCGCTTTTGCAAAGCTTGGTTTTTATTAAGCACAAAGACAAGGGAAACATAAGGGAGTACATTATGGAAATGCCTCATATTGCTTCTAAGCTTAAGGCACTGAAGCTCGAGCTGTCTGATGACTTGCTCATGCATTTGGTATTAATTTCACTTCCTGCACAATATGGTCAATTTAAGGTCAGTTACAACTGTCAAAAGGAGAAATGGACTCTTAATGAGCTCATTTCTTATTGTGTGCAAGAGGAAGAGAGATTGAAGCAAGACCGAACCGAAAATGCTCATTTGGCTAGCACCTCTAAGGATAAGGGCAAAAAGAGAAAGAATATTGAAGTTGCTAAGGGTCCAGCTCAAAAGAAACAACAGCAAGGCAATGAGAGTTGTTTTTTTTGCAACAAGCCTGGACATGTGAAGAAGGACTATACCAAGTATCATGCTTGACATGCAAAGAAAGGTACATTTCTTACTTTGGTCTGTTCTGAGGTAAATTTAGCTTCAATACCTAGAAACACGTGGTGGTTAGATTCTGGTGCTACTACTCACATCAGTGTTTCTATGCAGGGTTGCCTGAGCTACCGAAAGCCAAGTGATGCTGAAAAACACATCTTCGTGGGCGATAGCAAGTCGGTAGAAGTAGAGGCGATAGGGCATTTTAGGTTGTTATTAAGAACTGGTTATTATTTGGATTTATCAGATACTTTTGTTGTACCGTCTTTTAGACGGAATTTGGTTTCAGTTTCTTTATTGGACAAGTCTGGTTATTTTTGTTCATTTGGAAATAATCAATTCAGTTTATCTATAAATTCAAATGTTGTTGGAACCGGTTCTTTATGTGTATATGACAACTTATATTTGCTTGATACAATTGTTTTTTATAATGAAACCTTGCATGTGGAATCACGAGGTACTAAACGCAAACTAAGTAAAGAAAATTCTGCCACATTATGGCACAAACGCTTAGGTCATATCTCTAAAACCAGAGTTGAGCGGTTTGTGTCTGATAGGATTTTAGATTCCCTTGACTTTACAGACTTTGATGTTTGAATTGATTGCATCAAGGGAAAACATACCAAAATAAACGAAATTAGGTGCTAACAAAACTATAGACGTCTTAGAATTTATACACATAGATATCTGTGGACCATTCCCTACGGCTTCCTGGAATGGCCAACAGTATTTCATATCATTCATAGATGATTACTCACACTATGGGTACCTATTTCTTATTCATGAGAAATCACAGTCTTTGGACGTGTTCAAAGCATTTAAAGCTAAAGTTGAGAACCAACTCAACAAAAGAATAAAGAGTGTCAGGTCTGACCGTGGTGGTGAATACTATGGCAGATATGACGGTTCAGGTGAACAACGTCCAGGACCATTTGCTAAATTCCTAGAGGAATGTGGAATCGTCCCACAGTACACCATGCCAGGATCACCTAGCATGAATGGTGTAGCTGAAAGGCGAAACCGGACTCTTAAGGATATGGTAAGGAGTATGATTAGTCATTCCTCCTTACCAGAGTCACTCTGGGGAGAAGCACTCAAAACAGCAGCTTATATTCTGAACCGAGTGCCAACTAAAGCAGCTGCAAAAACACCTTATGAGCTTTGGACAGGCAGAAAGCCTAGTCTAAAGCATTTTCACATTTTCACATTTATGGATGTCCAGCTGAGGCAAGACCTTACAGGCCACATGAAAAGAAATTGGACTCCAAAACTATGAGCAGCTACTTCATTGGCTACTCTGAGCGATCTAGGGGTTATAAGTTTTATGATCTCACACTTAAGTCAATTTTTGAGACGGGAACTGCCATATTTTTTGAGGATGTTGAGTTTGGAGGGAGAAATAAGGTTAGAGACATTGTCTTTGAGGAGGAATCGGTTTCGATTCCCACTATCGCTTTTGACAATGTGCAGTTTTCTATACCTGTCATTGATCAAGAAGCGAATCTGGATCCTCAACCAGACAATGTTGATCAACCCCCTATTCAAAATGAGGTAATTGTTCCTAAGGAACAAACTCAACAACCTCAAGAACCAGTGTCATTAAGGCAATCCACTAGAGAAAGGAGAAATGCTATTCCGGACGATTTTATCGTATTTCTCCAGGAACATGAGGAAGACATTGGAATGATGGAAGATGATCCAATCAAACTCCATCAAGCCATGCAAGGTTCCAACTCTCAAAAGTGGATTGATGCCATGAATGAGGAGTATAAGTCTATGCAAGACAATAAGGTTTGGGAACTTGTCCAATTACCAGAAGGTGCGAAACCCATTGGTTGTAAATGGATTTTTAAAACCACAAGGGATTCGAAAGGTAATGTGGAGAAGTATAAGACTCGTCTTGTAGCTAAAGGCTTTACCCAAAAGGATGGGATTGATTTTAAAGAGGCATTCTCTCCGGTTTCAACGAAAGACTTTTTTAGGACAATCATGACACTTGTTGTACATTTTGACCTTGAGCTTCATCAGATAGATGTCAAGACGGCGTTCCTCAATGGTGACATTGACGAAACAATTTATATGGTGCAACCAAAAAACTTTGAGTCGGGAGACCCAAAAAATATGGTCTGCAAATTGACAAAATCTATTTATGGACTCAAGCAAGCTTCTCGTCAATGGTACCACAAGTTTCATCAAGTGATTATCTCGTTTGGTTTTAAGATAAACGTTGTTGAGAATTGTGTGTATCACAAATTCAGTGGGAGTAAGCACATATTCCTGGTTTTATATGTCGATGACATACTGCTTGCCACAAATGATATAAGCATGTTGCACGAAACCAAGAGATTTCTATCAAAGAATTTTGAGATGAAAGATCTTGGTGACGCCTCTTTTGTATTAGGGATCGAGATACAACGAGATCGATATCGGGGTATTCTTGGATTATCACAAAGGAGCTATATCGATAAAGTGCTCAAAAGGTTTGGCATGTAGGACAGTAAACCAGGTGACACCCCTGTTGCTAAGGGAGACAAGTTCAGTCTCAATCAGTGCTTTAAAAATAACCTTGAAGTTAAGGAAATGCAGAAGATTCCCTATGCATCAACTGTTGGTAGTCTAATGTATGCTCAAGTGTGTACACGTCCGGATATTGCGTACATTGTTGGTATGTTAGGCAGATATTTAAGTAACCCTGAGATGGATCATTGGAAAGCAGCCAAATGGGTTGTGAGGTATTTGCAGAGAACAAAAGATCACATGCTCACATATAGGAGATCGAATCAATTAGAGATCATAGGGTATTCCGACTCCGATTATGCTGGATGCCAAGACAGTAGGAGATCCACATCAGGCTACATATATATGTTGGCTGGTGGAGCTATTTCTTGGAGGAATGCCAAACAGACACTCATAGCTTCTTCCACCATGGCAGTAGAATTTGTAGCATGCTATGAGGCATCCAACCATGGGATATGGCTACGGAATTTTGTCACTGGGCTGTGCATTCTGGAGGGTATTGAAAGACCACTCAAACTATATTGTGAGAATAAGTCAGCAGTGCTATATTCCAACAACAACAGGAGCTCATCTAGGTCAAAACATATTGACATTAAGTTCCTAGTTGTAAAGGAGAGAGTGCAGAGTGGACAGATATCCATAGAGCACATTGAGACAAACTCCATGATAGCGGATCCACTTACAAAGGGATTACCACCCAAGGTCTTTCATGAGCACACTGTTCATATGGGTGTTATTTTGTGTGAGGATATCACATTATAATGGGAGTTTGTATCATTTTGCATTTTATTGCTTTATGTTTGATTTTTTGGACATACTTATACATTTATGTATTTGGATATTTTTCTAATCAGAAATAAAGTATTCGGTTCATTTCACTCCGTTACATTATGTTAAGTACTGATCTCACTAAGGAATAAAGTAGGACCAGTTGGAAATAGACATGTATAGATCACATTGCATGTAATTTCCATGCTATTCATCCATGATTGATCTATGTCATTTGGTTGTGTTGATGTACGTGACTATTGATAGGTTTAGTCACGCTAAATGTGACGAAAACCGCTTTGATCCTATAACTACATAATCAATAGACAAGATTGTTCAGATATACCCTAAAATTGTGATAGCAAAATTTTGGAGCTCATAAAGTCATACTCATTTGTATAATTACATATGTGGCCCAGTGGGAGATTGTTGGAAAATTCCATCATGTGGGGCCACACATATAAATATTAAATGTGTTATGCTATCTTTGATTAAGCCTAAATTAAAGTGATCTAATTAAGATTTAAAGTATTAAGGCTAAAGGGTATAATTATCATGAAATTAATGTGTAGATATCAGAGTGCTATATCTAATTTGATGAGGGACCAAATTAGAAATAGCAAAACCTATAATAACCTAATTATTATATATTAGGGTTATGGTCCCCAAATTACACGATCCTTTTTAGTTTGTCTGTATCCTCATTAACAGAGAAACAGAGAACAAATTTAGGGTTCATAAAGATCGTGATAATTTGGAAGATCACAATCCGTCCACCAACTCCGGCAATGGATTCAGGTACGCTTCCGCTTTTTATTATCTCCCTTTTCTCTTGAATTGATATGGGTTATTAATATGTATTTAGAGTTTTGATTAATCGTAATATATAAACATGTTTAGGTTAAGATTCGGATTGATTATGTGCCTATGCATGTTGATTAGTTTTAATCAAAACTTACTTACAGACAGATGTCAACTACTAGCAGAGATGTTTTATGCCATTTCTAACAAAAGTTGAGTATACGTGTAATTAAACCTAAACTCTAGATTGTTTATATAATTTGCCCAAGTCTATTGAGCTCCACCCCTAGTTCATGGTGTGTAATTTTGTTGAACAATTATGTTTCGACAATGAGAACAAGTTGTAGAGGAGAGAAAGAGAAAAAAACTAATGGAGGGAGAAAAGATGTTATATAGAGAGACGAGAGAGTATTTTAATAGCTACAATGGTTAAAAATTAATAGAAGTGTAACTATGTCAGTGACAATTTCGTAACTCTGTCAAAAATTGATAAGAAAAAAAATATTAAAAAAAAAAAACTCTTCTAGGTGTCTAGTTTTGAATTTGTTACTAATTTAAGGGCCAAATGAAAGAATTTCCTCCTGTCTTGGACTATCCAAGTTAGAAAATGGGTGTACTTAACAATATAGACCGTGCATTTAGCAAGACTATATAGTAACACCAACACATACACATACACCTACACCACACCACACCACACCACGATCAGTTTACAGGGCCTAAGCACGAGTTTTGCTTTACATGCAGCCCATCAAATATTGCTTCTTCTTTTTTTCTTTTTCTTTTCTTTTTTTAAATATTAAATAAATTTTTTTTTTTTTTTTTTTTTTTAAGTGGGAGGATTCGAACCCACAACCTTGTTACGTATGTGTAAAGGGTTTACCACGTGAGTCCCGACCAAACTCATCTCATCTCAAATATTGCTTATTTTGTTCGGTTTACATAAGAACTCGTTGACAAAGCATTGTGTAATCTTATATAATGTTTTTTCTATTACACATCGACAAAGCATTGCATTAGTTTTTCTCTTGTAAGCATATAAATGTGAGTATACTTATAGTACATTTATCCATCTCATCATTTTTTGACAGGTAAACATTATTTAACCAAATTGTATTGTTTTTTTTATATCAAAAAGTGATGAAATGGATAAATGTATTATAAGTATGCTTACAGTTATATATCTACCAGAGAAAAACTCAACATTGCGTAACGTTATATAAATTTTTGTTTTTAATACACATTTTATAATGACGGTAACTCGAACCTAGAATATAGTCAGTTAAATAACCGCTCACGTTTGGTGACGATGGTCCCATATATGTAAAAAACATTAAAATACTTTTTAAAAATATGTATTTTACACTTGGTTCTATACATTTTAAGTTTTTTTTTTTATCATTTGGTCCCCAAATCCTAACTTCCAGCTCCGTCCTTGATTGCCATACTCTTAATTTGTGAATAAGAAGAAAAAAAATGTTAATACGCTACGTTATATCTTATATCTTACATACATGTTTTTTAACCCATTTCGTTTTTCTTTCTTTCTTTTCTTCTTATTTTCAATATTTAGTGGAGGAAAGATATAAGATAACTTCCAGGCTCCTCCTGGTTGATAGTGGGCAGAGACAAGGAAATGTTTTTTTTTTTTTTTCTGATGAATTAAAATCAAAGAAGCTAGAATGACAAATTGAGAAGCAAGAACAAAACAAAAAATAACGAGGCATACGTACCTTCAGATTGAGGAAGCTGAGCAGCAACAAAAAACCGTGTCCCAAAGCAACCCAATGATAGAACTGATACAAGCAGTAGAGATTTGAAGACGACGAACAACATCTTCGAAAACCCGAAAATGGGAAAGAAAAAAAAAATACAAAACAAAAGAAAAAAGATCGGTTGGGGTGATCTATCTCAGTTCTTGTTTGTGACTTTGTTCTAACAGTTTATAAAGATCATCGTCAAAGCAAGAAGATTGACTGGAGATTCCAGTCAACAGCGATTGAGTTGGACAGATTGGATTATATATTTATATATAATGAAGTAGAAACCACTCTCTAAAATCTTTAAAATAGAATCAATTTGATCAAGTCAACTCATATCGATTGCATACTTGTTATTATTCTATGTTTTTTTTTTTTTTTTTTAAGCTTTCGTCATTTATAAGATTCGAGCCGCTATCTGTGAGTCATTTGTCCAAGCTTCAAGCTCTCCCATCTATTAGCTGAACTACGCCCCAGTTGGCTATTATTCTATGTTGTTCTTATTCTTTGTATAGTAGCTAAGTAAGCTCCGAGTCAAAATAATAATAAGGGTTCATACTTCATACACGGTTAAGTTAATATGGCTGCAGCTAATTATAATTTATTAAAACATGTGTGAATGAATGTAAATTTGTGTTTGGTAAATTAGTGCAGTTTTTATAATATAGTTTCAAATGGAATTATATTAAAAAAAAAAAATAAAAAAAAAAGTTAAGTGTTTTTTTTTTTTTTTTTTTTATAATTATAATGTAAACTCAAATAGAGGAATGTGCGTTGTAAACAATCTAGCATTACCCATCAGTAGATAACGTTTGAACACAGACTGTAGTCGCTGTATTGCTAGTATCTAAAACTTCACCGTTGATATAGAGATTCAATGTGCTTTGAATAACTTTAAAAAATAAAGTCAGGCAAGTTGGTCTCATGCATTTGATTTTAATTAATTAAATTATGAAGACTCGAGAAATCTCCTATCCCACTCCCACCTATAAATCCATGCCTTTTGATCTCATGCATTTTTGGGATGTCAATTTCATCCAAACCTGAACTGTGTGCGTCGAGTATGAGTTTTATTATTCAGGTCATAGGTTGAGTTCGAGTATAAAATATAAACAGCTGAAATGGGTTTAGATTTGGGTTTGGAAAAAAAACCTGAACTCGGGAAAAAAAAAATGGAACAACGATATCGGATATTTAAAGAGAGTAATATTAGACATCACACACACAATCACATATTTTCAAACACAACCCATGTGGCAGTTAAGATGTTAATTGGTAGATTGACACAAATTAATAATTATTTACCTCACTATATATCCAATCACCAATTGACACTTTAGTTGCCACATGATTTGTAATTAAAAATGTATGATGTCTAGCATTATTCATTTAAAAAAACTCAAATTTAAAAACGATGTCGTTTAGAGATTAGAATTCTAAATACAAAACAACATTGTTTTGGCTTCACGGGTTAAAACCCAAACCCGAATAATTTTGTAGGTTTAGGTTTCATCAAAACCTATAGGTTATAACTCGAACCCGCAAAATTATTCAAGTTCACGGACCTGTTTGGGTTGGAAAATATTTTGCGGGTTTGGGTTTTGGCAGAACCCAACCTGTTACATCCCTAAAGCATTTATCATTCATGATTCAAGAGTTTGTTGAGACCGGATCAACGTTATATGCACGACTTGTAAAACAACTCTCACTATATAAGAGGAGACTCTCTTATGGTCGATCCTTGGGTAGCCAAGTGAGACGACTTCCTTAGACCCCAAATTTTGTACTCTTTATATATTATATTAGGTTAAAAAATATGTGTTCTAATAAAAAAAAAATAGTTCAATAGAAAAAGACTCACGTATTCATTAAATTCAAGAGCTAAATACGCTAATACTAAATTGACTTGACTAAATAATAAAAATAATAACAGTTAATATTAAAAATCTCCCATCACCTTTAAACTATTATTAGATGTATAGTTATAAATGTTTTTATTTTAAAAACCTCCTATATGAACTAACATTTTTAACATTTCGTTTGTATTAACCGAGTTTGACTATTAATTAGTCTAAAATGTTTCTATTTAAACTTTAATTGTATGAATGGATCATTATACCCTCGTACTTTTACCAAATAAATTAATAAAATGATACAAAATGCGGAATGTTAACTTGCAAAAAAGAAGTTATTGTGTGGACAATTTTATCCCCAAAAATAATAAAATTATAAATGAATCAAAAACATTTAAAATGAGTATTTGCTTGGATTTAAAATTTTTTTTTTAAAAAAATACATATTATAAGATATAAATATTCTAACCCGATCTATTCTCTTGTACAAAAATATCATCTACCAAAATTAAACAACTGAAGACTACGTAAAATAAGATTGGATTACAATAAATAATTCTCGATACATAAAATAAGTCTCGATGACTATAATAAATCTCAGAACAAAGACTTAAGTCTCTGACACAAGACAAGCAAATAAATAATCTCAAATTTGTAAATTAAGTCTCGTATACAAGCGGTAGGTCTCGAATATATAGATTACTTCTCGTGAAAATTGCTGCTTTTAGTCAAATTGATTATTGGAAAATTGTTTTTAGCCTTGTTTCATATTTTAATTGTTTATAACCATTTTGTAATAAATTCTTCAATCTTTAGTCAAAATTACATAAATACCCCCACTAACATAATTTTTTAAAATTTTAAATTTTTTTTCCCCAAATCCATCTTCTCTTCCACGAGACATGTTGTTCTCCTCTTTCCTTCTTTCTCTTCTTCTTCCATTTTCAACTTCAACAAAGCTTTGATTTTGATTTTTACAAAATATTTTGTCCTGGAAACTGAGATCATCAAGTAAACTTGGTTCTGGTTGTGTTATTGTAAAAATTTGGGTTGGATTTGGTAAGCTCCATGAATTTTTCACGAAATCGGAAATTTCCAGAGGGTTTCACAAAATTTTGAAAAAACCCAAATGTTTCACGAAATGTTGGAAAAACCCACAAGTTTCATGAATATTTGGAAAAACCCAAATTTTCGTGAAACCTTTGGATTTTTCTAACATTTCGTGAAACCTTCAAATTTTCGTGAAATCTTTGGGTTTTTTCAAAATTTCGTGAAACCTTGTGAAATTTTCTAAATTTTCGTGAAACCTTTTGGAAATTTCCAATTCCGTGAAAAATTCATGGATCTTGCCAAATCCAACTCAAATTTTTACAATAACACAAAACTCATGTTTATCTAAACTATAATTATAAAAGATAATGCAAAAACTTAAAGATTTTACACACATTAACCACTTCAAGAGCTAATCCAATTGATTTTCTCAAAAAACTTCCCTTAGCAATCTCCCTTAAATCGGAAGAGTCGAAATCAAAGTTTTGTAAAAGTCGGAATCAAACTTCCCTTCCAATTGATTTTGTAAAAGTCGGAATCAAAGTTTTTTTGAAGCTAAAAATGGAAGAAGAAGAGAAAGAAGGAAAGAGGAGAAGAAGGGAGGTTGTGGAAGAGAAGAAGAGTGTAGAGAAGGTTTTTTTTAGATGGGTGCTTTTATGTAGGGGTATTATGGTAATAGCACAAAAACTAGGTTATAAACAATTAAAATTTAAAAGTAGATTATAAGCGATTACTCAATATTCTAAATAGCTAGAAATGAATTTGTCCCTTGCTTCTTGTAGTTCTCGGATACAGCAATTATGTCTCGAACACATCAACATTAAGTCTTGAATATATTGAATAAGTCTCGATTGAAAGAAATTTTTTATGCAAATTCAATTGCAGTACGTCTCGAGCATTAAAAAATCAAGTCTCGATAATAATAAAAAACGTCACAATAAGTCTCAAATGAAGTTAAGAAATTATGCATCTCAAGCCTAAGTAAACCACTAACTCAGCAACTAAAAAAACATATGAAAGATTCAAGAAAAAACAAAAAATGAGATTCCAAAAAGAGGTTTGTGGAGAAAAAATTACCTTACCTACTTCAGATTAGCTTGTAGAAGACTCGAAAGAAGGGGATCTACTTTTTTTTTTTTTATTTTTTTTTTATTTTTTATAGTAAAATGGTCTTTGATTTTTAGAGAAAAAAACATATGAAGTGAGAGAAAACCAGAAGATGAGAGAGAAGAGTTTTGAAAGTCGAGGTTGAAGAAAGAGAAAAGTAAAAGAAAAAAACAAAAGAAATAAATAAAGAAGTGCCATTTTTATCATTCACTTATTTTTGGTGCTATATAATATATATTTTTTTTAAGAGTGCTTTTATAAACTTAACTTTATACTTTGGTGTTATTCTCAAAACTCTATATGGATTTAGTGTCATTTAGGCTCATTTCCTCGATATCAAATTGACTTTATTTTTATAATTTAAGAGTTCTACGAGCCTAAACTGAAAAGATAAGTAAATAATTGATTTTTCCTACAAAAATAGGGACTAAATTGAAATTTCTCAAAAAAAAAAAAAAATTACATAAATGCAACTTTCATTAAAAATTGTTTTTTTACATCATATCATTATGCAGAGTCGTGGAAAAGTAACATTGAGCATAATGGCACGGACAATGGGAATTGGAATATTTCATTTAGACAACAAATGTGTTTCAAGGCACGAAAAAACAAAGCTCTAAATGTTTTGCCTACGCACATTCATCATAACTATGCAAGTTGAAGAATATGTCACTGAAGTTTGTATGAGTTGAATTCCTGTGCTTGAACACTACAATGAGTCAGCCAAAAAGAACAAGAAGAAAGTTTGCATGAATTATGAGTGATTATCATGTTTCACGATTCACATACGAGCCCAACAATCACTGAAAACTGTAATTAAGCAATCAGTTAGTACAAAGCAATCAATCGTATATGCTCTAATAACAAATCTTTCCCTGGTATGTATCACAACAAATAAGCATGCGTTGCAATAAATAAACAGTTCAATTAATGTTTAATTTAGGTATTATATGTATAAATCACACCCATCATCTACGACGTGCATTCTTTGTTTTTACATTTTGTGCCCAGAAAAACATGAAAGGCTTTTTACTACATTTATAGCATTATTGTATCAAAAGTAGTTGTCTGCATGTGCTGGACAACGATCACACAAAAACTTCAATTAATGCTATTATTCATTTCATCTAAATCTGGAAAATACACAATTTGGTCTGTTTCTATTGTTTCACTGCTCTGTTAGGTAAAATGAAAACTACATTAAATCAAGCACTTCCAAACCAGGTGGCGTGGTAAACAATAAACGAGTCCGACACAACAAAAAATATTTTAATAGGATCCAAATAATTTCATCATATACTTGTTATATTCCATTAATCGGGGCAACGACAAAAAGATTATACCATATATATAAAATCACAATAAGGAAATTTACCGTGTGTAGAAAGAAGTTATTTCTTTTTCTCCTTATCTTCCTCCTCGTCAGGTACCTTTTAAATCCAAGTATTGAAGTCATCAATTCTCTCTCTTTTCTTTGTGCAGCCAGACACTATAAAAAATAGCAACAGTTGATTCATGGATTTCTTGTTGACAAAAACACTGAAAGGAACAAGCTGTTACTATAGGCTTCACCTTATAATTCCACAATGGTGTCTTGCTGGAAATTATTTACAACTTCAAGAGTTTGTTTAGCATTTTAAATAATGAATGTATAATAAACCCAAATGTTCAGCATGGAAAAATCCATGTGAATAATTTGTTCCATGTAAGATTCAACTACATATGGACCAACTGGCATAACAAAATAAGCAATAAGTAAGTTAATTATTACTCTTTGAGAAGCATAGCGTTATGACTAGATTAGCTTTACCTTTTTCCATCAACGCCCAATTGATCTATCGCTTAAATCTTGTTTATTTTGATCCCTGGGACACAGTCCATTGCCAAAAGCTAACATGATGAAAACACGAATAAACAAATAAATAAGATTATACATATGATTAGAAAAAAAATAATAATAAAGAAAATAAAGGAACAACAAAACATATTAATTGGTAAACCTATGGCATGGTGTATTGCCATAAGATAGTTTGGGCTTTTTCGTAATCCATGTCTTTGAAATATGAGAAGAAAGTTATGCATTAGCTGCTTCCTTGATGTAGTCAATCTCCTGAAAAATGTATATTTATTAGCTTTAAGGAGGTACACCGAATTGGGGTTTCATGATACAAACCAAATGCTACTCACTTAAGACTTACTGTATCAACTTCTTGTTAGCTCTTGAGAGGAAAATGATGGAAGCCAGGTCAAACATTCATGGTATTTCTCATGTTTTACAAGTTCGTTCATGACAATGGAAGTTGTACATGCATCTGGCATTATATTTCTCTCTGCCATTTCTTGTAGAAGTTCCACCACTTTTGTTGTCTCGCTGTTTTGTAAAAATCCCAGTATAAGTGTATTATATGTGAAAACATTGGGAGCACAGCCATGTCTTCCATTTTTGATAATAGATCATCTGCCTCTTCCGGTTTACCATCTTTACAAAGCCCATTAATCATGATAGTATATGTGACAACATTAGGCTCTAAGCCTTCTTGAGATAACTTGTGAAATAGCTTCCTAGCATGTTCAAGCCTCCCTGTCTTACACAATCCATCTAGGAGGCAGCTGTAGCTTTCAATGGTAAGATTAAACTTACCCTTTTTCAAAGTATGTAATATTTCGATTGCTTTAGTAATACAACCATTCTTGCATAACCCATCAATGAGAATATTATATAAAAATTTATCGGACATAACATTTTTATGTCGCATCTCTAAAAACAATTCTTTTGCATGCCCAATCTTACCGGCTCGAAAAAGACCACTTAACAAGGTGTTATAAGTAATAATATCCGGCACAACTCCCTTTGAAACCATCTCCCTATGAAGACTCATGGCTGCATTTATGTTATGTTTTCTGCGGTACCCATTGATCATGATGTTGTAACTAAAAATATCATGTCTACACCCATTATTTTTCATAGAAACAAACACCTCTCTGGCATCATCAATTTTATCTATCATACACAAACCATCTATCAATATGTTATAGGTAACAGTATTGGGATTTACACCCCTCGTAATCATTGATTCTAACAGTTCATTTGCTTTGTCTATCATCCCATTCTTGCAAAGTTCAATTATTAACGTGCTATAAGTAATTGTGTTGGGCATCACACCTCTCTTAATCATTAATTCTAATAGTTCATTAGCTTTGTCTATCTTCCCATTCTTGCAAAGCTCGTCCATAATCACATTAAATGTCACAACATCAGGCCGCACACGCTGATCCACCATCTCAACAATCAAATCATTAGCATCTTCCCATTTACCCCTACAACACAAACCGTGAAATAAAGAAGTATGAGAGACTGCATCTGGACTGATTCCCATACCCTCCATTTCTGAAAAGAGTTCCTTAGCCTTGTCTATTAATCCATCCTTACAAAGATGATCAATCACGCTAGTACAAATAACAATATCAGGCCTACAGATAACCCCGTTTTCTCCATTACCTTTAACCAATTGTTCAAGTAACTTAAGAGCAGCACTTGTATTTCCCGTTTGACACAACCCATCAATTAATGTCCCAAATGTAACCGCGATAGGCCTACAACCAAAGGCAATCATATTCTTATACAACTGGGTAGCCTACATGATTCTACCCTCCCTACACAAACCTTTAAACAAAGAATTAAAAGTCACTGCAGTTGGGCTAAAACCCTTCGTCAGGATTCTCCCTAAAACCACAAAACCATCACAAGCTCTACCAATATTGCAAAAACAATTACGCAAAACGTTCAAATTAATCAAATTTGGAAACAACCCAGTTGAGTCAAGTCTCTTGATAAGAAAAATAACAGTATCAAAATGCTTGTTCTTGGCAAGAGCAGTAAACAAAAGATTGAACCACAACATAGGAGGAGCGGGTTTCCTTTGAATCAAACAATCAAAATAGTAATTAGCTTCGCCGGGAGAGACATTACCTGATCTGCATTTGTCTATGAGGAATCTGTCAAGTGCCTCTGGATAGATTGGTCATTTTTGGAATTTGAGTTGGTGGGTTTTTGAGAGAAATGTTTACATTTCAAAGCTGAATACAACGAAGAAGAAAATAAAGGACGAAGAGGGGTTTTGAAAGCCATCGCAGATATATATATATAGAGAGAGAGAGTGTGCTTGTGTTTTTTTTTTTTTTTTTTTCTGTCAAGTGCCAAACATCAACAGAGTTCCTTTAGATCCGAGTCGGCGGTTTGAAGATGGAAACTCAGCCTAACGGGTTTGGATTCGATTCGATCCGACCAGAGTGTCTTTGGTGCTAGGCCGGGTCACATATTTTACATACAGAATTTGGCCCAACTGATTCTTTGACGACACTTTTTTTATAAGTAGACCATTATGTTTCTATTTAATGACTTAAAAATGTTAAATAATGGTACTCCCTTTTCTTTTTTTGAAAAAAAAAAAAAAAAAACTATTTTTACTATTAATTTTTTTGAAATTTTAAGAGAATTAATAAATAAATTTGTTTTTAAAATAAAAATAATGATGATTTGGTTTAATTTAATGTCAAGTTTTTCAAAACTTTAAATCCCTTTAGGAGCACATATTTGAGTTATTATGTCGTAAGAGTCATTTAACTAGAAATGTTGTAAAATTCTACTTCTGATTTTGGAAGTTCTTAATATCTGATTTTGATTAGGAATAAAGTTTTCACTACTCGAAACCAACTAATTAATTATAAATATTTTATATTTATTGATTTTTTTTTATAACAACCAATCACAAATTTCAATAACAAATTTTAGTTAAATTTTTACCAACATACACATTACACATCCCTTACTGCTAGGGGTGGTAAAACGGGTTGGCGGGTCGTGTTAGGTCCAATACGAACATGACCCGTTTATTTTTGACACAACACGAACACAATCCATTTATTTTTGACACAACACGAACACGACCCGTTTATTAAACTGGTCAGACTCCCTAAACACGAATACGATTATATATGGGTCAACACGACACAATACGATTAACCCACTTATTATATGAATCAAATTGTGTTGGATCAAATGACTCGTTTAAACAACATTGAACCAGTTTAAAAAAACGTTGAACCCGTTTAAAAACATGACACGACACAACTAGGTTTCCTTTTCTATTTCTATAGAAAGGTAAAATTACATAAATATCCTTATAAAATAGTAAAATTATATTTTTACCCCTATTAATCGTGTCAACCCACAACACGGTGGATCAACACGAATACGACCCGTTTAATAAACGGGTTAGACGGATTAACACGATTATTGTCATGACCCGTTTATCTTTAACCCAAACCCGCAATAATCATATTCGTGTTGTGTCGACCCGTCGTGTCATAACATATATTGCCACCCCTACTTACTGCCTTACTATGTTTTGTTTTTAAATTTCACCATATTTAATTATATAAAATAATGGATAATCCGAATATATATTTAAAAACAAAATTGGACAGGTTTTAAAACTAAATAAAAATTTATCATTTTATACTTTTCCTTTTATTTTATCTTGATACCATCTAGGTCAAAGTGAAAAGGTTTTAAAACTAAATAAAAATTTATCATTTTTAAAAGCCTTAAAAAAAAATAAAAATTTGAGGGAAGGCCCTGTGAGCCCTCTCTTCGCCACAATCGGTCAGTCATCACTCATATGTTAAAATATAATATAAATTTAGCTTGTTATTGTTATTATTATTATTATTCTTATTTTAAAATATCTGAATTCTTGTTTAATTAAAGTTACGCTTCTACTATCAAATATAGCTTTTAAAATGCTAGTAATCGGTTGATTTGAACGATTGATATCAAAGTTAGTAGGTTCAAGTCCCCCAAGTAACGTTTGGGATTTAAGGCCCCTAACAATTTGAAACTACGTCCAATTTAATCAAATTACTAGTATCTAATCGAAAAGTTAAAAAGTTATACAAATTCTCAAGTCGAAAAGGTTATTTAAGGAGCCAAGTTTTGTTTTTGTCTTGACTTTCTTCGAGGAGAATTTCTCGGAGAAGTTTGTATCAAAATTTACAAATGACACGGAGGAATTGTTGGTAGCTATCAGAGCTCACATGTTAGTCTCATGCCCATGACATTTTGTATTGATTTTTCTGATGTGTTTGTGCTTGATTTTGTAGGTTTCTAGAATTACTGGAAAGCAGAATGAAGAATGTGAGCTAAAGATAAGAATAGATTGAGAAGATTGAAGAAATAGATTGGAGAGAACATAAGAGAAATTGTAGAGAGAATAGAAATTAGTTGAGAAAGGATTGTATTACTTCATGATTGAAAATGATTGATACAGACACGTATTTAAAAGGAAATTGCAAGCAATTGTAAAAAGGACTCTACATATTGACTCACACTAATTAGGATAGGACTATAGGGCAATGATTCCCTACAGTGAGACACATACTAATTAATATGGACTTATACTAAATCCCTAATTTTATCCCTAAATTCCCAATCCTTACAGTTAGATTCTCCTTCGTCTTTGAATTCGCCTTGATGCAACTTTCCATATTTCTTAGAGTCTTCTTAGAGTATTGACGATTGTTTATCTTAATGTCAGTTGATTCAAATTGCAAGCTTTTCAAGAGGTTCTTGAATGTTCAAAAGAATCTGTCCATAAACTATAGGCTGGATGGAACTAATCTGATTTGAGAAGCATAGGATTCAAAGTACAAGAGTAGAAAGTAATATGCGAGAATGATTTGGCTAGGATTAATGATGGGATTAACTATATAATATGTAATGTAGAAAATTCGTCATAAATCTAAAACAACTATAATTCTTACATAAACTAAAGGGAAGAACACCATATATTACTTTACCTGACCTTTGAAGTTTAACAACTTCATCTTGACCCCTTCACTAACCTGCAGAGAAAAGATTAGCAGCTGTGGAAACAACATTCATTTATTTTCACTAATTTCCAAAAGAAATTGCAGTTACTGGGACTTGCAGCATATGGACTCATGGTCAAACCGATCAAATATATTAATCACAGCAGCTCAAAGCTCTTCTTCAACTGCAGATGTAGCATTCTGATGGGAAAAGAGGAACTTGATCCTGCATAAAAATATAAAATCAGCAGTTTAGCTCTAACATTCTACTTACTTGTCATGTTATAAGTCAACATGACATCAGCATATCAATCATCAAGAAGCATAAATTTTGAAGGTATACACAAGATATCACATGACTGACAAAAGAAATGAAAAAAAAGATAAATGATCTATAACCTAGAATCAACATTGCACTCATGCTAGAACCTCAAAATTTTGATGGTTGTTATAGAACAACATTACATATTACACATTTGTTGGTGAAAATCAGTCATTATATATGGTATAATTTTATATGAGATATATATTGTGGAATAATAAAGAGCAAATAGGAAGTGAGTCGAGGCATTACTGAAAAACCAATCCTATAAGAAGTTCAAATTGAATACGCTGCGGCAGTTTCATTTCCACTGTCAGGTAAGAGATCAGACTTGTGTAAGACAGATAAGAAAGAAAAAAAATGTAAGACAGACACAGAGGCAAGCAAGGACATGAATCATTAATCATTTTACAATTAAAGTGAAGGAAACTCAACCTTAAGTTTTGACAACCGATCAACATATTCTTGAGCAAGAATGTGCAGTATTGTGAGAAAGTTTCTGACCGATTTTGATAAATGTAGGACCCAAGTTCAAACGTTGGCCAAGGGCTTCCGCCTTAGGACTATTAAATGATCATCATTGATGCAGTGTCAGCCTATCTTCATGCTTTAAGGAGGTTCTCCAAGTCAGGCTTATAAGCTACAAAGTACAAACAATTGCTTCACTTAAGACTTACTATGTCAACTTCCAGTAGTCAGTTTAGCAGAAAATGATGGAAGCCAGTTCAAACAGTCACGATATTTCTCATGTTTTACAAGTAAGCTCATGACAATGAAAGCTATACATGCATCTGGAATTATATTCACCTCTGCCATTTTTTGTAGAAGCTCCACCACTTTTGTTGTCTCCCTATTTTGTAAAAATCCCCACATAAGTGTATTATATGTGAAAACATTGGGAGCACAGCCCATGTCTTCCATTTTTGATAATAGATCATCTGCCTCTTCCGGTTTACCATCTTTACAAAGCCCATTAATCATGATAGTATATGTGACAACATTAGGCTCTAAGCCTTCTTGAGATAACTTGTGAAATAGCTTCCTAGCATGTTCAAGCCTCCCTGTCTTACACAATCCATCTAGGAGGCAGCTGTAGCTTTCAATGGTAAGATTAAACTTACCCTTTTTCAAAGTATGCAATATTTCGATTGCTTTAGTACTACAACCATTCTTGCATAACCCATCGATGAGAATATTATATGTACATTCATTGGGCATAACATTTTTATGTCGCATCTCTAATAACAATTCTTTTGCATGACCAATCTTACCGGCTCGGAAAAAGCCACTTAACAAGGTGTTATATGTAATAACATTCAGTACAACTCCCTTTGAAGCCATCTCCCTATAAAGACTCATGGCTTCATTTATGTTTTGTTTCTTACTGAACCCATTGATCATGATGTTGTAACTAAAAACATCATGTCTACACCCATTATTTGTCATAGAAACAAACAACTCCCTAGCATCATCAATTTTATCTATCATACACAAACCATCTATCAATGTGTTATAAGTTACCGTGTTGGGATTCACACCTCGCGTAATCATTAATTCTAAATTTTCATATGCTTTGTCTATCTTCCCATTCTTGCAAAGCTCATTTATCAACGTGGTATAAGTTATTGTGTTGGGCATCACACCTCTCTTAATCATTGATTCTAATCATTCATTTGCTTTGTCTATCTTATTATTCTTGCAGAGCTTGTCTATAATCACACTAAATATCACAACATCAGGCTGCACATGTTGATCCATCGTCTCAACAATCAAATCTTTAGCTTCCTCCCATTTACCCCAACAAAAAAAACCATGAATTAAAGAAGTATAAGAGACTGAATCTGGACTGATTCCCCTACCCTTCATTTCTAATAAGAGTTCCTTAGCCTTGTCTATTAATCCATCCTTACAAAGACCATCAATCATTCTATTATAACTAACAATATTGGGCCTACAGTAACCCCGTTTTCACCATTCCCTTTAACCATTTGTTCATGTATCCTAAGAGCAGCACTTGCATTTCCTGTTCGACACAACCCATCAATTAATGTCCCAAATGTAACCGCGGTAGGCCTACAACCAAAGGCAATCATATTCTTATACAACTGGGTAGCCTTCATGATTCTACCCTCCCTACACAAACCTTTAATCAAACTAGTAAAAGTCACCGCATCTGGGCTGAAACCCAACCTCAAAATCCTCCCTAAAACCACAAAACCATCACAAGCTCTACCCATATTTCAAATACAATTCAACAAAACGTTGAAAATAATCAAATTTGGCAACAACCGAGTAGTGTTGAACCTCTTAAAAAGAGAAATAACAGTTTGATGATGGTGATTCTTGGAAAGAGCAGTAAACAAAATAGTGAAGGATGACATGTGAGGAGTGGGTTTCCTCTGAATCAAGAAATCAAAAAAGTAATTAGCTTCACCGGGAGAGATGTTACCTGATCTGCATTTGTCTTTGAGGAATGTGTCAAGTGCCTCTGGATTTGGACATGAAGTGAGGTCACTTTTGGAATTTGAGTTGAGAGAAGTGTTTACATTTTAAAGCAGAAAATAACGAAGAAGAAGAAGAAGAAAGACGAAGGAGGGTTTTCAAAGCCATTGCAATTTGTGGATTTCGCTTTCTGTTTGAGGAAGCTAAATGCTAAATGCTAACAACAACAAACTTCTCATTAAAATAGGTGGATCCCAATGGATACGTTGCTCCGATCATCGTTAACAACATACAAAATTTTAGTAGACCCAAAGACCGAATCCACACAAACCCGCTATTTTTTTCTCTTCTGCTTTTTTCTCTCTGCTTGATTTTCCTTCATTCTCTAGGCCTCTCTTCACACAAGCCGGAAACATTCAAGTCTCTGCTTGTTTTATATTTGCTTTTACTTAACCTTAATTACTAAGCAAGAACAAATTGGGTATCATGCTCACCTTTAAATCAATGATTATGATTAATTTGATAATAATAGTCTATTCATAAATCGAATCAATAATAATAAAGAAATGAATAATACAATGTTTTTTTTTTTTTTTTTTTTTCCTTTGAAAGTAATAATGCAATGTTCTACCATAAAAAAAAAAAGTAATAATAATAATACAATGTTCTTTTGATTAAAGAGAATCGTAAATAACCTCTGACTTTTGATTAAATGCCAGATTAAACCCTTTAGTTTAAACAATCAGTAAAACAACCATCTACTATTAATTAACGGTTAGTTGACTTTATGTATATTAAATATTAAAATTTAAATCATTTATTATAAACAGAATAGAAAAAGAAAAATATAATAAAAAACTTATTAATAATAATAAAATCAATTTCATACAAAAATAATTTTTTATGTTCTAAAATAACTTTTTTGTTTAAATTTTATAATGATTTTATTGTTTTGTTATAATATATTTTTACATATTTAATTTTCATTAAAATAATTGTTTTATTTTTTATTTTCTAACATATTTTTAGTATATATTTTTCATTATTTTTTTAGTTCATATTTTTAGTATATGTTTTTCATTAATTTTTTAGTTCAATTATACAAAAAAACCACTTAAATAATTATATTTCATCAGATTTAATTAAAGTCAACTAACGATCAATTAATGGTAGAAGTTTTTTTGCTTATTGTTCAAACAAGAGGGTTTGATTTGACATTTGATCAAAAGTTAAGGGGTTATTTACAATTCTCCCTTTTTTTTTTATTTACCGGTATTTTTTTTTACTTTTCAATTGATCTTAACTCGTCCTCATCCTCAAATGAGGGAGGATGAGAATGAATGTCATCCCCAAATTGAAATAGGATGGGGACACATCCCCATTTTCCAATTTCCCCTCAAAACTTTTTATTTATTTTTTTAAAAGGGAAAACTTATGAAATGGGGATGAGGATAGGGGGATCAATATACATCCCTATTTCTTTAATGCCAATCTCTTTTCGTAATCGAGTCTTGTACTGTCATTTTTTTTTTTTTTTCCTTTTTTCAGATTTGTTTTTTCGACCAAACCAACAAATATCTATTTAAGATTCTAATTTATTTTTAACAAATAAAATATCAGTTTTGAATGTATAAAATTTAAACAATCCTAAAAATCCAATCTCGATATTAATAAATTTTCAAAACAGTATTCATGGAATTTCATTACAAACAATAAATTAAATCATAGATTTCAACTAAAACGTTTATTTAAGAAAAATGACATTTGTAAAGAGAAAGGGATAATCATGTGAGCTTGAAAAGAAAAAGAAAAAAATGTTAGAGAAAAAGGAATTGAGTCTTTTAAGTTAAGTCAAAGAATTTTTTTATCCATTGTAATCCTTTGGTGCTATTAACTATTAAGTTAATGTCAACCATACAAAATCAGATAAAAAAGATGTTACTTTCACTTGCAAACATTTAAGATTTTCTAATGTATACTTTAACATTCACCAGAAATATATGTGTAACGTGCAATCATTCGGATAAAGATCTCTACTAGCTAAACGAAATCTAGTTTTTATTTGGTAATCTTGATGATGCATTAATTATATTAGGATCTCTACTGTATTAGCCCTAGAAAAAACAAATATAATTACATTTAAATTTGAGTTATTAACAAATTATCTATATGTCCCCATAATAACATTCTATCACGTGTGTTATCTATTTATCCAAATCAACTTCCGTAAGAATTCCTATCAATTTCCTCACTCACTAATACAAAATTATACAGGGAGACAAAAAAAAAAACACCTTAATGTTACTTGGAACTCAAATGGTTGCTATAAAGATCATGACCAGATGTTGAAGAGCCTGTCCACGAGGGGATTGATGTCGAAAGTTGGAGATCTGATACCGAACTCTTGCTTTCAATCTGTTCATAACTGTCATCTCTCGTGGCTTTATACCTCAAATATGACTCTTCATTAACTGTATAGAGGTCTTGGCCAGAAGTAGAGGGTCCAGTTAATGTTGGATGACTGGCATGATTTCCTACCAAACTCTGATTGTGCATCAGCTGGCGTTGGTCTCTTATAGCTTTGAACCTCAAGTCTTGACTATAACTACCTGCTTCGGGTATGGCGTCCGGTATGTTAGTTGTTCCTTCCAGCATGCCAACTACCTCAGACATAGTTGGCCTTAGTGATGGTGACCCATTGGTGCATAGGAGAGATACTTTAATCATCCTTTCGGCTTCCTCCTCCTTGAATTCAGATTTCAACTTTGGATCCACTAGCTCCATTAGCTTTCCATTTTGCTGTAAATGACAGGCCTGCAAAAAACATAGCATCAATAATTGAAAATTTCTACATCCTGAAATAAGTTTGCATCACATTTCAAAGTGACCATTCACTTATCGGTAACAGTCTAAAATGAACATATCTTCATGGTTATTGTTTTTTTGCATACACAGAATGCTTTTTAAGTCGTATAGTTTATCAACCTAAAAGGACATGAAGCAGTGAATTACCCAATCTAGAAGACAAGCACAATTGTCGTCTGGCACAAAACCCATATTGTTGATTCCACTAACAATTTCCAAAGCTACAACTCCGAAACTGTAGACATCTGCTTTGTAGGTCAAATAACCCCAAAGTGCATATTCCGGTGCCATATATCCTCTGCGTGTCAAAATCAACAAGGGTTAATAAGTGAAATATAAAAATCTCAGTTTTATTAGAGAGACGTACATTGTTCCAGCAACTCGAGTGCTGATGTGGGTTTTCTCCTCTTCATCAAGCTTGGCCAACCCAAAGTCGGATATTTTGGGGTTCAGATCCCTATCAAGCAAAACATTTGTAGCTTTGATGTCTCTATGGACAATTTTGAATCTTGATTCTTCATGAAGAAAAGCTAGTCCTCTAGCTATCCCGAGACAGATCTTTTGCCTCGTTGGCCAGTCCAGTTTCAGTTGGCAATTATTGCGACCTTTAGATAGCCATTCAAAGAAGTATTACTTAAGAAAATAAATAATTATCTACCCGTTTGTAATTATCAATTTCTTATTTTATTTTTCTCCTCCAGGACCTCCGATATGATCAATCACAAAAATGACACTGGATTTAACTTACCAAACAAAGCGCGGGCAAGACAGTTGTTTTCCATGTATTCATAAACCAGCAATAATTGATCCCCTTCAATACAACAGCCATGCAGTTTCACAAGATTAGGGTGTTGCAAACATGAAATCATTCCTATCTCATTCAAGAATTCACGATTTCCTTGCTTTGATTTTGAAGAGAGCTGCTTCACTGCAATTACGGTACCATCGCTTAGCAGACCCTGCATGCCAGTCATGAAGAACGAAAAAAGTGTACTTATTTTGAGCAGAACAATTAAAGTAATTTCTGTGTTAAGAAGGATAATTAATTACGGTGACCAAAGGTTAGCTCGTATACCTTGAAAACAGGTCCGAATCCACCTTCTCCAATTTTATTCAGGGAATCAAAATTGTTAGTGGCAGCTTTAATTTGCTTTAAGGTAAAAGAAATTGTTTGGAGATCTAATCCTTTAAGATCTGCCAAAAGGAAGAAAGAGAAGATCGGTTTAAATAACTTTCCAGATTCATTATTTATTTGATTATTTGCAAAATAAAATTCAAGATGAATTCGCATAGATCCTAAATATGTTTGGAAAATGAAACTTGTCTTTTCTAAAATGATTTTGAACAGATTGCATGGTTAAATATAAGTGTTGCAAAATCTAATTTACTTAGCTGATAAAGTGTTCATATTAAATCTACTGAAAAAAATCTCATTGTGACTAAATATCCTTAAAATAAACACTTTGAATTACATATTTAAAAGCTCCCAAGAAGAAAGTTGACATTGTTAAAGCTTCTAAAAGATTCTGCTTTTTCACCATAAACATTTTTTGCATTGAATATGTATTGAACAGCAAACAGAAGTTCTGTTGAAATATTTTGATTTAATAAAAACCCAAACCTGTTTGTTTACTGCTCTTAGTTCTGACATAGTATTTCCAGTAGAGGATACCCAAAACCAAGACTAAGACGCAGAATCCTGTGACAACACCAACAACAATAGATGCAATATTCTTCTTTCCAGGTTTAAAGGCTGCAGAAAAGAACCCATCAAGCAATAATTACAATTTGTTACTTGGAAAATAACTACTTAAAAACTAAAAGTCCTTATACATTCATCATAGGGAAAATGAAACTGCTGCTAGTAAGACTGGAATTTGAATCAAGCCTAATCACTACATTCTTTATAAAATTGTTTCTTCTACTCCGACCCGACACATTTATATATTTCTTTAACTCACATTACTCTTATAATTATATTTGCTCTTAATAGAATATAACAGCATGTGATATACATCTTATTATGTGACTATGCATGATTAATTTATCTAATTTTCAATGTATTTTCAACAATTTTCCAATGTATAAATGCAACTAACGGTTAATGTAAAAGTATGCTTTACACTTCACACTACAAGAGCAACTATAATCATGTTGAACAGGACTAAGAAATATAGTATATTATTAATCAAAAAGAGAAGGAGAAAATCACTCACTGGGATCAACCACGGAAATAGCTGATACAAGGGGGCCATAGACTCCCCTTTTAGGAGTTGCTGTAGTTCCTTTCCCAGCCCAGTTGAAACGTATTTCTAAACTGTTATTTGCAACAGTGACATTATATGGTTTTGAAATAGGCTTAAGAACCCCAGAAGCTTCAGCTTCTATATTGAAATCCTTCTCAACTAATTTGTCCTGCAACATGCCAATTCAATCACACCCTTTTAGTATGTTATTTCCTAAAAGGAGCGAATTCCATCTAAAATTGTGAATCAAAGAATGGATCTTACAAGCATAGCTTGAAAAATGGCACATGTTTAGATAGCGTGCAAGAAAAGATGGTAAATTAAAATTGAACAACAATGGCCGAATTTCATAAGCCAGCATCCATTATCTCATCAATCCATCAACATCATTTGGCACCAATCGTGATTAATTTACCTGAACATAAATATCAAATATCCGCCTCCCAAGGCTGTGAAATGTGGTATCATTTGGGAAAACAATCTCCGCAAAATGTAGAGTCACAAGATAATTCCCATTTGCTAAACAATATCCGAAATAAGTAAGTGAAAGAGGAGCAATCCGTGCATTAGTGTATAATTCAGAAATGAGTGATGAATCCGAATCTGCAATATAACGTGTGTTTTGTTCATCGTCATCATCCGCGAAGTCTCCAGTGCTGCTGAATCCCCAATTAGCATCATGATTTAAATGGGATGTTGCAGCACCACCACCAATGCCTTTATCTCCTTCAAATGTGCTGCCATTTACTTTTACATTTTGTCCACCACAATTAATATGGAAGGAGTGCTGATCTGTAAAGTTAAAAAACTGTCAAAGACTATCTTAGCAACAGCTTTTAAGACAATGTTAACGTATGCAATTTCATTTTATTGCTTGAAAATTTTGAAGGTTAAATTTCAAGGACCCTCCTCAAGTTGATTTAAATAGAGTGAATAAAAATGAAGTAAACTCAGAACAAGCTTGTTAACTGAACATACAAATTTGAAGGTAGAATATTCTAATCAGATTTTCAATAACATACTTACATTGATTGCATTTGATATTGTTCTGGCATGGAAGAACTCCACTCCTTGATTAAGTCAAAGAAAGACAGATTAGCACATACAGACACTACTAAAGGTCAAGATATACTGTTTTCATGAGAATATGTTAAAGAACATATTATTTGTTTTTGAATTCCAATAAATTGAAACACCATGTAATTCCACTAGAAATAGCTAATTATTGTGCAACCTCTTGATGTATTGTGTTGTTAACACAGTCCCTTATGCTAGAATATTAATAAGAAACCAAGAAAAGAAACTTACAAGTTGTTTTTCGCTGATGAACTTCGGAACAAGTTTAGGTTTAGATTCCTGGTGAAGTAACAACAAGTACAATGAATATCGGCAATTAGATCCACCACATGATAGTATAACACAAAGAAGTAAACATAGCAGATCATTGTTCACTAGAAAAGAGAAATATACTGACGGTGCCTCCCGACAAGCAGGCTGCTCGGAGTTTGGCCAATTAAAATTATTGTATGAAAGATCCCTGAATGCAAGAAAGAATAAGAAGGGTAAATTTCCTGTAAAATGATGAAGCAATCGAGAGATACATGATGATGTACTTCTATAAATTAATCTTTGTTTTAAAAACAACAATTAGTGTTTGAAAAGAGATTGGGGCATCAGAGTAAATGATGACTGTGCATCACCCCTCATTATCACCTTAAAGTATTTGATATGATATCTTGCTCTAACACAAGTATATTGAAAAGGAAATATTTTTCTGATACAAAAATATTGAATATCCATGAGATAAGATACGCACACATTAGTTCCTTTCCTCAAGATTGATTCTGGTATATTCCCACTGAGAGAGTTGCCACTTAGAAAGCTGATAAAGTTGAGATCAATCAGTCAGCGTGCTGGACATTGTGAACTTAAACTCCATAAATCTAGAAATTTGGTTTCATTAACTTACATGAATTTCATACTCCCAGCGATTGGGACATTGGAAAGTTCCCCAGTTAGGTTGTTAAAACTGAGATCCCTATCCAAAATCACAAGATAAATCATAAAATTTATGAGCATGTAGGTAAATTTAGGTTGTCACAACATCTGCTTATTTAGTTTGTGCAGTAAACATTAATTTTGCTTTACAACAATAGAGCATATCAGTAGATATACAAGAGTAAAGAACTCTAGGTAACTTACTTTTGAAATCTACAAGGACTTAAAAGTGAATGGAGAAAGCCACAACTTATGCATAGAACATAAACGGAATTTTAGTTAGGTACAAACATTGGAAAGAAATATCCAATTACATAATCAAATTCAGAAAATTTTATTTAAGCAGTTTTCTTTTAAGATTAACCATTCAAGACGATTTTAAACTTCAATAAATGAATGTTAAATGATGAGAATTTTACTTGAGAAAATGGTGCAGAATCAGTTACTCTGCAAATATGTATTATGGTATTAGCCTCATGGATTTGACTTCCTTGATTTTGGTATTCTACATGAGGTAAAAATCATCTTTATTAGACATATTGAAATAGCAATTTATAAGAGGTAGTGGAATGTGGAATCATTAGAAGTCTTGTTCTGTAGAGGATGCATGAAACTTCAGTCCAATTCAAGCTACTTCATGGAAGTCCACTCTTAAAAATCCAGTTTTCCATTAGTCAAATTATGCAGATATTAACAAATTTCATATAAAAATACAAGATCTGTTATTTCTAGCAGATATAAGATCCTTTTTAGATGTGTCTTCTTTGATTTTTAGAGGTTGATGGCTTCTTTAAATCTCCATCAATTTTTACTTAATATCATGTCTTGTATGTTTGGGGTAATACAACTATATTAAGTGTGCCACAACTGATGCATGAGATACACAAGACAGAAGTATTTTAATTGTATTCCAAATGCACAAAGGCAGAGGTATTCATCCACACATGCTAAGTCTGGTTTACAGTTTTCAAGTATATATCAATTTCAAATTTCAAATTGTAAATATAACATACTTACAAAACTCGCAGAGTATTAATTCCCCAAATATATGAAGGTATCTCTCCAGAAATACTACAGTTCCTTAAACTTCTGTAAATCCAAAGTTAATTGTGTCTGAGTTAACAACTCTTAGGTGAATAACTTTACTTCGTCACCAGCATGATATAAATAAGCAAGAAACTTACAAACGTGTAAGTGCGGTCAAGTTTTGAATCTCAGGAAAGGTCTGATTTGTTCCATTTATGTCACTAATCCTCCTGTATATAGCAGTGAATTATCAATAGATCTTTTTAAGAAGCAATCAGAGTTGTAAATCATTCTATTACTCTAGTAGAAAAGTTAAGAAATATTCACTCACAATTGTTTTAGGTTTTTCAAACCAGAGATGGATGATGGAATAGGTCCTTCTAGTCCACTACCTTGTAATTCTCTGCATTAGTATATAAACTATAAACCAATCAAGAGCATTCAAGAGCTGGAATATGCAAGTTGGAAAACCTTAGGAAAGTATAGGATCTTACAGTCTATCGATGACCTTCCAGCTTTGAAAAATATCTGGAATACTCCCATTGAAGTTATTGTCATTAATCCTACTGCATCAAGCAACAATAAATGGCACACAGCTTAAGCTTCTGCCAAATTTTGAAAGTAATCTTAAAATAATTTTGTGAAAAGCTTACAAGTCTGTTAAATTTTTCAGCTCAGCTAATTCCATTGGCAAATTTCCCGTCAAGTTATTGGATGATAGTCTCCTGCAATGAAAAATTAAGTGATACTTCAACAAATACACTGCTTGCAAGGAAAAAACTGAACATAAAGAAGCCTTGTAAATGACTTACAGTGTTTCCAAGTTAACCAACTTCCCAAGCTGAGTAGGGACTGTCCCGGAAAATTGGTTTGCCTCAATGTCCCTGGTAAATTGATGTATTGAGTAGCTAATAGAACACATTTGTTTAAAGGCTCCAACAAACTCATATGAAGAATATGCACACACACATGCATGTACACATATCTGGAAAATAATCTAAAGTGTGACTGAAGCATTAGATGGAAAACTATTCAACCATTCACAGTTTCACACAGATCCAGGAAGCAAAAGCATTAGAATTTAGAAATAGAAAACTATCTCCTCAATCAAAAAGCAATATTTGTTCTTTCTTTCTGTCAAATAAAAATAGATAGTTTGAGAGTTCATAAAATTCGAAAATATATATGTTATTGACCTATGACCATGACATCGTATTAACGCCCCAAACAAATTTGTGTAAGCAAAGAATTAAAAACTTACAAATATGTGAGACTGGTTATACTTCCCAAATCGCTTGGTATGTTGCCTGATAATCTGTTTCCGAAAAGAGAGCTGCATTGACAATTATCAATTATTGATTAATTCAACAAGAAAAAAATGTGTTGTATTTGATTAGTCTGATCAGAAAGATGTCGATATAGCTTACATGAACTTCCACTGCATTGAAGACCATGCAACTGGTATTGACCCATTTAAGTAGTTGTAAGCCAAATCACTGCAAACCACCAACAACATTGATCTAACTTCAGAATGTTTCACATTTTTTTTATGTGGTTTCTAACTTTCCAATTACCAATAATAAGAAACAATAAATAAATTAGGATCATATCACCAAACAAATCACAACTCTTGTGAATTAAAACAAGAGTAGCTTTATGATATTTTCTTACATATACTTAACAAACCAATGATCAGAGCATGCATTTTCCATTAACTTAATTGTTATACTACTCACATGTAGACTTCAAATTTATGTGGTTCATTGTTGAAAGGCAATTATTCCCAAAAGTTGGCCATGGCCGAAACACACGCAAAAATACACGCATGGATCTACTACAAACAGATCCTAAATTAGTACAGCCTCCATCATTTAAAATTTGAACACGTAACCTCTTTCGATCAAATAAGCTCCACCAATACCATGTTAAAAAATAAAAAATAAAATAAAATAATTTGACACAGAAAATCTCAAAAAAGTAATTTTGAACACTGGCAAATTGAAGATTCGTGAGCACACAATAATTAGGCTTCCCATTTGAAATGAATCAGACATTTTAGAATGTTACAACTCTTTTGACACTAAAGAGGAAAAAACTAATAAAATACTCAACAAATGACTTGAAAAATGCATATAAAAGCAATTTAAGACAATATTAATTCCTAGTTTGCCAAATACATAAATACATACATACATACATATATACATATACATGAATTATTGTTATTATACAAGAATGAGTAAGTGAAGGAGTGTGTATATATATAGCTCACATATGCTGGAGTTGGGGAAGCCGGACCACTTGATGTGGAAGAACTCCTGAAAGACTCCAACGCTTGAATATTCTGATAATGGAAAAAATACGCACAATTCATTAGTGAAAACCCAACAACATTGCAAAAATATTTTCAAAATAATTGAACTTTTATATTTACTATCAAAGATGAAAAAGGTAAAGGAAAACTTACAAGGTTGTAATGTGGGGTGTATTGTTAAGAGTGCTGCAAGTAATCTCTGTGGTGGGTTCTGCTTCAGCATCAGAAACAGGTGTCACCTCATACCCACAAGCACTGCCATCGAAACTCCAATTAGTAGCTCCCATTGTTTTCACTATTTCATTCAGTGCATCAACTACACCACAACACAATCAACCATTTCAAATTCAGTATCACAAAGTGGGCCTAAACAAACCCAGCCAAGCCCAATATTGCTTCTTCTTCTGCTTATTATTATTATTATTATTTTTAATGAAAATTGCTAAAAATGACCCTCATTCTTATGTGAAATTTGTTTATGACAGCACGGAAAATTGTTATGGTTAATAACCACATTGTAAAATTTCATTTCAATCCCTAACCTTAATATTACCATAATACCCTCGTCATATATAAACCTCCTTCCTCCCTCTGTGATAATTGCTAAATTGCTAAAAATAACCATCTTTCTTAAATGGAATTTGTTTGTGACCACACAGCGAAGATAATATGATCACTTTGGTGACTCCAGCTAGATTATTATTGGCAAAAACAAAGTATATATAGCAACACATATAGAAAAAGGTTTTCTAATTAAATTCTGATAAATTAATATCAAAGAACAACAACATATAATTAATAACAAGTAAACTTAAAGGAACAAATTTTGATATATACCTTCAGACTGAGGAAGCAGCTGCTGAGCATCAACAAAGAACTGCCTCCCAAGCAAACCCAGAGATACGAGGAGTAGAGATTCGAAGAACACGACGAATAACATCTTCGAATACGGAAAAGAAAAAAACGAATTCGATCAAGGTGATCTGATCAGTTCATGTTTTTGTTGTATGTATGTTTGTAGAGAGCAAAGCAAGGCAAGCAAGCTAGGCAGGAAGATTCAAATTAAAAGAGAGTTGGATTGGATATTATATATATATATATATATATATATATATATATATTTCTTTTCTCCTCAGCGTGTACTAATATAACTTCATCGGTGTATTGTATGTGGATCCTAGATTATGGAGAAGTTTTGACAAGTGCATACACTTTGAGTCAAAGCATGTAAATCTATTAGTCAACATCCAACGTATATAGAGTTATATCAAGACGCACTGATTTGAAAATTTTTCAATATATATATACGGTCTCATTCTGGTCAATGTGCATTGATGTAACTACATCAATACCAATGCATGTGGACCACTGATTATGTAGAAGTTTTGACAAATACATACACTTTGAATCAAATTATGTAAATCTAATGATCCACCTCTAATGCATTGATAAAGTTATATCAGTGCGCTATATAGATCAAGCGTAAAATTCCGGTACGTGTGTTAATAATCTTGACTAGTATGTAATCTAGAATGAAATTCAAGTCAACACACTCAATCAATTGGGTAATTAATAATATTCTAAAAGGTTTGTTATTACTTATTATGGCTGCTACCGTACTTGTAATTTATAGAAGATCAAAAAACGTGCATGAATGTTGTGACCAGTAAGCCTGTGTTTGGTGGTACTAGAATCTTGCATTTTTTATTTTCAATTGTAATGTCATTATCTACTGACTACTGTAGCAAATTGAAAATTTCAAAAACTAAGAATCCAGGTTAAAGTGCTTGTCAGCCGCAATTATAAATAAAGAACAGAAATTCAAATTGAATTCATTATATATATATATATATATATATATATTTTAAAGAAAGGGCTTATGATAAAATTTATAAAATTATTTATAAAATTTTCGTAAAGAGCTTTTTTTTTTTTAAAAAAAAATAATTTTAATATATATATTTTTTTTGTATTTTCTGGAAAAAGAGGTTCCTTCGGTTGCAACTAATCTATATATATATATTTATACGGTTCCGTTCACATTAATACGTACTGATGTAACTATATTAATACCAATACATGTGGACCATTGATTATGGAGAAATTTTGATAAATGCATACACTTTGAGTCAAAACATGTAAATCTAATGGTCCACATCCAACCCACTGATCATGAAGTTATATCAATACGCACCGATGTGAACGGGACCGTATAAATATATATATAAACAAAAGAAAAAGTAGAATTTGTTAGGTGTATTAATAAAAAGTTTGTTTAATTAAACACAAACTTATTTGTTGCTGGCTTGCAGTCGACAGTATTTCAAACTTCACTAGTTTTGAATTTTGATTATAAAGGAGCTTTGAGCCTTTGAAACAATTTTTGACAAATAAATTAAGGGTAGTGTTAATTTGTGTCATAGGAGTATATGTTAATAACTAAAAATTTACTATAAAAAAAACTCATTAAACATATTAATAGAAATAAAATAATTAATTAAATATTTTTTATTATAATAAAATTATAATTGTTATTCTATACGGCACATATTAACACTACCTATAAATTAAATATCAAACAATAAGTCGGCCAAACTCAAAATCAGTTTAATTGGAATTGTGAATGCACTCCCAAAAATTTCCTTAAAAAAAATCAGATTGGTCGAGAATGACCACAAACATATGTTTCCTTTAAAGTTAAAAGGAGAAAATCTTGGCTGGACGGTCCCATACACGTTGTTATGAGATCGTCCAATAAGAGTTTGTCACAAGTGATTTAAAAGTCTGTCACAGATGTACCACATATTCTCCAATATATATGTGGTAAATTTTTATTGGACGATCTCATATCCACTTGTATCGAACCGTCCCAGTCAAGATTTTCTCAAGTTAAGAACATGTATTAGCGTAGTAGTTGTAGACCCAACATGCATTAATTAATGTTTGAACCATTTGATTTGACTTCCTAAGATATTTCTCAAATCTCAATTAGTGTAACAAATTCTCATTTAGGGTTCTCTATAAAATCAACGTAGAAAAGTCTTCCAAATCCCAATAACATTAATTATCATTAACTTTTCTATATCTATACTGTATATAGAAGGGAGAGTTGTCGGCTGTAATTATAGTACCCTTTTAATTTGTTTGATTTTTCTTTTTTAAATTTGTTTTAAAAGTATAATTATAAATATAACCCTTAAAGTTTATATAATTACTTCATAGACAGGTTTTAGTAAGATTTTAATTATAACATCCTTATATTTTCTTTAAAAGTCAAATGATGAATACTAACATTCGAGTTTATAGAATTACTTAATAAACATATCTTAGTAATAGTAGCACAACAGGGATTGTATAGTAATTTTCAAGATTTATCTTAATTTAAAATTCTAAATAAATTAAATCATTGTTAAATAGTTTACCCCAATTATTATGAATTTATATGGAATTTATTTGAGTTTGTAGAATTACTTAATAGAAATGTTTTAGTAATAGAGACACATAATAATATGGACTAGACCCAAATTAATAGGTATTTGAATTGATTATTATTTTATATTGTAAAATAAGATAGAGGATGAAAATATAATTTTTTATGCATTTAATGACTTGAAAAGGAATAAGAAATATTATAAGGGTACAAATTTAATTTTTCATGCAACTTGATAACTTATATATAAATATATATACAGGGGAAGTTTATAAGTGAAAGAAAAAAAAAAAAAAAAATATATATATATATATATATATATATATGGGAGATTTGACTGCAAGCGGTGGATTCATCTGATAAGGAAGATATGGATATCAGTTGTTAAAGAGTTAAATAATCATTTCATCACAATTTATGCAATTCAGTTGAAAAGTACTTTTGGATATAAAAAAATATAATTTAGTTGCTGAATTTAAATTGTTGAGATGCTCAATAAAATTTGCAAACAATTGTATATGGATTACCATTGTTAAATCTTCGTGAGAAGAATCTCTTTTGAGGTAAGTGTAGAAAAGTTTCTTGTCAAACTCATGAATTTAAAACTTTATCAGGTGTTATATCAATGTAATAACATTTACATAAATTAAAACTATACCGTGTTATATTAACATCTCTTATTTTTTGAGAATATATATATTTGCAAATATGAAACTCAAATACTAATTTAAGCACATGCCTTGCATGTGCCCCAATACCTAGTTTAAAGAAAAAGACGTGTGAAACAATATCATGACTCAAAAATGAGATGATACTCAAAATAATACGTATATGATTTGAATACCTACAAATATAATCGTATCTTTTGCTTATCTTTTTAGAATTTAGATCATTTGATCTTTTTCCTTACAATGAATTTATGGTTAAGATGTGATTGATTTCAACAATCACTTTATCAACAATCAATCACATGCTTTAAAAAGATCAGAAAAAAGATAAGATCAGTAGATGATCCAAATCCATCTTTTTTAGAGTGAGCTAAAACTTACAAAGCCAGTCTCATCAGTTATCAAGGGCATGATTCTTAATTTTTCATATTTAATCAAACCTATTTTACTGTTACAAAACTGTTTATTTCTCCTAAATTAGGGTTGCATGGCATTAAATCTTGCATCTACCTATCAAAAAGAATGAATGCAAGATGGCAATGGGGATGGACGACAATATCGTAGTATCCTAGTTTTTATCCAAAAAAGAAAGAACGGACTTGAAATAAGAAAACATCTCCAAACTAGGAGATTTTCTGTTTACGATCTATTTTTTTTTTATTTATTATTATTTACAATTTTTATAAATACATCTTATTCTAAAAATTTTAAAAATTTTCAAAAGACAATTTATTTTTTCTAAAATTATTTCTTTTATCTTTTGACACTCCATTTAAAAAAAATTTAATTAATTAATTAAATAAATCCAAAAATTATAAGATCAAATGAGGATATTTCTTGAATTAAAACAATTCATAATTTGGGATTGTATCTAAAACCCTAAAACGCAATAATTTCAATCATCCAATTTAAAAAAAAAAAAAAAATTCAATCATCTCATTTTAATTCAAACAAATCAAACAATTAATCAAATTCTTAACTTATAGAATATATATAAGAAGATGAATCAATCATATCCTATTAAATATACATAAACCTCTAATATGAATATTTGGATTTAGGACCTGGATCCTCTAGAGAACCTTTTACGTCATAAATTATTTTTAACGTAGTGGATCGAAGTTCTATTAACCAATATATTAATTTTTTTTTAGAATAAAATTCTCTGCGTAAAGAAGTAACATGTGTAATTTATTTTATTTTTGAATTCTTTGCACCATCAAATTAAATTTTTAGTATAGAATAATTAAAGTTTAAAATCACACTAACTTATAAACCAACATGCTTGACGGTTTGAGAGATTTTCTATTAAAAAACTTCATGCAACCTCCAAATAGTAAGAAGGATTACTTTCAAAAAAGAAAAAAAAGAAGAAGGATGTTTCAAAAAATAAATAGAAAGAAAGAAAAAAAGAAAAAAAAGAAAAAACAATGATGAAATGTGTCTCTGAGTCTCTCAAGCCATAATACAATACAGTGTTTGCATCAAACATTGTATTGTATTGTTTTAATTCATTTTAAATAGCTAGTACAATACAATACAATACAAGCCAACAAACACCGTATTAGCTAATACATTATATTTGATGGTATTATGTTTTATTGTATTAGAGAAAAACACTTTTTATTTCTCTCTATTTTTCAACAAATATGAAATATTGAAGAAATATGTGCTATGTTATTAATATATTTTTTTAAATTTCAAAATTATATAGGAAATATTTATTTTATTTGTAAAAATATTAGTTATTTAAATTTTTTGTTTCAATTAAAATAAAATTATTTATTGATTTATTCATGAGAAGGATATTTAAAATTAATTATTAACTATTTTTTAAAAAAATAATATATTTTTATAATATAATAAAATACAATAAAATAATATATGAATAACTTAATACGATATAATACAGAGCATCACCAAACACTGGTTTGTATTAACAATAATACAGTCCAATCCAATCCAATCCAATCCAATACGGTATGTCAAACGAGCCCTCAACCATTTATGATTTTCTTCTGGTTGCATATATCAGGCTCCATCATTTCCCAACCAAGAAAAACTTTATAATATTGGAAGAAAAGAAGAAGATATTTTAGGGTGTTAGGATTATGCTCGATAGCAAGAGTGTAATATTATTTTTGTCAATCTTTTCATATTAATAAAATGATTTATGTGTAACAAATTTTATAGCATTTATAGTTTAATTATTATAATTGTCAAAAGTAGATAATCATAAGGTCAAAAGACTATGAGATATGAAAAATTGTTTGTACATCTGGATATGTATGAGGTAGACACAATTATTTAGTTAGTCTTGAATATTGTTCACAACTTAAAATAAAGGTTGGACACCTTTACCTTGTTAAAGTTGTAGATTCTTTTGCTAGCATTTGAGTGAGATCAAATAAGATATTATGAGTCTAAAATCATCAAAGTGTCTTTGAGTAAAAGAATCTAGTGCAATAGGTGCATTGAATAGGATCATAATGAAATACTTTATCTAGAACCGTCAATGGATAAAGTTTTCATTATAAGGGCAATCAGAGAGTCTATCTTAATCCTGAGATAAATGATAGACTTATAGTTACAAGTGTTATCATTTTAGCTATCAATGAGTATGATTATATAGCATAGTTTATCCTCGATATTTTGGTGGTATTCATTTGATAATCGATAGAGGACTTTATTTATATATATGAACATCGTGACTCCATTTATTAAATGAGAGTATAATATTATCATATGGATGTTTTGAGGTATTGGATATTAAATCTTAACGTTAAGTTTTCGATAATGACTATTGAAACATGGTTTTTGGACAAGTCAAAATATCCAAGTTCAAAATGTAGTCATATGAGTAAATATGGTAACTATGAGAGCTATAGGCTGTCTATGAGCTCTTGACGATTATTGATATTATTCACGAGATTACACTATCTTCAATAAGATTGTCTAGGGTTTGAATGAGAAACATTTACTTATTCTATCTTTATTTAAGAGTACAATTTTAGCTCTTTAGTTGAATTAGCTAAAATTAATAGATCGGACCTAAGTGGATCATTTGTTGATTGTGATTGGGTTATGTCTATTGAAGCTTAAATTTAGATAGCCCACCAAGATTTCCAATCCACACGGAATTGCATGGATCACTTGATATATTCTACCAGACTAATTCATGGGTCCATCTAAAATTGTATTTAATTCATTAAGAATATAATTTACATATTATTTATTTAATGGACTGTTAAATTATATTAATGTATTAATGAAAGGTATGTGCGCTTGTTTTTTTAGTAAGAATGAGTCTAGTTCACATGTGGGCTTTTTATTTAAAGTCTAATGGATTAAATAAAATAGAAAAACAATATATGGCCCATGTATGGTACTTGGACGGCAAGGCTATTATATTAGTCTAATATATTATTTTATTTTATTATTTAATTAAATGGAAGTTAATTAATTAATTATTTATTTATTTAATTAATAATCAAAATCTTTTTCTGACTAGGAAATATGTTTCTTAGTAGTATACTATTATTGGTAGTATAAAAGGAATCAAAAACTTTATTTGGTAAGTAAATAAAATGATTTTTTATTTATCTAATCAAATTATGAATTCTTTGATATAGTCATAAAAGAATGAAACACTAAATAGTTGGATTAGGGTTAGGATTCTAAGATTGATAGGTATTTTGGTAAAAACACAAATCCTCCTTAAAGGAGAATTAGGCCAAACCTAAATTCCCATCGATAGAATTCGGCCAACCCTATTAAAAAAGGAAGAGGAGTTCGGCCACACCCCTAACACACACACACACACACACACACACACACACACACACACACACACACACATATATGTAGTGATAGAATTCGGCCACCTCTAAGGCTTGCTTGAGACTTATTTTTCTTTAGCTAGAAAATTAGAATCCATCTCTTAGACTATGGTGAGAAATTCCGGCCAAAGAGAGAAAGTGAGAAGAACGTTTTTATTTCGATAGTGCATTAGTAGCTTTTACATCAAAAGACTTTGTGTACAACTTCGAATAAGGTTCACATGAGTTTCGATCAAAAGATTAATAATTCAAAAGTGACCGGAACGTTCTTTGTTATCTCTTGGAAGTTTTGTGACTAACGAAAAAGAAAAAGTTTTTGTTATCCATCTTCAGGTACTCAATTCAAAGAAAGGGAGACCACGCTCCTAGACGATTCATGTTCATGATTGGATTGGAAGATCTTGCGGATTACCATCAACGCAACGTCAATCGGATCACGCGACAAAGGTACGGTACTTTTGTTTATATGTTAATTTAATTAAGGGTTAAGGTTCATCTTTTAAAAGGGAAAATTTTTGTTATATACTAAACCTATTTTTCGCATTCCGTTGCGCATATAAACCGTTTTTCCCTACAATTGGTATCAGAGCCTTGGTTGTACCCTTGATTAATTAATGTATGTACATACGTGGATCTATTTCTTTTTATTGATTATATGCATGTTTTAGAAAGAGATGACACTCTAGGTATTCTCATATATAATTACATGTGGAATGTATGGATTTATATATGTTATGATTATATGATTGTTGTTGCTCGATTTTGGTCCTAGAATTTCAATGTATTTTTTGTTTCGGAATTGTAACAAGAAGGGTGGTCTATTATCGCCATAATTCCTTCTTGGTAGTTGCTAAGTTTTTATTTTATTTTTGCTATTGTAATAAAGTTACTGCAGAAAATATTGTATTAAAATTCTGCACTATATATATTATTAAATACTGCAGTATTTTTTTTTTAAAAAAAAATTGGTAATTATTAAAAAAAAAAACTGTTGTAATATATTCAAGTTTCGAAGATTCGAAGAGTTGAAGAATTGGAAGCAAGAATAGGAAGCAACCGGAACCTATCCTACACCGTGCGCACCAAAGCAACAAGCGAGCGCGCAAACAAGCGTGCAGCTGCATTTGTTGTGGTGTGGGGCGCACGGCTGCCCATGGGGGCTTGGTGCATGCGCACGCCCATGGGAGGGGCAGCCAAGGTGCACGCACGAGTTGGCCTTGAAGACTTGTTCGCCAAGTTAGGGTTTTAGTATTCCAAACATATGTAATTTACTTGCTTTTCTAGGATGGACCAAAATTGTGGCTATTTATTTTTCGTAAATATTACAATATTTGTTATTGTTTGATAACATGTCATATAGAATAGGAGTGCCACTCATATATCTCTTTTGGTATGAACATGCATTGAATGATTTAGGTATCTAATTGACATCTAGATAACTTGGTGAATCATTCTATGGAATTTAATCACACACTTTAAATAATTGAGTGGAAGAAGGTGTTTTGAAACACCTATGGCCTCCAAGGTTAGTTTAGCTTTATGTTTCGTGTGATAACCCCCCAAAGGGTATCCATGAATGAAATTTAGCAAAATACTTCCTTACAAGGATAGACTAGACAATTGACTCAAACGAGATCTACTCTCAAATGGGGGATTTTCGTAAGGGAAAATTGAGGGTCGATATCTTGGTAACACACTCAATGTGATTTTATTGATATTCTCCCAAGAGTTCTTGTCAACAAAATTACAAGGCTAAAATTGAAAACACTGGTTGTTATGATAACAATTAGGTGGGACCTAGTCCAACTAGTAAATAGTGCGAACTCCCAAAGGAGGCATGACATTTATGGGTATTGGATCATCGTTGAATTTTTATGATTGAATTATTTAATTAATTCAAGATAAATATTCGAAAGTGCTTTATCATGATTATTTACTTATATATGTTTTTGTTTTATTCAGAAATCATGACCCCATCCCTAATCAATATCTTAAAAAATAATACTTTAACTGTAGATAATTATGTCACATGGAAAAAGAAAATTGGGTTGTTGCTGCAAGTTGAAAAACATAAGTTTGTTCTGTCTACTCCTAAAACACCTGCTCAAACTTATGAATCCCATATTCATATGGTTGGTAAAGTTGCTACTGTTAAAACCCGTAAAAAGGTCAAGAAACAACCGAAGAAAAAGCAACTTGAGCCTACCAAGAATGAGACCAAAAAAGTAACCAAGATTAAATGGAAATGCTTCTTTTGTGGTGAAAAGGGACATTGGAAAAGAAATTGCCCAAAGTCTCAGAACAAGAAAGAACAGGGTAATATTAATTATCTTGAAACATGTTTTCTGGCAGATTCTACAAATTCTTGGATCATAGACTCTAGAGCCACAAATCATGTTTGTAATTCCTTGTAGGGGTTCTAGGAAAGGAAAAGGCTGAATACAAATGAAATCAACTTGTGTTTGGGCAACGAAACATTGGTGTTTGCCAATGCAGTGAGAGATATCAGAATTAATTTAGATTCTAGTATTCATTTAGATTTGATAGACGTTTATTATGTACCTCAATTCAAGAGAAATTTAATTTCAGTTTCTTGTTTGAATAAATTTGGGTATTCAGTTACTTTTAATAAAGATTTTATTATTAGTAAGAATAACAAATTTGTTTGCAACGGTACATTGGAAAACAACTTATTCTTTTTACATAAAAATATCTTTCACTTGTTAGACACAGAATCAATATAACCTAATCATAAAAGAATAAAATTATCAAGAGATTAAACCTACCTATGACATTTGTGCCTATGTCATATTAACCTTAATAAAAGATTGGTTTGTGATGGACTTTTAAGTGACTTAAAGGGCATGATCTACCAATTTGTGAATTCTGTTTGGAAGGTAAGATGACCAAAAGGTCGTTTACGACCAAAGGCACAAAAGCCACTAAATGTTTAGGATTAATACACACTGATGTATGTGGTCCTATGAGCATTCAAGCTAGAGGTGGATATGAGTACTTCATCACTTTCACAGATGATTTCTTGAGATTTGGCTATGAATATCTCATGAAACATAAGTCGGATGCTTTTGACATGTTCAAAACATTTAAAGTTGAAGTAGAAAATCAGCTTGAGAAACACATTAAAATCTTGAGATCTGATCGTGGTGGAGAATATCTATCTGGTGAGTTTCAATAATATCTTATTGATAATGGGATAATTTCTCAATTTTTTACACCAGGTACACCTCAACAAAATGGGATGGCATAAAGGAAAAATAGAACTCTTTTAGACATGGTTAGGTCTATGTTGAGTTATTCAACGCTTCCAAATTCTTTTTGGGGATATGCTTTGCAAACTGCCATGTACATTCTAAACGATGTACCATTTAAGTTGGTTACTCAAACACCGCATGAGTTGTGGGCTGGGCAAAAGCCTAGTTTACAACACTTAAGGATATTTGGTTATCCTGCACATGTGTTAAAAGGAAAAACATAAAAGATGGAGTCCCGTTCGGAAACATGCATATTTGTGGGGTATCCAAAAAGAACAAAAAGATATTATTTCTATATTCCTTCAGATCTTAAAGTATTTGTTTCGACAAATGCTAAATTTCTAGAAGAGGACTATATGAATCATTTTGTACCTAAAAGTAGAATTGTCCTGAATGAGATGTCAGGAGATACAATTCTATAAGAGGTTTCACATCCTAGCCCAATTGTAAGTTCCGCACTATCACAAGATCAACAACCTACCATTCTTCGTCGTAGTGGGAGGGTTAGTAGAAAACCCAAGAGATACATCGGTTTAGGAGAATCAGTGGAGAATCTCCTAGATGATGATGATCCCTACATGTATAAGGAAGCAATGGGGGATATTGACTGTCGCCGTTGACAAAAGGCAATGCAATATGAAATTGAATCTATGTTTAATAACATGCCTAAAGGGATAAAACTCATTGTGTGCAAGTGGGTATACAAGAGGAAAAGAGGTATGGATGGAAAGGTAGAAACCTTCAAAGCTAGATTAGTAGTTAAAGGTTACACATAGAAGGAAGGTATCGATTATAAGGAAACCTTCTCTCTTGTGCCCATGCTTAAATCCATTAGGATACTCTTATCTATTGCAACATCTCTAGATCTAGAGATTTGGCAAATAGACGTTAAGACAGCTTTCCTTAATGAACGTCTTAACGAAAGCATCTATATGATGCAACCAGAAGGATTTATTTAAAAAGGTTAAGAAGAAAGGTATGCAAGTTACAAAAATCCATATCTGGATTAAAGCAAGCATTCAGATCCTGGAACATAAGGTTCGATCAAGTAGTGAAAGGTTTTGGATTTATTCAAAACCTTGACGAACCCTGTGTGTACAAAAGGATTAAAGGTGATAAGTTGGTTTTCCTAGTTCTTTATGTTGATGATATACTACTCATCGAAAACGATGTAGGTGTATTGGCATCAATGAAAGAATGGTTAGTAAAACAATTTGATATGAAGGACTTAGAAGAAGCAAGTTATATTCTTGGTATCCAAGTAATAAGGGATAGAAAGAATAGAACGATTGCATTATCCCAAACTTCATATATAGATAAAATCTTGTCTAGATTCTCCATGCAAGATTCCAAGAAATGTATGTTACCTTTTAGACATGGAATCAAACTTTCTAAAGAACATGTTCCTAAGAATGAGCATGAAGAGCAATTCATGAGTAAAGTTCCATATGCATCGGTAGTTGGAAGTCTCATGTATGCAATCCTCTGTACTAGACCAGATATTTGTTTTGCTATTGGCATAGTTAGCAATTTTCAATTGAGACCTAGTCTTGATCACTGGACGGCAGTCAAATATATTTTTAAGTTTCTCAAGAGAATGAGAGATAATATGTTTGTATACTTAGGAGGGGATTTAATTCCCATTGGGTATACAGATTCTTATTTCTAGTCGGATTCTGACTCTAGAAAATCCACATCAAGATTTGTGTTTACTCTTGGAGGAGGAGCAATCATATGGAGGAGTATCAAGCAATCTTGTATTGCTGATTCCACTATGGAAGCTGAGTATGTTGCCGTATGCGAAGCTGCCAAAAAGGTTGTTTGGCTCCGCTAATTCTTGATTGAATTGAAAGTGGTTCCCAATGTGAATAAGCAGATCGCTATCTACTATGACAACAATGGAGCAGTGGCTAATTCGAGAAAACCAAGAAGTCATAAGAGAGGAAGACACATTAAGAGGAGGTATCATATTTTAAGGGAAATTGTGCATAGGGGTGATGTGACGATTACCAAAATCGCGTCAGTAGAAAATCTAGCGGATCCCTTCACAAAATCTCTACCTCAGAAGAGTTTTGATGGGCACCTAGAGAACATGAGAATGAGAGATATGAAATACTTGCTATAGAGCAAGTGGGAGATTGTTAGGATTATGCTCGATAGCAAGAGTGTAATATTGTTTTTGACAATATTTTCATATTAATAAATTGATTTCTGTTTTAACAAATCTTATAGCATTTATAGTTTAATTATTATAATTGTCAAAAGTAGATAATCATAAGGTCAAAAGACTATGAGTAGAGATGCACATTTTTCCCCGGGACCCTAATTCCCCGTGTCCCCATCCCCATTTGGGGGGTTTTTTTTTTGTTGGAAAAAATGGGAAATTGGGGGGGAGGGGGGATGAAAATCATCCCTAAATTGAAATGGGGATGGAGCTGGGGGGACCCCTCCCCATCCCCGTCCCCATCCCCATTTCCCTATTTTTCCCACAATTATATTGAAATGAGGATGGGGATTGGGGGACCCCTCCCCATTTCCCCATTTCCCCCACAATTATATTGAAATGATGATGGGGATGGGGGGACTCTCCTCAATCTCCATTTCTCTATTTCCTCCAAACATATATAAATATAATTATAATATATATATTTATTTTATTTTTTTTTATTCTTTGAAAACCCTAACTCCTTAAGTATATATACATATTTTATATAAAATGCACTAATGAATTTTATTTTGTATTTGTAATTGAATGTTTATTTTTTTAGTTTAATTTATAAATTTTAGCCAAATAGGGAAATGAGAGAATGAGAGGAACGGGGGAAACATGGAAATAGAGAAAAACGTAGAAAATGGGAAATTGGGGATGTGGATGGATATAGGTCCACCCAAAATTCATCATCCCTATTTTCCCAAATAGGGAAATGTGGGTGGGGGGTGGATGGGGGAAAGGTCTAGGATGGGGATAGGGTTGGGGGGGGGGGGGGGGGGCGGGCGTGCATCTCTAACTATGAGATATGAAGAATTGTTCGTACATCTGGATATATATGAGGTAGACACAATTCTTTAGTTAATCTTGACTATTGTTCATAACTTAAGATAAAGGTTGGACACCTTTACTTTGTTAACATTGTAGATTCTTTGCTAGCATTTGAGTGGGATCAAATGAGATATGATCAGTCTAAAATCATCAAAGTGTCTTTGAGTAAAAGAATATAGTGCACTAGGTGCATTGAATAGGATCACAATGAAATATTTTATCTGGAACCGTCAGTGGATACAAGTTTTCATTATGAGGGCAATCGGAGAGTCTATCTTAATCCTGAGATAAATGATAGATTTATAGTTACAAGTGTTATCATTTGAGCTATCAATGAGTACGATTATATAGCATAGTTTATCCTCGATAGTTTGGTGGTATTCATTTGATAATCGATAGATGACTTTATTTATAGATATGAACATCGTGGTTCTATTTATTAAATGAGAGTATAATATTATCATATGGATGTTTTGAGGTATTGGATATTAAATCTTAACGTTAAGTTTTTAATAGTGACTATTGAAATATGGTTTCTGGACAAGTCAAAATATCTAAGTTCAAAATATGGTCATATGAGTGAATATGATAACTAGGAGAGTTATAGACGGTCTATGAGCTCTTGGCGATCACTAATATTATTCACGAGGATACACTATCTTCAATATGATTGTCTAGGGTTTGAATGAGAAACATTTACTTGTTCTATCTTTATTTAAGAGTACATTTTTAGCTATTTAGTGGAATGAGCTAAAATTAATATATCAGACCTAAGTGAATAATTTGTTGATTGTAATTGAGCTATGTCTATTGAAGCTTAAATTTGGATAGCCCGCCAAGATCCTCAATTTACACGGACTTGCATGGATCACTTGATATATTCTACCAGACTAATTTATGGGTCCATCTAGAATTGTATTTAATACATTAAGAATATAATTTGCACATTATTTATTTAATGGGCTGTTAAAATTATATTAATGTATTAATTACAGGCATGTGGGATTGTTTCTCTTAGTAATAATGGGTTCAATTCATATGTGGGTTTTCTATTTAAAGTCTAATGGATTAAATAAAATAGAAAAATAATATATGGCCCATGTATGGTACTTGGGCAGCAAGGCTATTATATTAGTCTAATATATTATTTTATTTTATTATTTAATTAAATGGAAATTAATTAATGAATTATTTATTTATTTAATTAATAATCAAAATCTTTTTCTGATTAGGAAATATGTTTCTTAGTAGTACACTATTGTTGGCAGTTTAAAAGGAATCAAAGATTTTATTTGGTAAGTAAATAAATAAAAGGGTTTTTTATTTATATAATTAAATTATGAAGTTTTTGATATAGTCAAAAAAGAATAAAACGCTAAAGAGTTGGATTAGGGTTAGGATTCTAAGATTGATAGGTATTTTGGTGAAACACAAATCCTCCTTAAAGGAGAATTCGGCCAACCCTATTAAAAAAGGAACACACACACACACACACACATATATATATGTAGTGATAGAATTCGGCCACCTTTAAGGCTCGCTTGAGAGTTATTTTTCTTTAGCTTGGAAAATAGAATCCATCTCTTAGAATAATGTGAGAAATTTCGGCCAAAGAGAGAAAGTGAGGAGAACATTTTTATTTTGATGGTGCACTGGTAGCTTTTACATTAAAATCCTTTGTGCACAACTTCGAATAAGGTTCACGCGAGTTTCGATCAAAAGATTGATAATTCAAAAGTGACCAGAACGTTCTTTGTTATCTCTTGGAAGTTTTGTGACTAACGAAAAAGAAAAAGTTTTTGTTATTCATCTTCAGGTACTCAATTCAAAGAAAGGGAGACCACACTCCCAAGTGATCCACTTTCGTGATTGGATTGAAAGTTCTTGCAGAATACCATCGACGCAACGTCAATCGGATCATGCGACAAAGGTACAGTACTTTTGTTTATATGTTTATGTAATCAAGGGTTAAAGTTCATCTCTAAAAGGAAAATTTTTGTTATATACTAAACCTATTTTTCGTATTCTGCTGCGCGTATAAACTGTTTTTCCCTACAGTGGGTTTTTAAAACAATAAAAAAAAACACTAAAGATGAAAAAAAAAAAAGAAGCATTGTTTTATTAAAAAAAAAACACTATTTTGGATTGTTTTTAGAAATTATTTTTTTCTTATTTAGTAATTTTAATTAAAATTAAAATTATTATTAATTAAAAAAAATTAAAATAGAATGTAAACATATATTTTATAGATTGTTAATAGCATCACTTCCAAACCAGAAGAAAATCTTAAATGAAATGATTTTGCCATATTATTGGTCATATAAGATTTTGGGGTAATTACCCTGGTGGCCATCGAATTTTGCCACAACTATCAAAATGGCCACCAGATGGGGAAATGGATGAAAAATGACCATTTTTGGTAAACATTGTTACACTAATGGCCATTCCATCCAATTCCATTCATTTCCGTCCAATTCCATCCAATAAGTGGCATTTTGGTAAATATGAAGATGATATTAATTTATTTTAGATATTTTTTGGAAATCAATTTTTTCTTTTGTTTTTTTGAAACAAATAATTATATTTAGTGTTTACATATACATATAACATATCTCAAATATATATATATATATATATATATGTACATGTATATATATACATATATATTTCTTTTCAACCTATTTCAAATATATTTTATATAATTTTTAGATTTTGTAACCTTAATCTTCTCAGAAAAGAATATATATATATATATGTATATAATTTTTTTTTTTCAACTTATCTCAAATATAATTTTTAGAACTTTTAGATTTTGTAGTCTTAATCTTCTCAATATATATATATATATGTTTGAGATATGCTATACGTATATACACACTAAATATAATTATTGGTTTCAAAAAACAAAATAAAAAATTAATTTCTAAAAAACATCTAAAATAAATTAATGTCATCCATTTATTTACCAAAATGTCATTTATTGGATGAAATTGGATGAAAATGGATGGAATGACCATCAGTGTAACAATATTTATCAAAAATCGCTATTTTTAAACGAATTTCCTATTTAGTGGCCATTTTAATAGTGATGGGAAAATTCAATAACCACCAAGATAATTACCCCTTAAGATTTTTTCACTATGAGAAAATCTTATGTGAGATAGTCTCGATCATTGATGTGATCGTTAAATAAGATCGAACAACATTTCATTATTTACCATTAGGATAATCAAACGTGGCTCAATATTATTGGACGGTCTTACAAGTGACATGCTTGAGACCGTTTTACATGAGATTTTTTCACCAACTAGATTTCGTAATCTTGCAATACGTGGCAGCAGTTTATGCAAGCTACCGACGTGTCCTTCAAATGCCAAAAAAAGAGAAAAAAAAAAAAAAAACGCAAACTTGAACTGCAATCATTCTCAAATTCTCAGCTTTGATTTACTGTAAATAAATTCCACCCCTAAAACCCCAGACCCACCAAATCCAACCAACGACGACGATGACGAATTCTTCGACGCCTTCGACGATTTCCCTTTTTACGATTGCAATTGCAACGACCAATCACATCCATCCACGTCAGACTCCAACGAGATCCCCGCCTCCACCCTCCGCCGCCGTTCGCTCTCTCGCCGCCGAACCGAAGTTGACGACTCCAAAACGAGCTTTGGAGAGAGAAGCTACAAGATTTATCGGAAGTTGATAGAGAATGAAATCGATTTGGAGAGAAAATCTGAGTCCAGCACAGACCGAGCTGACTCGGCACCACCCGAGAGTGTCGAGAACGAGGAGTCGACGGTGACGACTGAGAATGATGTACGAGTGGGTGACTCAGTGGAATCAGTTGACTCACTGGGTGAGTCATTACTCATTAGAATCGTCGAGTTTGCTTGTTTATTTAGCTGGTTTGGTGATTAAAGCAGTTTCGTTTCAATTTAATTTGCTAATTAGCTTCGTTTTGTTTCCTATAGGGGTTTTATTTTTCTCATACATGATTATTGTCGATCCATTTCGTACTATAAAGCGTGGAAGAGAGTTTTTGTTGCTAAAATTGTACAATCTTTGCAAATTGAACTGTGGGTTTGTTAGTCCACTAGTTTCTGGGTTGTTAAAAGAGCACGAATCGGTATGGAAGCTGGTTTTTCGAATTGGATGGGGATTGTTTTGGGGTATTTATGTCGGTTTCATTTTGATTAGTGGGTTATTTATTAGGTATTTTGTGGAGGAACCGATCCAAATAAAGGAGACATTGAATTTTGATTATGAGGAGAATAGTCCGGTGGCATTGATACCGCTAATGTCTAGTTATGGTGCTTCTTGTGGTTTCAATTGTGAAGAGAATAAAGAGTCACGGGTTGTACCAATTGGTCATAAGTTACAGGTTACAGTTATTTTGACATTGCCAGAGTCAGAGTATAACAGAAATCTTGGGTTTTTTTCAAGGTAATTATTTGATTTCATTGAATCTAAAGTTTTTGAATCATTTGATGCTACGTGTTCTTTGGTGTTTTAATAAAGTTTATCGACATTCGGTTTATGGAATTATTACTTATGTTTTTGTGGTTAGCTCTGTTTCATGCTAGATTATGAGCTTTACTTGTGGTGGTTTGAAAGGCTTTTACAAAATTATACAGTTTAATTAATATCAAGTAACAAGCATTAATAATGCATTAACTCAATTTCTTAAGGGAAGGAAATTAAATTTCCAGCTAACACCATCTTTACTTTAGATGTGCCATGTGTGGAAGTTAGCATATTACAAAGTTTGCAACTTTGTTATTTCTATAGAGGATTAAGAGGACTTATAAAAAAAATAATAATAAATAAGGTGATACAACAATTCCTTCTTCCTTCCTTGATTGCAGACTTGCAGTGAATGGAATTAGTTTGAGGTTATTAACGTCATTTAACCAGAATGATTGCCGTAGGTGAATATGTTGTAGTCTACTTAACTGTCGACAATCAGTTTTTGCAGTCGTAAAATTAGCAAGAATCTTCAGAGAGATTTCATAACAAAAATATGGATCAGAATACTGAATTAACCTGGCTGGCTGTGTTAACATAAGAAATGCCATTTTCTAAACACTACTTATTTGACTATGTTCTTAAGATGATTTATTTTGAACTTAATACTTGAGCTAATGGATCGAAGCAAAAAATCTTTGAGATTGGTGTTGTTTCTTCTTTATTGTATCAGCACTTGTTTCCCTTTTTTTTTTTTTTTTTTTTTTTTTCTTTTGTGCTCGAGATAATGGGCACTAAGTATAGCCTTCTAATTCATCGCTGATGGCTCCTATTCCCCCTGTTTATTTCTAGTTGGGTTTATATATTATCAATATATGATGAGTGTCTGTTATCAATATATGATGAGTGTCTGTCTTAATCTTTCGTATCTTTTTCTGAAGGTGAGGGTAGATTTTCTTTCTGTTAATGGTATATTTGTTTCTTTATATAGGATGAGAGGTTTCATGGAAGAGAATGTTCCTACGTCCTGCATAAAGGTGAAAATTGAACAACGGGCAGAATTATGGCTCGGTGCCGGTATCCCTCAAATATATGACACTTCACTAATCCTCGAGTCAGAACTTCCTTTATTTAAAAGGATTATATGGTATTGGATGAAAACCACTTTCATATGGATTACCATGACTTTTTTTACAATGCAGTTGTCCTTTCTGTTAATATGTTGTAGGCCTGTAATCCTTCCAAAAGCAAGGCCTAGAGACGGTTCTGCTAGGAAACTGCTATTCAGGCTAGTCTCCCATTGCAAAGTTAGTTGAGACGGCAAGCTTCAGCAAACTTGATGAAAATGATGCAATTAAAGGTTAACCACTGTTGAACTTCCATAACTTTTGTATTTCTGTAATTCTTTTATTCTTTTTGACCTGTGTGTACATGTTTTTGTGATTGTAGTAGCAATAGTTAGCAATAATCTGCATGTCAGAAAGAGAATGTGCAAATGAACAACAATGTTCAAATATCATGAACATTCTTCAATCTATAGGCTCTTTTTGTACTCTTAAATTTGTTCAGCCAATCGGTAAGAATTAGATTTAGATTTTAGCATTGTACTTGTATAATCTTTTGCTGGAAAAGCTGGCTTGCAATTTACATTGTATGTAAATTATATAATTTGAGAAGCTAAGTGGTGTTGGAAAATCTAGTGTTTTTAGTATAGTTGTAAAACCTGTATGCATAAAACCTCCATATTCGTATTTCACAATTTGCATACAGTACATAGGACGTAGTTAAATTAAGCTCGTAATCGATTCTGTATAATTATGATTAATCAGGCACTCCTTGCACTCCTGAGGAAGGAGGCAGTCTTGGTGATCTCTCTCAAAGGCTTGTCTGTAAACCTGACCATATTGTAAACCCAAGCCCCAGACACTGCCCCAAGAACTGGTGAAACCATGTATATCCATATGAAAATTGAATGTATAGCTGGCCCCAAGCTTCTTGCTGGGTTCATCGATGCTCCTGATATTGTTTATATTTGTTTTGAAACTATCCAAAGGGTTGAGACTATTGAATATGATGTGACAGAATTTCAATCAATGAATTAAAGTAAATGAATGTTTAAATATTGAAGCTTAAATTTTAGTTAATTAACCCTACTCTAATCAATTTTCATATAATTAAGTATGGACAACACTTGGGTAAGAGTCATTATCAAAGGTACTGATTAACCAATAGGATTTTGTCAATGCAAGAAGAAAAATGTAAAAAATTAAAAGAAAAATGCCATGTGGTAACACCCCATTGGAGGGTTCAGTACCTTGGGTACTGACTGATCAGTACCCAAGCAATTTCCATTAAGTATTGAGAAACAAATCATTCATTTCGTCTTAACCCGAGTGGTCCAATTAGCGACAAGGTTTAAATGCTTGTTTGATTGGGCTTTCTACTGCCTCAAAAGTTCTACACACCTCTATTTGAGTTTTTTAAATTTGTTTGGTTTGATTTTTGAGAGTACAAGGAGGCACTTAGAACTTCCCTTACTCATTTGAGATTTGGAACTAGATAAAACTTAAAAAGTTGGTTTCATTTTTCTTTTTGATTTGGTCGCCATGGGAATCTAATTATTGTCAAACACAGGATCTTCTGGACCACAGTTAGAATAATATCCTGGTCTTCTGATATATTCTCCAAATTAATCTTTACTTTTCTATCTCCTGAAATCTCATCCAAAACTTTCTGATATCTCATTGAATTGTCAAGAATCATTCTATTATTAATGCAAATATTTAGAGAACATTGAGGATTCTCATTATTATCTTCCAAATTTAAATACTTAGTATTTAAATCATTAGAGATATTAACATTAATTCTTGCATCTTGATTAAGAAATTATTCAGCTGTTTGAATTTGAATTGGAGAAAAACTCTCAATTAGATCATGATCTTCCGCAAGTGCATTAAATGTGTCAGTTGTCACCGGAAACTGCCCTTCATGGATTTTGTCAACTTCTTGAAACTAAAATTTGTCAACTTCAAAATTGGATATTGTTTCCCGATTCACTTCATGAGTATCAATCACATTTAATTCAAATAAATGCGGAGATAATTGGATGCTACTATTTTTGTCTTCCACATTAATTATGGAATTTTCCAAAATTTGAATGTGCACAATTTTCACTTCCTCTATCGTTTCCTGATTTTGTGGGATTGTTTGCAAAATTGTTCCTCCATGGCAACATGCCCATTATGGTGGTGATGTGTAAAATCGTGTTATAATAACTTAACTCGAAAGTGCGTAAATCGTGAGATAAGTACAGTGGTAAGTAGATATCGTTCTCAAGAGGAAAAATGATTTATTGACTAAAACCAATTCTAATTCTAATTAAACCAAAAGCAACCAAGAGATTTGTTGATTATTGAAATTAAACTAAGAAAGCAATTAAGAAGAATGTGATGTTGTGATCAAGAGATGAGAGAACTAGATCATCAATGCTCCCCAACTTTGTTTACTCAATGTTTCGAATTGACTTGTGAACAAGATATTAATCAAGTTAAGGGATTACCATATGATCGAGATGAATCAAGTGTTTTCAATTATAATTTACCCATAAATCAATGACACAAACTACAACCGAAAACCCATTAAGTGCAAGAACTAATGAATCAAAACCTACTTACATAAATCAATGTTAAGATCAGTATTATCCATTCAATTGAATATTAATTAAGATTATGTGTAAATCAACACTCCAAACTCAATTGTTAAACTATCTAAACCCTAAATTCATATCAGTGTATAATCATGCATTAACACAAATAAAGAATTAGGACATATAATGCATTGAATAGCTCAGAACTTTAATTAATGAAAATATAGTCAATTCTAACACAAATCATTCATATAGATTCACATTGATTCTCTAATATGGAGTTAGTTACACATAACGAAAATAACAAGAGAAGAGAAATAATAGAGAAAACCCATTAAGGCCTTCAATGAATTCTTCAAATCTTCAATGTTCAAATCTTCTTTGTCTTTGAATCTTCTATATGTAAAGATTGATGAAAGAGAATTGTGTTATGAAGGTGTGTATGTAGGAGTATGGTGTGGTCTGTGTGATTAGGTCTGGTGATGTCCCTCTTCGAAACCCTAAAGTTGATGTATTTATATTCTTGAGAATTTGCCTGATTTTATAAATCTATCCTTAACACTGATTTGCCAAACCGTTCTTCCTTGCACATCAGTTTGGACAGTGGTTGATGAGGACATACATCAGTGGCATGCACTTTTCTCTAGAATAGAACCGTTGTGATAATTAGACAATGCTTTGGACTGGTTATGAAATGTTGTGTGTGTTGCTGTGTAAGGCACATCGGTTGCCACAACGGATTGCTGAAAAATTACAATTAAGTCCCTTAACTTTTCCAAAACTCGTTTTGACCTCTAAAAATATCCAAACACACCTTTTGGGAATAATAACTTGAAAAATGCTCAAACAAAAAAATTAAATACCTAAATAGCTTGACAAACATGCAATTGATAAAGAGAATGGGGATAAAAAAAACATATACAAATTATGACCGATCAGGTGGCTTGAAAAATCACTATATGCGGCATTACATCTTTGATCTTGAATTTTTTATTCTATACCACTAGCCATACTTGTGGTGTTGGTTTTCGTGATAGGCCGATAGGTTTGCCTTGGATTTCTTGATTGTGATCGACATCTGTTAGAATTAATCTCCTTGTTCTTTTGGTATCATCTAGCAGAGTCATGACCAAAAGCTTTACACTTTGTACATCTCTTTGGAAGATTTTCATAAATAACATCCACAGAGAAACCTTTATCGTAATCTCTCTCCACATTCAAAAATGAAGATTGATTCGAAGTTAAATCAATGTCCACAAAAGCTCGGGCATAAAACCCATATGCTTGATCCCTTGTAGCTTGATCTAGTTACAAATGGATGTCAACTCCTCGTGCAATCTCCATGATTGTAGTTGGATGCCAGTATTCCGAGCATAGACCGTAGAACCTTACCCAAACTTGAGCATGCGATAATTGTTGATTATGTGGATTAAAATCCGGTTAACATTGAAAATACGAAAAATACCGCTTGAAATTTAACAAAAACCTCCACTCCAAACCCTCTTTAAATCTTCTTCACTAGAAAAATGAAAATCAAAATATCCTTTTGAAAACGGAGTAAGCTTTGAAGGATTTTGAAGTTGCCAAATCGATTGCAATACAAATTTTAACTCACCATGTTTCAAAGGTACAAAACATTTTCCTAAAATCAAACGTTCGAAAGATTTTTTTGACAGCATTTTAGTCTTTCTTGGACATATTTTTGGCTGATGCAAACACACATGATGTCCCTTTTTAGAATTTGCACTAGGAGAAGATTTGGTTAAACCTGTGCTTCATCGATTTTGAGCAAAGCTGTAAAAGTTTTCGGCTTTGATGATTGCTAGAGTAAAGTATCAGGAACATTTGAGAGCGGGGTAAGGAAATTCCACGGACATACTTTTGAAAGATCCATGAACAAGGGTACAAAAGTAAGAATACTTAAGAGGGAGAGAAAGTCATCCATCAAGTTTAGTAATACCACTTCCCCATATATATAATTATATATCAAAAATGTAGTTATTTCTTTTCCTTTTTTTAATTTGTTTTTATTTTTATTATTATTAATAAAAAGTATTGAAAAACAAATCATTAGTTGGAAGGATTCAAATCACAAAAAATGATGTATTTCTTTTAAAATAAAATAAAATATAAGGGCAACTTGTTTAAGAAAGTTGAATCTTCCTACCCTGTTGACTAATTAATGATATTATGAATGATAATTTATCAAAAATCAAAACCAATAACAAGTTGAAAATGCACATCTCCTCTTAGCACATGTACACCTCCCATTCCACGGTAGTGATAGGGGATTCGAGTCCTACCGTTTACAATTTATAAGCATGTGATAAGTTTTCTCCTGGTTATTGTGGGGGGAGATATCCAAATAAGTTTTAAAAATATTCATGAATTATTTTTATTTATTTATTAATTATTATTTCCTTTATAATCTATTTTTAAGATTTAATTCTTCTAGTACTAAATAATAATAATAATAATAATAAACAACTCATTTTTTCTACCTGGAAAGATAGTAAAATAAGAATATATTATTCACAAAAAAAAAAAAAAAAAACCAATAAGAATATAAAATCAATAATATTTTCATTATTGATAATAATTTCTATAACGATTTATTTTAGGGACATTATTATTTGCTGCCTAACGTTTGGCCTAACATCGTTTTAACTCTTCAATTTTAAAAAAATAGCATTTTCTCCCTTAACTTCAACTTTCGTTTCAATTGAAAACAAAAAAGTCGAGTTTTATTTAATGACAATGACGGAATTTTGAGAAAATTGCAAGTTTGGGGTGTATATATATAGTTGTAGAGGGCTGTAAATATCGCTACTCTATTCTTAATCTAATAGTTTAAAAATTATAAAATAGTTTGATAAATCATTTATCGTATTTTTATTTTTATTTTCGGTAAGGGTACGGATATTGACACCCATAAATATGATAAGTATGATAAGTGCACCTATATTTATAAGCATACCTATATCTAAAATATAAAATTAAAACATTACTATAAATACCCATCTTAATACCAACAGTACCCTTATTAAAACGAATGTTTTCATTTTAATATAATTTATTTATAAACCCTTATAAGTTATTAATACACTCAAAACGGAAAACTATAGTAAAAATACTGTAGCGAAATTACCGTAGCAGCAATATAACTGTAGCGGGCTGCAGCGGCGATGTAAATACTGTAGCAGCAAAGGAAATACTGTTGTGTTTCACTGTAACGGACCGTAGCATCGACAGAACTGTAGCAGTGATAGAAACTGTAGCAGCACATGCACTGTAGAGCCGATAGATACTGTAGCAGCGCTGGCACTGTAGCAGCCGGAATTACTGTAGCAGAACTGTATAATCATTAGAATTGCTGTAGCAGAACCCACTGTTCATTTGAACAACTATAATGAATAATCGATTAGAACAGTTATTTGATTTCATTTTACTAATGTTAGATTTTAACTCACAAGTATTGGTTAGACAACAAATGTATGTAGAGCAATAGCATTAAGGTTGAATTAAGGTTTGGTTTTTTTTTTTTTAATTAAAAAAAAAAAACTATATAATTGAAGATATGGATGTAATTAATGGATGTAAATAGTATTTTGTTTATTTTTAATTAAACTAATTTTTCCTTATTTATAAATTCCTATTGGAATATTTTTGTAATTAAAATTTTTATTAAAATATGGGTGTGCTTATCATATTTATGGGTGTCAATATCGGCTCCCTTACGGTAAACAACAAAGATGAATCGGAATTAGAAGCTTTTGACTTTCTTTCTATTCTTAAGAGTTTATTGTCAAAAATTTTGTCAGAGAACCCTTTTTTTATTTATTTTTATTTATTTATTTATTTATTTATTTAAGTAAAAAGATGTTATTTACACCCATTTTCATTGAGAAACACTTCGGGCTTTCTAATGTACACTTTGAACACTTTGATGAATTTCTTTTTACATTTATCAGAAATGTTTAGTGTATTGTGCAATCATTCACATAAGGATCTCTACTCAGTTAAACTAAGTTTAGATTTTATTTGGCCTTAATTACAAAATTACGGTAATATACGTTCTAATAGACTGATTATGTAGTTCATAGTCCATATCAAAGATTGAAAAAGTATAAAAAGAAATTAAATTTATTCTTTTAAATATAGATAATAGTCTTCATATTTTGCAGATAAAGAGACAAATAACACTACTTCCCTGTGAAGTATTACTGTCTTAGCCCTTGAAAAAAATAAATATAATTATATTTAAATTTAAGTTGTTAACACATTATATATATGTACCTATAATACATCTTATAGGGAGAAAACCAACCTCAGTAAGAATTCCTAGCAATTTCCTCACTCTCGTACAAAATTATACAGGGAGAAAAGAACACCTTATATGTTACTTGGAACTCAAATTGTTGCTATAAAGATCATGACCAGGAAGAGTGATGAAGAACTAAAAGGAAATAGAAAGAAGAGGAGATTGGAAAACATAGCAATTCAATTCTTTATTTAATTCATCTAGTCTAACTTTAATATTAAATAGATAACTACTCCCTATTCCCCATCAAAGAGCCTGTCCGTGAGGGAATTGATGTCAAAAGTTGGAGATCTGATACCGAACTCTTGCTTTCAATCTGTCCATAACCGTCTTCTCTCGTGAGTCGTGGCTTTATACCTCAAATATGACTCTGCATTAACTTCAAAGAGGTCTTGGCCAGAAGTAGAGGATCCAGCTAATGTTGGATCAACGGCCTGATTTCCTACCAAACTCTGATTCTGCATCAGCCGGCGTTGGTCTCTTATAGCTTTGAACCTCAACTGTTGACTATAACTACCTGATTCCGGTATGACCTCTGGTATGTTAGTTGTTCCTTCAACATGCCAACTACCTCAGACATAGTTGGCCTTAGTGATGGTGAACCACTGGTGCATAGGAGAGATACTTTAATCATCCTTTCTGCTTCCTCCTCCTTGAATTCAGATTTCAACTTTGGATCCACTAGCTCCATTAGCTTTCCGTTTTGCTGTAAATGACAGGCCTACAAAAAACATAGCATCTATAACTGAAAAAATCTACATCCTGAACTAAATTTGTATCACAATTCGAAGTGACCATTCACTTGTTGATAACAGTCTCTAAATTGAGCAATTTATCATGGATATTGTTTCTTTGCAAGCACAGAAAGGTTTTTAAGTTTTATAGTTTATCAACCTAAAAGGACATGAAGCAGTGAATTACCCAATCTAGAAGGCAAGCACAATTGTCGTCCGGCACAAAACTCATATTGTTGATTCCACTAAAAATTTCCAAAGCCATTACTCCAAAACTATAAACATCCGCCTTGTAGGTCAAATAACCCCACAGTGCATATTCCGGTACCATATATCCCCTATATGTCAAAATCATCATGGGTTAATCCAATGGAAATATAACAATCTCGGTTTTATTAGAGAGACGTATATGGTACTAGCAACTCGAGTGCTGATGTGGGTTTTCTCCTTTTCATCAAGCTTAGCAAACCCAAAGTCGGATATTTTGGGGTTTAGACCCGTATCAAGCAAAACATTTGTAACTTTGATGTCTCTATAGACAATTTTGAATCTTGATTCTTCATGAAGAAAAGCTAATCCTCTAGCTATCCCGAGACAAATCTTTTGCCTCATTGGCCATTCCAGTTTCAGTTGGCAATTATCGCGACCTTTAGATAACCATTCAAAGAAGTGTTACCGAGGAAAATAAATAATTGTCTACCCGTTTGTAATTATCAATTTCCTGTTTTGTTTTTCCTCCAATATGATCAATCAAATAAATGTCACTAGATTTAACTTACCAAACAAAGCTCGGGCAAGACAGTTGTTTTCCATGTATTCATAAACCAGCAATAGTTGATCCCCTTCAGTACAACAGCCATGCTGTTTCACAAGATTAGGGTGTTGCAAACATGAAATCATTCCTATCTCATTCAAGAATTCACGATTTCCCTGCTTTGATTTTGAAGAGAGCTGCTTCACTGCAATTATGGTACCATCACTTAGCAGACCCTGCATGCCAGCCATGAAGAAGTAAAAAGTGTATATATTTTGAGCAGAACAATTGAAGGAACTTCTGTATTAAGATGGATAATTAATTACGGTGATCAAAGGTTAGCTTGTATACCTTGAAAACAGGTCCGAATCCGCCTTCTCCAATTTTATTCAGGGAATCAAAATTGTTAGTGGCAGCTTTAATTTGCTTGAAGGTAAAAGAATTTGTTTGGAGATCTAATCCTTTAAGATCTGACAAAAGGAAGCAAAATAAAAATCAAGATGAATTCGCATAGATCCTAAATTCGTTTGGAAAATGAAACTTGTATTGTCTAAAATATAACTGGAAAATGATTTAAACAGATTGCATGTTTAAATATAACCGTTGCAAAATCTAATTTACTTAACTGGTAAAGTGTTCATATGAAATCTATTGAAAATAATCTCATTGTGACTAAATATCCTTAAAATAAGCACTTTGAATTATATATTTAACAGCTCCCAAGAAGAAAGTTGACAGTGTTAAAGCTTCTAAAAGATACCCTTTTTCATCATAAACATTTTTTGCATTGAATATGTATTGAACAGGAAACAGATATTCTGTTGAAATATTTTGATTTGATAGAAGCCCAAACTTGTTTGTTTTCCACCTTTAGGTTGTGTTTGGTATAAAGGAAAGATAGAGGGAGGGAGAGGGTTGGAGGGAGAGGAGAAGGGAGGGAGATCAAATCTCTTGTTTGGTTGGAGGGAGAAGTGGAGGGAGAGGGGGAGAGGAGGGAGAGCTTCTTCCTCTGGGCCCACCATATTGGATCCCTCCAATGATTGGTAGATCACAATGGAGGGAGAGTGATGGGGGCAAAGACAAAAATACCCTTCATTTTTATACTAACCTCCAATTTTTTAAAGGGCAATGTAGTAATTTTATAAATTATATATCAATCCATCCATCAAATATATATTATCCTCTCCATCCCTTCTACTCTCTCTCCCTCTTAATTCATCCATCCCTCATACTTTCCTTTTCTCCTACCAAACATAGCCTTAGTTCTAACATAGTATTTAGTATTTCCGGTAGAGGATACCCAAAACCAAGACAAAGAAGCAGAATCCTGCGACAACGCCAACAACAATAGATGCAATATTCTTCTTTCCAGGTTTAAAGCCTGCAGAAAAGAACCCATCAAGCAATAATTACAATTTGTTACTAATTGTCGTAAAAACTAAAAGTCCTTATACATTCATCATAGGGAAAATGAAACTACTGCTAGTAAGACTGGAATTTGAATCAAGCCTACTCACTACATTCTTTATAAAATTGTTCCTTCTACTCTGACCTAACACATTTATACATTTCTTTAACTATATTTGCTCCTAGTAGAATATAACAGCATGTGATATACACCTTATTATGTGACTATGCATGATTAATTTATCTAATTTTCAATGTATTCTCAACAATTTTCCAATGCATAAATGCAACTAACGATTAAAGTAACAGTATGCTTTACACTTCACACTACAAGAGCAACTGTAATCATATTGAACAGGACTAAGAAATATAGTATACTATTAATCAAAGAGGGAAGGAGGAAATCACTCACTGGGATCCTCCACAGAAATAGCTGATACAAGGGGGCCATAGACTCCCCTTTTAGGAGTTTCTGTAGTTCCTTTCCCAGCCCAGTTGAAACGTATCTCTAAGATGTTATTTGCAACAATGACATTGTATGGTTTTGAAATAGGCTTAAGAATCCCAGAAGCCTCAGCTTCAATATTGAAATCCTTCTCAACTAATTTGTCCTGCAACATACCAATTCAATCACACCTTTTTAGTATGTTATTTCCTAAAAGGAGCGAATTCCATCTAAAACTGTAAATCAAAGAATGGCTCTTACAAGCATAGCTTGAAACAAGAAAAAATGGTAAATTAAATTTGAACAACAATGGCCGAATTTCATAAGCCAGCATCCATTATCTCAGCGATCCATCAACATCATTTGGCACCAAATAGTTTGATTTTTCGGGCATTACCAATCAAAAAGTATGTCTTGATTATGATTAATTTACCTGAACGTAAATATCAAATATCTGCCTCCCAAAGCGGCGAAATGTGGTATCATTTGGGAAAGCAATCTCCGCAAAATGTAGAGTCACAAGATAATTCCCATTTGCTAAACAATATCCGAAATAAGTAAGTGAAAGAGGAACAATCTGTGCATTAGTGTATAATTCAGAAATGAGTGATGAATCCAAATCTGCAATATAACGTGTGATTTGTACATAGTCATCATTCAAGAAGTCTCCAGTGCTGCTAAATCCCCAATTAGAATTATGATTTAAATAGGATGTTACAGCACCACTGCCAAAGTTTCCATCTCCTTCAAATGTGCTGCCATTTACATTTACATTTTGTCCACCACAATTAATATGGAAGGAGTGCCAATCTGTAAAGTTAGAAAACTGTCAAAGACTATCTTAGCAACAGCTTTTAAGACAATGTTAATATATGCAAGTTCATTTTATTGCTTGAAAACTTTGAAGGTTAAATTTCAAGAACCTCTCCTCAAGTTGATTTAAATAGAGTGAACAAAAGTGAAGTAAATTCAGAACAAGTTTGTTAACTGGACAATGAAGGTAGAACATTCTAATCAGATTTTCAATAACATACTTACATCGATCACATTTGAAATTGGTCTGGCATGGAAGAACTCCACTACTTGATTAAGTCAAAGAAAAGACAGATTAGCACATATAGACACTAATAAAGGTCAAGGTATACTGTTTTCATGAGAGTATGTTAAAGAACATATTATTTGTTTTTGAATTCCAATAAATTGAAACACCATGTAATTCCACTAGAAATAGCTAACTACGTGCAACCTCTTGATGTATTGTATTGTTAACACAGTACCTTATGCTAGAATATTAATAAGAAACCAAGAAAAGTAAGTTACAAGTTGTTTTTCACTACTGAACTTCGGAACAAGTTTAGGTTTAGATCCTGGTGAAGTAACAACAAGTACAATGAATATCAGCACTTAGATCCACCACATGATAGTGTAACCCAAAGAAGTAAACATAGCAGATCATTGTTCACTAAAAAAGAGAAATATACTGACTGTGCCGCCCAACAAGCAGGATGCGCCTGAATGCAAGAAAGAATAAGAGGGGTAAATTTCCTGTAAAATGATGAAGCAATCAAGAGCATGTACTTCTATAAATTAATCAACAATTAGTGTTTGAAAAGAGATGGGGGGTCATCACCCCTCATTGTCACCTTAAAGTATTTGATATGATATCTTGCTCTAACACAAGTAGATTGAAAAGGAAAGATTTTTCTGATACAAGAATATTGAATATCCATGAGATACAATACGCACACATTAGTTCCTTTCCTCACGATTGATTCCGGTATATTCCCACTGAGAGAGCTGCCACTTAGAAAGCTGATAAAGTTGTGATCAAGCGGTCAACGTGCTGGACATTGTGAACTTAAACTCCCTAAATCCAGAAATTTGGTTTCATTAACTTAAATGAAGTTAAAAATCCTAGCGATTTGAACATTGGAAAGTTCCCCAGTTAGGGTATTAAAACTGAGATCCCTATCCAAAATCACAAGATAAATCATAAAATATATGAACATGTAGATAAATTTTGGTTGTCACAACATCTGCTTATTTAGTTTATGCAGTAAACATTAATTTTGCTTTACAACAAAAGAGCAATATCAATAGATATACAAGAGTAAAGAACTCTAGGTAACTTACTTGTGAAATCTACAAGGACTTAAAGTGAATGGAGAAAGTCACAACTTATGCATAGAACATAAACAGAATTCCAGTTAAGTACAAACATTGTGTTAGAATTATGATTTACCTTATTTAGTTATTTTATAAATAAAGAGATATGAGTTGCTATACCCAATCTCACTAGGATGTTTGTTTGGTTGTTGATACTTATCTTATTTAGGAAGATAAGTTGTTGGAATTAGATTGTTAACTTCTGAGTTTATCTCTTAGTTCGAATTTTAAATAAAGTGATTTAAGAAGTCTGTTTCTTAAATCCTATCCTTAGGGTTAGTTTCATAGTTTTATGGTTAGTAAGTTCTACTGACTTATATAAATGTATATCATGTACCTGGTTAAAGTTAAGTGAGAATAAAAGATTCATTGATAAACCTAAATTTTCACATGGTATCAGAACATCCGCTCTGACCCTCTCCTCATCCCTATTTGACCAAATACGAGATGACAACACAAAATTCTTCCTCGGAGGTTGCATCCTCTTCATCTGGATCCTTCATAGCCAATAACAATGTTGGTTAAAATAATACCCATCATCCACATATGCCCATCACCGGCCACAAACTAAATGGGCATAACTACCAGCGGTGGTCCCAGTGTGTAATGATGTATGTCTGTGGCAAGGGGAGAGATGACTACCTTATTGGAATTGCAATGTCACCAAGAAAGGAAGATCCCTCCCACAAGCAATGGAAGACGGAGAATAGTCTTGTGATGTCATGGTTGATCAACTCGATGACCAATGATATCGGAGAGAATTTCTTGCTGTATGAAATAGCTAAAGAAATATGGGATGCTGCCAAAGATATATATTCAAACAATGATAACACCTCAGAACTGTTTGGAGTGGAAAGCACATTACATGACCTTCGGCAAGGAGAACAGAGTGTCACACAATATTTTAACCTACTTATACGTCATTGGCATCAACTCAATTTATTTGAGAAATATAAATGGACATGCACCAAGGATGAAGTGTTATTCAAGGAGATTTTGGAGAAAAAGAGAGTTTTCAAGTTCCTGTTAGGACTTAATCAAAACCTTGACGAAGCTCAGGGGAGAGTTTTGGGAACCAAACCCCTTCCAAAGATTCGAGAAGTATTTGCAAAAGTGCGAAAGGAAGAGAGTAGAAAGAAGGTGATGGTGGCAGCCAAACCAGAGAACATTGTGACACCCGTAGAGAATTCTGCCATGGCAATCCATGCGTATCAATCACAAGCTAATGCAAGGAAAGGGAGGCCTTATTGTGACAATTTCTAGAGACCTGGACACTTCAAGGAAACATGCTAGAAATTATATGGGAAGCCAGCAGATTGGAAGCCTAGATCTGAAAGGGAAAGTCGCAGCAACTTGGCAACAGGGACTGAGGCCATTGCAAATGAATCTAGCCCCTTCAGCAAGGAGCAACCTGAATTGCTACAACGAATGATCAATCACACATCTCAGAGTCCTAGTTCATCCGTGACAGGAATTGGTTTATTGGCTCAAAAAGGTACATATCTAAATGCTTTGAATGTTAGACAAGAGACAGGTCATGCATGGATTGTAGATTCAGGGGCATCTAATCATATGCCAGAAGGTGTCACCATTTTTCATTCTTACAAACCATGCCATGGCACTGAATTGGTAATGATAGCATATGGGTCCATCTCAAAGGTAACAGGAATTGATTTAGTTATTGTCTCACCCACCCTAACACTAAAATCGGTCTTATTGGTTCAGAATCTTGATTGCAACCTATTGTCAATAAGCAAACTTACCCACGATCTAAAGTGTATCACTAAATTTTACCCTAATCATTGTTTTTTTAATATATAATTTTTATAAATACAGGAAAAACGGGGAACGGCGAAACGGGGAAATGGGAAAACTCCAAATAAAAATGGGGGAATATGAATGGGGATGGACATGGGCATGGGTATGGGGGGACCTCCTTCCAAAACTACCCCATCCCTATTTCCCCCAAATGGGGAAATTGGGGGTTTAGAATGGGGAAAGGTTTGGAAAATGGTGGTGGGGTTGGGGGGTGGGGGGACCTACATCCGCCCTCATTCCCTCATTGGCTATCTCTAAAACCTCCAGTGGCCCCAAGAGAAACATGGCTGCCAGGAAGTATGCTTCAACTTGAAGTTTGTGGGATGTTTAAAGCAACATGGGAGTTGCTCTTACTACATGTTTGTAAATACTGTCGACTGCAAGTCAGTAACAAATTAAAGTTTGTGTTCAAACAATATGCATGTATCGATCTCATTGTTTATTAATTAAACAAACTTTTTAGTAATACACCTAACAAATTCTACTTTGTCTTTTGTAAATTTATATAGTAATTGCAACTTAAGAAACATTATTATTTTTTAAAAATTTTCGGTAAATAAAAAAATGGGATAATTATTCCAGTGGCCATCAATTTGATGACACACTATCAAAATGACCACTAAATTAGGAATTGATTTCAAAATGGTCATTTTGACGAAAAATGTGACATTAATGGTCATTCCATCAAATTTCATCTAATTCCATCCAATAAGTGGCATTTTGGTAAATAAAGGGATGACAATAATTTATTTTAAATGTTTTTTGAAAATCAATTTTTTCAATGAGTGACATTTTGGTAAATAAGGGGATGACATTAATTTATTTTAGATGTTTTTCGGAAATCAATTTTTTCTTTTGTTTTTTTGAAACAAATAATTATATTTAGTGTGTGTAAATTTATATATAAAAATATGCTATGCGTATATACACACACAAAATATAATTATTCATTTCAAAATACAAAAGAAATGGTTTATATCAATACACATATCTTTTCTTTGTTTTTTAGAGTTTTTAGATTTTGTATCCTTAATCTTCTCAAAAAGAAAAAATATGTATATATATATGTGTGTGTGTGTGTATGTGTGTGTTTGAGGTATATATATATTTGAGATATGCTATATATATGTATATATGTATATATATATATATACATACACTAAATATAATTATTCATTTCAAAAAATAAAAGAAAAAATTGATTTCCAAAAAACATCTTAAATAAATTAATATCATCCCCTTATTTACCTAAATGCCACTCATTGGATGGAATTGAATATAATTAAATAGAATTGGATGGAATAACCATTAGTGTCATACTTTCGTCAAAAATTGTCATTTTGAAACCAATTTCTAATTTAATGGTCATTTTAATAGCGTGTCATCAAATTGACACCCATAAAACTTATTAGTACACCCATATTTATTAAAAATTTTAATTACAAAAATATCCCAATAAAAATTTACCAATAAGTAAGGACAAGTTACTTTAATTAAAAATAAACCAAATACTATATACACTCATTAATTACATACATATCTTCAACTATATTTAAAAAAAACTTACCTTACAAAAAAAAAAAAAAAATTGATAAAACCTAATTAAATTCTAATTTTATTTCAAGTATCAAACTTTCTCATCACCACATGATGATCATACTGTTTTTATTTTTCTTTTATTTATAGTACTTATGAAATCTATCAATAAACAAAATATTTTTTTTAACGATAGTTATAGATATCAATAATTTTTTTTTTTTTTTAAGTTAGTTGTTGATATCAATAAGAAATTTTTTTCTTTAAAATATACTATATGTATAAATAAGAGAATTCCAGATTAAAAATCTCTTGACCTTATATATGGTTCCTCATATTCCCTTTTATTATACTCCTACATTCGAGATATTTCTAAAAGTAAATTAGACTATCATTAAAAAAAGATTTGATTCCAAAATATTTTCTTTAATAAATTGGGCGTGATAATATTTTAACAGTGTTTATAAATAATATATATTAAAATGAATATCTTTATTTCAATGAGGGCATTATTGACATTATGATGGGCGTTTATAGTAATATTTATTTTCTAAATTTTAGACACGTGTGTACTTATAAAAATATGTGTACTAATAAGTTTTATGAGTGTCAATATTCGTACCCTTATAATTCAAGAAATATCCTGATTTGATCTTATAATTTTTTATTGAATTAATTAATTAATATTTTTTTAGAATAGAGTGTCAAAAGATAAAAAAGAAAATTTTAGAAAAAACGAATTGTCTTTAGAATTTTTTTAAAATTTAAATTTTTAGAATGGGATGTATTCAAGAAAAGTGTAAAAAGAAAAAAAATTAGATTGTAAAGAGAAAACCTTCTAATTGGAGATGTTTTCTTAGTTTAAGTCTCTTCTTTCTTTTCGGATAAAAACTAGGATGCTACGATATTGTCCTCCAGTGGAAATGATGAAAAATGTCACTTTTTTAAACTCATGTGGTGACAAAGTCACTCATTTAATAAGTTAAGTTTAAAAGACATCTATTATGGTGAACTACTAAAATTGTCCTTATTTTACACATTTCTCTTTCTTACTTTAAAGTTTTAAGAGCTTGTTTCTTTCATCTTTCTCTATAACAGACCTCCAATGGAAGTTAAATACCACAACCTTATCAATTCATCTTCATTGGATAGTTAATTTTGTGGTGCTACGCAGACGCATTCGGGGGTCAAGCTTTTTTTTCAATTTAAAACCCTTCATTGAATTCCTTTTCATTTGTTCTCTATGTCTTTTGTAAACCATAAGTTGGTTGTGTGAATTTTAAATCTAATTGAAAAGTCTCAGAGACTAATTGAAAAAGCTCGAGTAGTGTATGAAAGGCTCGAGTAGTGTATGAAAATGCTCGAATAGTGTATGAAAAGGCTTGGGTAGTGTATGGAAAGGCTCGAACATAGTGTATGAAAAGGCTCGAACATAGTGTCTAAAAAGGCTCGAACAATTTTAAAAGTCTAGGAGAATCAAAATTCACTAATCTATTCATAAATTATTAAAAAGTTCGGATAACTGTTTAAAAGGCTCGAAATATGTATTAAAAGGCTCGAACATAGTGTATGAAAAGGCTCGAACATAGTGTCTAAAAAGGCTCGAACAATTTTAAAAGTCTAGGAGAATCAAAATTCACTAATCTATTCATAAATTATTAAAAAGTTCGGATAACTGTTTAAAAGGCTCGAAATATGTATTAAAAGGCTCAAACTGTGTATTAAAAGGCTCGAATCTAGTATAAAAAGGCTCGAAAAGGCATGAAAAGGCATGAAAAGGCATGAAAAGGCTCAGATGATCTAGTGTAAAAAGGCTCGAACCTAGTGTAAAAAGGCACGGAAAGGCACAAAAAGGCTCGAACCTAGTGTAAAAAGGCACGGAAAGGCATAAAAAGGTTCGGATCTAGTGTAAAAAGGCTCGAAAAGGCTCGAAAAGGCTCGAACCTAGTATAAAAAGGCACAAAAAGGCTAGGATCTAGTGTAAAAAGACTCGAAAAGGCTCAACCTAGTGTAAAAAGGCTCGAACCTAGTGTAAAAAGGCACGGAAAAGAATTAAAAGGCTCGGATCTAGTGTAAAACGGCACAGAAAGGCATAAAAAGGCTCATATCTAGTGTAAAAAGGTTCGAAAAGGCTCGAACCTAGTGTAAAAAGGCACGGAAAGACACAAAAAGGCTCGGATCTAGTGTAAAAAGGCTAAAAAATGCTCGAATTTAGTGTAAAAAGGTTCGAAAAGACACAAAAAGGCACGAAAAGGCTCAGATCTAATGTAAAAAGGCTCAAACCTAGTGTAAAAAGGCTAAAAAATGCTTGAAAAGGCTCGAATCTAGTGTGAAAAGGCACGAAAAGGCTCGGATGATCTAGTGTAAAAAGGCTCGAACCTAGTGTAAAAATGCTCGAATCTAGTGTGAAAAGGCAAGATAAGGCTCGGATGTTTTCTCTCAAAGGTTTTCTCTCTATGTTTGAAAAAGACACAAACTGACAGAAAATGATATTTTTGTCTGATCACCTAAATAGGTGTCTTTTAAACTTAAGTTAGTAATGTGGTGTCTGTTTTACAAAAAACGTCCCAAATAGTGACAAAAAAATTTTGAACCCTTGTCGTCCATCCCCATTGCGATCTTGCATTCATTCTTTTTGGTAGGTAGATGCAAGATTTAATGCCATGCAATCCTAATTTAGAAGAAATAAACAGTTTTGTAACTCTAAAAAAGGTTTTATTAAATATGAAAAATTAAGAATCTTGATTCATGCTTTGTAAGTATTAGCTCACTATTTAAAAGATAGGCAGATATGATTATAGGTATTCAAATCTTATATTATTTTGAGTCTATCTCACTTTTCTTAAAAGTATTATTGAGTCTATTGTTGTAAAACCAAACCATAAATATATATAAAAAAAAATATAGATGAAGAGAAAAGGTAGAAATTAATCTGCAGATGCTTTATGGCTGCCTTTTTTTTTTGACAAAAATTAAGATCATGCCCTTGATAACTGATGAGACCGGCTTTGTAAGTATTAGCTCACTCTTAAAAAGATGGGCAAAAGATGCGATTATATTTATAAGTATTCAAATCATATACGTATTATTTTGAGTCTCATCTCATTTTTGAGTCATGATATTGTTTCACATGTTTCTTTCTCTCAGATAATTAGTGCTATTGGGATTTGGGACACTTTCGTACATTGATTTTAGAGAACCCTAAATGAGAACTTGTTAAAACACTGATTGAATCCACCGCTTGCAGTCAAATCCCCCTTACTTATATATATATATATATATATATATATTTCTTTCTTTCACTTATAAACTTCCCCTGTATATATATTTATATATAAGTAATCAAGTTGCATGAAAAATTAAATTTGTATCCTTATAATATTTCTTATTCCTTTCCAAGTCATTAAATGCATAGAAAATTATATTTTCATCCCCTATCTCATTTTACAATATAAAATAATAATCAATTCAAATACCTATTAATTTGGGTCTAGTTCATATTATTATGTGTCTCTATTACTAAAACATTTATATTAAGTAATTCTACAAACTCAAATAAATTCTATATAAATTCATAATAATTGGGGTAAACTATTTAACAATGATTTAATTTATTTAGAATTTTAAATTAAGATAAATCTTAAAAATTACTATACAATTCATGTTGTGCTACTATTACTAAGATATGTTTATTAAGTAATTCTATAAACTCGAAGGTTAGTATTTGTCATTTGACTTTTAAAGAAAATATAAGGATGCTATAATTAAAATCTTACTAAAACCTATCTATTAAGTAATTATATAAACTTTAAGGGTTATATTTATAATTATACTTTTAAAAAAAAATTTAAAAAAAAAATCAAACAAATTAAAAGGGTACTATAATTACAGCCGACAACTCTCCCTCCTATATATATATATATATATATATATATAGTATAGATATAGAAAAGTTAATGATAATTAATGTTATTGGGATTTGGAAGACTTTTCTACGTTGATTTTATAGAGAACCCTAAATGAGAATTTCTTACACCGATTGAGATTTGAGAAATATCTTAGGAAGTCAAATCAAATGGTTCAAACACTAATTAATGCATGTTGGGTCTACGACTACTACTTTAATACATGTTTTTAAAGGAAAAATATGTTTGCTGTCCATTCTCGACCTATCTAATTTTTTAAGGAAATTTCAAGGTGTGTTCACAGTTCCGGTTAAACTGATTTAAACTGATTTGAAGTTGAGTAATGTTATATTGTCTAAATTTAGTATCTAAATGATGTGACAATACTGTAGACAATTTATTTAAATCATACAAATATAACACAATTTAAATAAATGGTCTACAGTATTGCCACATCATTTTCGTATCAAATTTGAACAATATAACATTACTCTTTGAAGTTTGGACCAACTTTTTATTCGATATTTAATTTATGGATAGTGTTAACATGTTCTTTAAAGGTAAGTCTAACTATTATAATTTTCCTATAATAAGAAACTCATTAAATGTAAAATTACTGTATTAATTATTTTGTTTCTATTGGTGCATTTAATGAGTTTTTATTATAGTAATTTTTTTATTATCAATATATGTCTAAGACATAAGTTAGACATAAGTTAACACTACCTTCCGTTTATTTCTCAAAGTTGTTTCAAAGCTACTTTATAATCAAAAGTGAAGTTTGAAATACTGTCGACTGCAAGTTAGCAACAAATTAGTTTGTGTTCAAACAATATGCATGTATCAATCTTACTGTTTATTAATTAAAAAAACTTTTTAATACACCTAACAAATTCTACTTTGTCTTTTGTTTATATATATATATAGATTAGTTGCAACTGAAAGAGCTTTTTTTTTTTTTTTCAGAAAATACAAAAAAAATATTAAAACTATTTAGAAAAAAAGTAGCTCTGTCCCAAAATTTTATAAATAATTATATAAATTTTATCATAATCCCTTTTAAAAAAAAAAATAAAAAATTAATGAATTCAATTTGAATTTCTGTTCTTTATTTATAATTGGCGCTGCCAAGGACTTTAACTTGGATTTCGAGTTCGAAATTTCCAATTTGCTACAGTAGATAATGACATTACAATTAAAAAAAAAAAAAAAAATTCTTTAATTTCAACTTTACTTGTAAAAATTTACTTGATATAAAATAAAAAATGCAAGATTCTAGTACCACCAAACACAGGCTTACTAGTCACAACATTCATGCACGTTTTTTGATCTTCTGTAAACTACAAGTACGCTAGCAGCCATAATAATAAAATTCGGGATATAAATAAATCCGCTTTCTCTAAATGAACTCTAGAAGAGTTAAGTTTATCTAAAGATACATGAATTCTTAAAGTGACAAAATCCTCTGAAGTGGATGAAATCATTATAGAGACATAAGAATATAGAAATTAAGACATTTCTATAAATCATACAAGAGAAATGGAGAATAGTGAAGAAAAACTCATCAGTAATATATTTTCATATATAGTAGCTATTGAAATTATAAATGATGATTATAAAACTCATAATATCAATAGTTGTAGATAAAAAGGCATGATTGGCATATATGGAAAGAAGCAATTCAAATATAATTGACTTTATTAGTCAAACGTGTAGTATTGGACTATTAGTCCAGACGCCTGAAGACATCAAACCAGTTGGATACTAATTGGTTTTTGTACAGAAAAGTAATTAAAAAAACGAGATCGTGATATATAAGGCACAACTCATAGTACAAGGTTTCTCACATAAAATTGCTATTCACTAGTGATGAATGCGATTACATTATGAACTTTGAGTTTGGCTGCCTCTAAAAGGCTTGAAATGCGTCTTATAGACATAGTGATCACTTATCTATATGATTTACTTAATACAAATATTTATATTAAAATCCATGAAGGATTTAAAATGCTAGAAGCATATAAATCGATGTCTTGTAATCTGTATTTAATAAATCTACACAAATCCTTATATGGATTAAAACAATATGGATGAATGTGGTATAACAATCTCAATGAATATTTGATAAAAGAATGGTATAATAATTATATTATATACCCATGTGATTTCAAAAAGAAATCAGAGTTTGAATAAGCTATATTCACAATCAATGTTGATGTTTGATAATATGAATTTAATTGGAGCTCCCGGAGAGCTCTTGAAAACTGTAGAGTATTTGAAAAGAGAATTTGAAATGAAAGACATGGGAAAGAAAATATTGTCTCGGTCAGAAGATCGAGCATAGATCAAACAAAATTATTGTCCATAAATCAGAATATGTTGAAAATATTCCATATGGATAATGCTTATCCATTAAATACTTATATAGTTGTTAGAACTCTTGATCCTATGAAAGATCCATTCCGACCAATAGAAGATGGTGAAAAGATACTTGGTCCTGAAGTACCATATGTTAATGCAACTGGTGCCAGTTTATATCTGGCTCAATGTATTAGATCAGATATTGCATTCTTTATGGATACACTTGTTAGATTCAGTTCAACACCAACTTGAAGACATTGGAATGAGATTAAACATCTTTTTCGTTACCTCGTGGAAAGAAAAAGTTAGGATTAAATTATACAAAATCTAACAAGTTTACTTGGTTATATTGATTTGAGATATCTATCTAATCCACATAAAGCTTGTTTGCAAACGAGATATGTTTTTATCTATAATGACACATCAATTTCATGGCGCTCCATGTAGCAAGATTTTTACTTTTACATCCTCCATATTTATAATGTTATTGCATTTTATGAAATAAACATCTGTATGTGTTAGCTCATGAACAATCTAGAAGATTGTTTTCAAAAGAATTTTTATCAGGAGGTGTTCCTTCAGGGAGTATATCGAATTAAATATATTAGTTATCTTGGGCATATGTACATTGTACTATTTTTCCCTTTGATTAGGCTTGTGTCTCATTGGGTTTTCTTGATAAGGTTTTTAATGAGGTAATTCTTTAAACATGCCCAAAATTCATTAGATCTAGCAAATCATGATTTATATTTTTCTTTGATCCAAAAGATCATCGTATATATGTTGTTTTGATCTAGAAAATCATTATACTTTGATCCAGTAGATCATTGGATATCTTTGCTGATGTGTTTATCTCACTGGGTTTTTCCTAGAAAAGTATAAATGTGAGCAAATTTAAAACATTAATTCTGGACATATATGAACTGTACTCTTTTTCTTTTTGATCAGGTTTTGTCCCATTGGATTTTCCTGACAGGGTTTTTAATGAGACATTTTTGAGCACGTCCAACACCATTAGATACAAAAGATCATTGTATAAATTTTGCAAAGGTTTTTGTCCCATTGAGTTTTTCCCAGCAAATTAAAATATAAATGATGGAAATCCAAGAAGGAGTGTTATAGAAGTTAGTGGATTCTTCCACCATGATACGTAGTCATAAAGAAGTGGCTGCAAATAGTGATTGGTATGAGACGTGTTGGATTGGTGGCACAACATGGGTGGAAAAATGCATTATTGTCCCTACTATTTAAAGGTGGCCATGGTTTCGGTCGGTTTCAAACCAAAACCGTTCGGTCAAAACTAGAACCGAAACCATGACCAAAATTGGTGGTTAGAAAACCGGTCCGGTTAAAACATGATTCGGTTATAGTTAGGCTTGAAAAAAAAACTGCCGAAAACTGGCGATTTTACCGCTTGTTTAAAAAAAAAAATTGACAAATCAGAAGTTGTCACATGGCATATGTTTTGAAAAAAATTGAGTGACCGTTCAACGGTCATATGCTTGGCCATTTTTCTTTTATCCCCTTAATTTTTTTCTAATTGCAAATCTGCCCCTCCACTATAATCCAAAAAATATAAGCATGCGCGCCCGCCCCCCCCCCCCCCCCCCCACACTATTCATTATCCTTCACACCACTCTTAACTTCTCTCAAATTCTCAATCCTCTCTACATTCTACAATTTTCTTTAATTCTTATTTCACTTATAAATTAATAAATATTTATTTCTCCTATTTTTTACAAACATCTATTTTTTATTTACAATCATCAAAAAAAATTTAGTGTTACCACTATTATTCCAACAATATATTTTTTTTTCAATCATTTATATTTTTTTAATAGTGTGTTTGGAAGGGATGAAAAGGAAGAGGAAAGAAAAGGGTGGAGAGAAAAGGGAGAAGAAAATGTGGAAGTTTGTGTTTGGTATAGAGAGAAAAATGGAAGGAAAAATTATGGTTGGGACCCATTAATTTTTATACATCCTCCCAAAAGTGGGAGGAAAATGGAGGGAAATGAGGGATTGGTTTTTGGTTTAAATGGAATTACAAATTTTCTCTTTTTAATTTAACTTAAAATTTATTTTTCAAAATAATTTGTAAAGCATAATGTATTAATTATATATATATATATATATAGGTTAAAATTTTGAAGTCATTTTGTAAAAAAAAAGTTGGATTCAATATTATTTAAATTATATTTATTTATTAAATATAAAAATATATAATATATAAACTATAATGTAAGGGTAAAATAGTAAAATTGATAAAGAAGATTTTCCATCCCTTGTCTTTTCCTCAACAATACCAAACAAAGGAAAGTAAATATCTACTCTTTCCTTCATGAATACCAAACACCTTAAGGGAAAGTAATTTTCCTTTCTTTCCCTCATGTTTTCTATCTCTCCAAATCTTTCTATTCTTCCTATTTTCTTTACTCCCTACCAAACACACTCTGAATGTTACCACTATTATTCCAACAATATTTTCTTTACACATATCTATATATTTTTTTATTAATAATTTTTATAAGATTCTAGATTTGTGTTGGCTTGATTCCATTGCAAAACTCTCTTTATTTGTAACGGTTAGTTGATTTAATGATTCTTGGTGGAAATGAGCTTCAAAGGAGAATAGCAACTTCTTATGCAAATATCGTCTTCAAAAGGAAAATCGCTTTATTGGATTCTAAGGTATCAAAATACTTCTTCCTCTTGCAAGGCATAGGCGCACACACACACAATTCATTCATAAGTGTCCCTGCATAGTTGTTCCAAATTAGTATAACACATTCACATGTTTTTAGTATGCTCATGAATTGAACTCACATTGTCATACATTGTAGAAATGCATGTATTAGGACTATGTCTAGGAAATTGCATACTCATGTGATCTTGTGTTTATTTGTTTAAGTGTAAGTGATTTGAACTTGAATATGTTCTTAAATGATTCCTTGTTGAGTTCCGGTCGTTTCGGTTACTCAATCATTTCATTTCGAGTTCAAACTAGGAAGTTACGAAACTTTACGTTCCTTAACAATGCGTTGTCTTCGTCTTCGTATATCGAGTTGAGTTCACATCCAATTGTTTTCATAGTCTTCCTCATGTGTAAATGAGTCACGGTTTGTAATCTGAAAGCGGATTCGAATTCGGAGTTCGGAGGCTGGAGAACGGTCCAAGAACGTGAGAAGTGCGCAAAGGGAGCAAAGGAGAATTGAGAAGGCAAAGGCCACCACCCTTCTTTCCCGTGGAGGCACATGGCCACCACGGGAAGAAGGCTTCTCTGCCTCCCCGTGGTGGCCACACGCCTCCACGGGGACCAAGGTTGAAGGTGGCACATTTCCTTTGAATTTCCCTTGAAATTCCCTTAAGCAATATAGTGTATATTGTACCTAGAGGGGGGGGTGAATAAGTATAGTCCCAATTTCTTCCAAATACAAATTTTGCGGAATATAAGAATGAAATGTACACTTGATGTGTCTTAATAATTGTATTGTACAAGTCAACACATGCGAAAATCAATATACAAGTGATACATTCAATACTTGATATGGAAGATAAAGAAACATAAAAACTAAAATTGACACAATAGTTTTTATGTGGTAAACTTCCGAAGAGGAAACGTCCACGGGTTGATACCACAACCACCGGCAAAGCAATCCACTATATGAAAAGAACTTACACACTAAAAGCTATCAACACATGATATCCACTTCAGGCTATCGACTCCTAATCTACCCTCAAGACCTAGTGAACCACCTAGCCTACTCCCTATCCAAGGTGTGTCATACACCTCTAGAGAGCAACTCTCTATCCAAGGCTCTCAAGCCTCTAGGAAGATTTCTTTGCTTAGCTATCTAGATCACTAGGATCCTAGTCAAGCTTCCCTAGCTCAACCATCCGGAGTACCACACTCCTAGCTAAGACTTTTGTATGACTGTCCGGACCATATGTCCTCGTCAAGTCTTCTTGCTCTAATCAAAGCTTCATTCACTTTAAAAGAGACTTCAACCTTTCCACAAGACAATGATCTAAGTGATGCAAATAATGCAAACATAAGTCAAATAAAGCAAGATGATCAATCAAGTTCTATGTACATGCTTAGTGATGATCTAGAATATACTATCAACACACAATCACAAATCTATCTAGAAATCAAAGCATGTAAATCAATAAAAACATGATTTAGAATATTCAATATATCACACAAAAAATTTTGGTTCTTAGATGATGAAATTTAACCTAGAAAATAACATAAGGCACATCATATACAACATTTCTAGAATCAATTTCAAGATTAGTCAAGTTTAGCTAAATATGTTCAATTGAGATCACAAGGCTAAAACTCAACAATCAATAGATCAACCACCCCTAGAATATGATCTAAAAACATTTAAACACATATCATATATCAATTAGGAAGATTAAAAGAGATGATCAAAAGATGAAGTGAGAAGAAGAAGTTTCACATATAAAAGTTGAGTCACGGACTGAAATCAGCTAATTGAGAAAAATCACGAACTCAAATAACTCTAAAATGCTTGGGGTTTGTAGCTCTCTTCAAGACCAACAATTTTGGCTTTTGGATCACTCGATTTCGAGTTCGTATGAGAGAGTTATGATCAAAATAAAAAAACAAAAATCATGAAGAAATTCTGCACTCTTTCTTTTTCAAATTTTCTTCTTAGATGAAATAGAAAGGAATTGAGAGATTTTAAAAGATTTCAAGAGAGGGAAAAATGAGCCAATCAAAACATGACACATCACTAGCCACGTGTGGACCGCGTGTGACACATGTGGGCAGAGAGGTGTGCTGGACGTGTGGCACACATGGCCCACACGTGGACTCCAAGCTTGGCTGTTGGCCACGCTTGCTCCTCTTGCACTCCGTTCGCGTTCTTCAACCTTATTCTGGTATCCAAATTCCGAATTTGAATCCGTTTTTGGATTACGAACCATGACTCACTCACGCACAACGAAGATTATAAAACGTTGCAAAAAGTTTGAGAATTCATCTCGAAAAACGACGACGAAGACAACTCAACGAATGAGAACGTAAAGTAGCATAGCTACATCGTTTGGACTCGAAACTTAATGAATGAGTAACCGAAATGACCATGACTCAATAAGAAATCATATGAGATCATTTTCAAGTCCAAAATATAAGAAACACAAAAATATAAGCACAAATTCACACAAGTATGCCATATCTACGCCATTGTGATAAAACATGCAATTCTATAATGGTTGTCAATACGAGACCAATGCATGTGCATACTTAAATGAGTGTGAATGTGTCATACCAAATTTTTACACAACGATGGAGGGACACACATGAATGAATTGTGTGTGTGTGTGTGTGTGTCACTTACGCCTTGCAAGAGGAAGAAGAATCTTGATACCTTAGTATCCAAGAATGCGATGTTCCCTTGAAGACGATATTTGCACAAAATGTTGGTTCTTCACCTTTGAAGCTTCTTTTCACCAAGAATCACCTAAGAAACAACTATTACAAATATAAGGAGTTTTGCAATGGAATCAAGCCAACACAAATCTAAGATCTTACATCCCTTTTTGCCCTTCTTCTCCTCCAATTGTTTTCCCTCTTCTTCACCTTTAAAGCTTCTTTTCACCAAGAATCACCTAAGCAACAACTATTACAAATATAGGGAGTTTTGCAATGGAATCAAGCCAACACAAATCTAAGATCTTACATCTCTTTTTGCCCTTCTTCTCCTCCAATCGTTTTCCCTCTTTATATAATTCAAAATCGCGCACAGAATTTTACACAACTTTTAAAATTTTGTTTTTGTCATAACTCTCTCATTTCAACTCCGAATTAAGTGATTCAAAAACCAAAATCGTTGGTCTTGAAGAGAGGAACAATGCATTTTCAAGGTCAAAAGATGTCCATATTATTCACAGAAATCTGATCTTCAGTTCGTGGTTCATCTTTTGTGTGTGAATCATCTTCTCTCCAGTTTTCTTGTGATCAACTTGATAGATCTTATTTCTTGATTGATGAAAAATGTTTAGAATGATATTGATTCCTATTTCAGACTTGTTTAAATGATTTTCGAGTTATAGCTTTTTGTGGTTTTGATTGAACATATTTCAAAGCTTAACTTAATTCACATGAAATTGATTCTAGAAATATTTTGTGATGAACTTAATTGTTGATTTCTAGGTTTTGATTTCATGATCTAAGAACTAGGATTTGTGATTGCAATATTGAATATTCTAATCTAGTTCTTATTGATTCACATGCTTGAATTTCTAGATAACTTTGTGATTGAGTGTTAAAAGCATATTCTAGTTATCTCTTGCATATTCATAGAGTTTGTGTGATCAACTTTCTTTATTCGATTGTGTTTGCATCATTTACATCACCTAGATCATTTGTCTTGCAAAAGGTGTGGAGTCTCCTGTTGTTGAATGATTCTTCAACATAGAGCAAGTAAAGTCTTGGCTAAGAGTGTGATGCTCTAAGTAAGTTCAAGCAAGAGAAGTCTTGGCTAAGAGGTGTAAGGCCTCTAAGTAAGTCTGAACGAAGTCTTGGTTAGGACGTGAGGTCCGGTTAACCAAGCAAGGAAGTCTTAGTTATGAGCAAGGGGCTCGGATCAACTAAGCAAGGAATTCTCCCTAGAGACTTGTGATAAGTCTAGCTTAGGGAATGGCTTTCTAGAGGCAAGCGATTTGTCTCGGTTATAAAACTTGTGGTAAGGTGTTTTCATTTGGTCCTTAGGTAGACTAGGAGTTGATAGCTTGAAGAGTATATCATGTGTTGATTGCCTTGAGTGTGTATCTCTTTTTTGACATAGTGAATTTGCTTGCCGGTGATTATGGTATCAACCCGTGGACGTTTCCTCTTAGGCGGTTTTACCACGTAAAAACACTTATGTCAAGTTTTGTTTTTACATTTCATTATCTTTCATATCTTGTATTGATTGTTTCACTTGTGAATTTTTTCTAAATTGTGTTGATTAAAGCAATCAATTTGTTAGACAAATTAAGTGTGTACGTCATTGTTCCGTAAAAAGAAGTTTGGAAGAATTTGGAGCCTATACCTATTCACCCCCTCTAGGTATATTTACACTATAATTGCTTAAGGGAATTTCAATTTTTCAATGGCAAGTGGGGGAGAAGGTTCAGGAAATTTGGACAAAGGAAAAGGTCCAATGCAAAATTTATTGGAACACGGTGGTGATGATGTCGATTACGACGACCGACTTTACCATGAGTTCCTTCAAGCTCGATTTGGATCCAATCTCCCTTCTAGTCCTAATCCCCCTCTAATAATTCCCGACAGACCCGACCCCAATCCCAATACCCCAAATACTAATGAAAATCTATCTGACCCCCTACCCCCTTCAGATGAATTTTTTGCAAGTGAAGAAGAAAAGCCATTCAAGTCCGATCTCTTCATAGTGTATATGAAGAAAAATGAGTTAGATGATGGAACGATCAAAATCCAGTGCAATTACTGCCCCAAAACATACAAGACCAATAAATCATTCGGATATGGCACGTACTGGGCCCATATCAAAAAAAGTCACCCGTACGAAATGGTGAAGGCTAGTAACCAAGCCCAAATCTCTAGGATCGGAATCCCTTATAATCAATTATTTTATTATACATCTGAAAAAAACAGGGAAGAATTAGCGGTAATGGTTGCAGTTGAACACTTACCTTTTGGTTTTGGTGAGAAAGTATGTTTTGTTCATTATTGTCAAAATGCATTAAATCCTGCAATGCAATGTGTTCCTAGATCCACTCTCACACGTACACTACATTCCATTTACAAAAAAGAAAAAAAAAATACAAATTGAAATCACTTTTTTATCAATTTCAAGGTCGCATTTTCGTATGTGCCAACATATGAAGCGACAATTTTGGCAGTCATTCATAAATGGGTGTGACATATCATTATATGGATAATGACTGAGACATGCAAAAAAGAATTATTGCATTTCGTGTTTTCGATGACTCAAATTCAACTCAAAATATTTTTCAACTCCTTAAAATAATTTTTCAAGAGTATTATATCCAAAACAAAATTTTTACAATTGGTTTTGATAATGCTGCAAGCAATACCACATATATTCCTATGTTACGGGATTTCTACAATCCCTATTTTGGGGGTAAATTATTTCATCAAAGATGTGCATGCTATGTTTTAAATTTATGCGTTCAAGCTAGATTAAAATTTTTTTCTTCTTATAATAGACCAATTAGAGATAGTATTAACTATATTTGGAGGGATAACAAAGCCCAGAAACTATAGTTAAAATATTGCTCTTAAAATAATATGCGTCCCATTAAATTTTCTCGAGCTATTACTATTTGTTGGAATTCTACTTATAAGTTACTTAGTGAAAGTGTTAAATATAAGGAATTATTAGTTTCTTTTATTACTTATAACGTTCCTTCAATTTCTCTTCAATTGAACCATTGTGATGCATGTGTAAATATTCTTGAATTGTTATGTGTTTTTAATGATGCTACCAATACTTTATCTGGTGTTTACTATCTCACTACTCATTTATTTCTTATTCAAAGTGTTAATATTGCTAGTGCATTCAATGAGTGTGAATTCGATGTTCAATTGAGTGCATGTGTTACTGCCATGAAAACAAAATGGTTACAGTATTATAGTGAGATTCCAAATATTTACTTGTTTGCATCGTGTTTTGATCCACGCTTTAAATTAGAATATTTGCAGGATTATTTAACTCATTATTACTAAAGTTTCGGATTAGAAGTTGATGTTCTTAGTTATTGTAATCCAGTTAAGACTTTGCTTTATGAATTGTATGATGAATATCTTAGAATATATGGTTCGTCTTTGAACATATCGATTTCACAACCCCAACCCACATCTGGTGGTACTGCTACTTCTTCAAAATCCAAATTAAAGGGTTTAGAAGATCGATTGTTTTTCCAAAGAGCCAAAAAATTACGAACATCTTCTTCATCCTTATCTAACTCGAATTCTGAGCTTGACCAGTATTTAGAAGCCAATCATGAATTTTTAGAAGATAAATTTAATGTCCAGGTTTGGTGGAAGGGTCATGGACAGGAATATACAATTTTGGCTATTATTGCCAAACAAATTCTTGGAACACCAGTTTCTACCATTGTTGTGGAACAAGAATTTAGTGCAGATGGAAATATTTTGGAACTAAGACGGTCGGTTATGTGTTCACAATCACTTGAAGTCCAGGCGTGTGTTGATGATTGGACAAAGGCAAAATACAGACAACAAGAACTCCAGCCAGAGATAGTGAATGACTTCTTCGAAAATGACCAAACCACGGGAACAGAAGGTAGCGAATAGATTCTGTTCCAACTTCCAACCTCCAACACTGAGCATCTAATTAAAGGTAAAAGAATTACGTGGCATTTGATTCCTCTACATTGGTAGAGGATACGTATACAACTTAATTGTGGTTAAAATTTAGTGCAAGGTCGGTTTTTATTTTTTTATTTTAATTTTAACTTTGTTACATTGTATATTTCAATTCAAGGTCAGTTTCTAATTTTTGTGCAATTGTAAAGTTGTATTTATTAATAAAAGTCAATTTCTTTTCTTTTAAACATTGTTAAATACTTCAATTGAATATTTCATATGAAGTACATTACAACTTCTAAGTGAAATATATTACGAATGAAAATGTTTGTTCAATTTTTATTTTATTTTATACATTGTTCAATTTTAAATATTATTAAGGTTCATGAATTTTTATTTTTATTTTTTCTCTCCACAATCACACTTATAACATTTTTTTATTCTAAAAAAACAAAAAAAAATTGGTCCTAAACCGGAAATCAATAATAATTATATTATATACCCATGTGATTTCAAAAATAAATTAGAATTCAAATAAGCTATATTCACAATTTATGTTGATATTTGATAATATTAATTTAATTGGAGCTCCTAGAGAGCTCTTAAAAAATTGGTCCTAAACCGGAACCGAACTGGAATCGGACGATTCCTTAACTATAACTGTAACCGTAACCGAACCACCTAACCGACGATTAAAAAAGTCAGTTTCTAATTTTTGTGCAATTGTAAAGTTGTATTTATTAATAAAGGTCAATTTATTTTCTTTTAAACATTGTTAAATACTTTAATTGAATATTTCATATGAAGTACATTACAACTTCTAAGTGAAATATATTACGAATGAAAATGTTTGTTCAATTTTTATTTTATTTTATACATTGTTCAGTTTTAAATATTATTAAGGTTCATGAATTTTTATTTTTATTTTTTCTTTCCACAATCACATTTATAACATTTTTTTATTCTAAAAAAACAAAAAAAAATTGGTCCTAAACCGGAAATCAATAATAATTATATTATATACCCATGTGATTTCAAAAATAAATTAGAATTCAAATAAGCTATATTCACAATTTATGTTGATATTTGATAATATTAACTTAATTGGAGCTCCCAGAGAGCTCTTAAAAAATTGGTCCTAAACCGGAACCGAACTGGAATCGGACGATTCCTTAACTATAACTGTAACCGTAACCGAACCACCTAACCGACGATTAAAAACTGTTAACCAAACCGGCTAGGCCTGTTACGGTTATGGTTTTGGCTTCCCACGGAACCATAACTGCCAGTTTCTAACCGAGATTTAACCGTGGGCACCTCTACTGCTATTTTTTTTTTTAAGTTTTCGTCATTGGTAAGATTCGAGCTGCTGACTTATGAGTCAATTACCCAAGTCCCAAGTTCGTCCATCTACCAGCTGAGTTATACCTCTACTGCTATTGTTTGCCTATATATTAGCTTTTCTGTTTGCAATTTGGTAAGATTAACCGAAGGTCTGAAACCATCAATAAAGCATCTATAGATTAATTTCTACCTTTTATTTATGGTTTGGTTTTACAACAATAGACTCAATAATAATTAAAATAAAATAAAAAAAATGAGAGAGACTCAAAATAATATAAGATTTGAATACCTACAATCATATCTGCCTATCTTTTAAAGAGTGAGCTAATACTTACAAAGCGTGAATCATGATTCTTAATTTTTGTGAAAAAAAAAAAAAAAAGGCATGATTCTTAATTTTTCATATTTAATAAAACTTTTTTTTAGAGTTACAAAACTGTTTATTTCTTCTAAATTAGGATTGCATGGCATTAAATCTTGCATCTACGTACCAAAAAGAAGGAATACATACGCGGCTGTATCCTGGTTTTTAATTTTTTATCCGAAAAAGAAAGGAGAATAAAAATGTTTGATTTAAATAAGAAAACATCTTCTAATTAAGAGAAAATCTTATGTGGCACAGTCTCACCGCATCTGGTATGATCGTCAAATAAGATTGGGATAATGAAATGTGGCTCAATCTTATTGGGCCGTCTTACTAGTGACGTGACGAGACTATTATACATAAGATTTTCTCACCAACTGTAATCTCACAACACATGGGAGCAGTTGATCAGACGTGGCGGGAACATCCACGCCACCTTCGTGTCCCGCAAATGCAAACACAACACACAATCCGAGAACGGAAAAAAAAAAAAAAACGCTAACTTGAACTGCAATCATTCTCAAAATTTCAGCTTTGATTTACCGTAAATAAATTTAAAATCCTAAAATCCCAACCCTAACCCTAATTTTTAAATGGACCCACCAAATCCAACCAACGACAACATTCTGAAATTATAAGTTAAAAACGTTAAATCACAACTACATACTCATATTGGGTGTAAGTATTTGTTAATATGGGGTTATGGACAATGTGTGGGTCGTGTGGCAGTGGTTGTACGTTCTAAAATTATAAAGTGAGGACCGTCTTGATAGAACCATGATTCTTCTATCAGGGTGGTTCTTACTTTATAATTTTATAACGTCCAACCACAGTCACACATTTATATTGGACTCACAATCTAATATTAACAAATACCCACATCCAATATGAATGTTTGGTTATGGTTGGACATTCTTAACTTATAATTTCAGAACGTCCCTACTAGAAAACCACCGTATTGAGTTTTGAAACTTAGACATCAGATTTAACTATCTATTTATTATATAATCCAAAGGGTTGAGACTATTGAATATGATGTGACAGAATTTCAATCAATGAGTTAAAGTAAATGAATCTTTAAATATTGAAGCTTAAATTTTAGTTTTAAGTTTTAAACTTTAAATAAGTTTTAAAAATATTCATGAATTATTTTTATTTATTTATTAATTATTGTTTCCTTTATAATCTATTTTTAAGATTTAATTTTTCTAGTACTAAATAATAATAATAATAATAATAAACAACTCAGTTCTTCTATCCGGAAAGATAGTAAAATAAGAATATATTATTCGCATAAAAAAAAAAATAAGAATATAAAATCAATAATATTTTCATTATTGATAATAATTCCTCTAATGATTTATTTTAGGGACATTATTATTTGCTGCCTAACGTTTGGCCTAACTTCGTTTTAACCCTTCAATTTTCAAAAATAGCATATTCTCCCTTAACTTTGACTTTCGTTTCAATTGAAAACAAAAAAGTCCAGTTTTATTTAAGGACAATGATGGAATTTTGAGAAAATTGCAAGTTTGGGTGTATCTATAGTTGTAGAAGGCTGTAAATATCGCTACTCTATTCTTAATCTAATAGTTTAAAAATTATAAAATAGTTTGATAAATCATTTATCGTATTTTTATTTTTATTTTCGGTAAACAACAAAGATGAATTGGAATTAGAAGCTTTCTACTTTCTTTCAATTCTTAGGAGTTTATTGTAAAAAAATAATAATAAAAAAAAAAGACTCAAAAAAAATATTTACAGAGCCCTTTTTTTTTTTTTTTTTTTTTGAAGGAGTAAAAAAATTGTTATTTACACCCATTTTCACTAAGAAACATTGCGGGCCTTCTAATGTACACTTTGAATACTTTGTTGATGAATTTCTTTTTACATTTACCAGAAATGTGTAGTGTAATGTGCAATCATTCACATTACAAAATTTAGATTTTATTTTAGATTTTATTCAGTTAAACTAAGTTTAGATTTTATTTGGCAATCTTGTTGAAGATGCATTAATTACAAAATTACGGTAATATACGTTCTAATAGACTGATTATGTAGTTCATAGTACATATCAAAGATTGAAAAAGTATAAAAAGAAATTAAATTTATTCTTTTAAATATAGATAATAGTCTTCATATTTTGCAGATAAAGAGACAAATAACACTACTTCCCTGTGAAGTATTACTGTATTAGCCCTTGAAAAAAATAAATATAATTATATTTAAATTTAAGTTATTAAAACATTATATGTATGTCCCTATAATAACATCTTATCATGTGTGTTATCTTTTTATCCAAACCAACTTCTGTAAGAATTCCTAGCAATTTCCTCACTCTCATACAAAATTCTACAGGGAGAAATGAACAATTTATATGTTCCTTTTTTTTTTTAAGCTCCTTATATGTTAATTAGAACTCAAATTGTTGCTATAAAGATCATGACCAGATGTTGAAGAGCCTGTCCGTGAGGGAATTTATGTTGAAAGTTGGAGATCTGATACCGAACTCTTGCTTTCAGTCTGTCCATAACCGTCTTCTCTCGTGGCTTTATACCTCAAATATGGCTCTGCATTAACTTCATAGAGGTCTTGGCCAGAAGTAGAGGATCCGGTTAATGTTGGATCAATGGCCTGATTTCCTACCAAACTCTGATTCTGCATCAACCGGCGTTGGTCTTTTATAGCTTTGAACCTCAAGACTTGACTAAAACCTACTTCCGGTATGGCGTCTGGTATGTTTATTGTTCCTCCCAACATGCCAACTACCTCAGACATAGTTGGCCTTAGTGATGGTGAACCATTGGTGCATAGGAGAGATACTTTAATCATCCTTTCTGCTTCCTCCTCATTGAATTCAGATTTCAACTTTGGATCCACTAGCTCCATTAGCTTTCCGATTTGCTGTAAATGAGAGGCCTGCAAAAAACATAGCATCTATAATTGAAAAAATCTACATCCTGAACTAAATTTGCATCACAATTCGAAGTGACCATTCACTTGTTGTTAACAGTCTGAAAATGAGCAATTTATCATGGATATTGTTTCTTTGCATGCACATAATGCTTTTTAAGTTTTATAGTTTATCAACCTAAAAAGACATGAAGCAGTGAATTACCCAATCTAGAAGACGAGCACAATCGTCGTCTCGCACAAAACTCACATTGTTAATTCCACTAAAAATTTCCAAAGCCACCACTCCAAAACTGTAAACATCTGCCTTGTAGGTCAAATAGCCCCACAGTGCATATTCCGGTGCCATATATCCTCTGCATGTCAAAATCATCAGGGATTAACTCCAATGGAGATATAACAATCTCAGTTTTATTAGAGAGACGTACATTGTTCCAGCAACTCGAGTGCTGATGTGGGTTTTCTCCTCTTCATCAAGCTTAGCCAACCCAAAGTCGGATATTTTGGGGTTTAGATCCCTCTCAAGCAAAACGTTTGTAGCTTTGATATCTCTATGGACAATTTTGAATCTTGATTCTTCATGAAGAAAAGCTAATCCTCTAGCTATCCCGAGACAAATCTTTTGCCTTGTTGGCCAGTCTAGTTTCAGTTGGCAATTATCACGTCCTTTAGAAAACCATTCAAAGAAGTGTTACTGAGGAAAATAAATAATTATCTACCCATTTGTAATTATCAATTTCCTGTTTTATTTTTCGTCCAATATGATCAATCAAATAAATGTCACTAGATTTAACTTACCAAACAAAGCTCGGGCAAGATTGTTGTTTTCCATGTATTCATAAACCAGCAATAGTTGATCCCCTTCAATACAACAGCCATGTAGTTTCACAAGATTTGGGTGTTGCAAACATGAAATCATTCCTATCTCATTCAAGAATTCACGATTTCCCTGCTTTGATTTTGAAGAGAGCTGCTTCACTGCAATTATGGTACCATCGCTTAGCAGTCCCTGCATGACAGTCATGAAGAAGAAAAAAGTGTACATATTTTGAGCAGAACAATTGAAGGAACTTCTGTATTAAGATGGATAATTAATTACGGTGACCAAAGGTTAGCTTGTATACCTTGAAAACAGGTCCGAATCCGCCTTCTCCAATTTTATTCAGGGAATCAAAATTGTTAGTGGCAGCTTTAATTTGCTTTAAGGTAAAAGAATTTGTTTGGAGATCTAATCCTTTAAGATCTGCCAAAAGGAAGCAAAATAAAAATCAAGATGAATTCGCATAGATCCTAAATAAATACGTTTGGAAAATGAAACTTGTATTTTCTAAAATGATTTAAACAGATTGCATGGTTAAATATAAGTGTTGCAAAATCTAATTTACTTAGCTGATAAAGTGTTCATATGAAATCTGAAAAAAAATCTCATTGTGACTAAATATCCTTAAATAAACACTTTGTATTACATATTTAACAGCTCCCAAGAAGAAAGTTGACACTGTTAAAGCTTCTAATAGATTCTGCTTTTTCACCATAAACATTTTTTGCATTGAATATGTATTGAACAGCAAACAGATATTCTGTTGAAATATTTTGATTTGATAGAAGCCCAAACCTGTTTGTTTTCCGCTCTTAGTTCTGACATAGTATTTCCAGTAGAGGATACCCAAAACCAAGACTAAGACGCAGAATCCTGCGACAACACCAACAACAATAGATGCAATATTCTTCTTTCCAGGCTTAAAGTCTGTAGAAAAGAACCCATCAAGCAATTATTGCAATTTGTCACTGTGAAAATAACTAATTGTCTTAAAAACTAAAAGTCCTTAAACATTCATCATAGGGAAAATCAAACTGCCGCTGAGTAAGACTGGAATTTGACTCAAGCCTACTCACTACATTCTTTATAAAAATGTTTCTTCTACTCTGACACATTTATTTATTTCTTTAACTCACATTAATTTTATAATTATATTTGCTCTTGGTAGAAAATAACAGCATGTGATATACTTCTTATTATGCGACTATGCATGATTAATTTATCTAATTTTCAATGTATCTTCAACAATTTTCCAAAGCATAAATGAACTAACAGTTAATGTGACATTATGTTTTACACTTCACGCTACAAGAGCAACTATAATCATAATGAACAGGACTAAGAAATATAGTATATTATCAATCAAAAAGAGAAGGAGAAAATCACTCACTGGGATCCTCCACAGAAATAGCAGATACAAGGGGGCCATAGACTCCCCTTTTAGGAGTTGATGTAGTTCCTTTCCCAGCCCAGTTGAAACGTATCACTAAGCTGTTATTTGCAACAGTGACATTATATGGTTTTGCAATAGGCTTAAGAACCCCAGAAGCTTCAACTTCTATGTTGAAATCCTTCTCAACTAATTTGTCCTGCAACGTGCCAATTCAGTTACACCTTTTGAGTATGTTATTTGCTAAAAGGAGTGAATTCCATCTAAAACTGTGAATCAAAGAATGGCTCTTACAAGCATAGCTTGAAACACAGCACATGTTTAGAAAACGTGCAAGAAAAGATGGTAAATTAAATTCGAACAACAATGGACGAATTTCATAAGCCAGCATCCATTATCTCAACAATCCATCAACATCATTTGGCACCAATCATTTGATTTTCAGGCATTACCAGTCAAAAAGTTATGTCTTGATTGTGATTAATTTACCTGAACATAAATATCAAATATGCGCTTCCCAAGGCTGCGGAATGTGGTATCATTTCCGAAAAGAATCTCCGCAAAATGTAGAGTCACAAGATAATTCCCATTTTCTAAACAATATCCAAAATAAGTAAGTGAAAGAGGAGCAATCCGTGCATTAGTGTATAATTCAGAAATGAGTGATGAATCCGAATCTGCAATATAATGTGTGTTTTGTTCATCGTCATCATCCGCGAAGTCTCCGGTACTGCTAAATCCCCAATTAGCATCATGATTTAAATGGGATGTTGCAGCACCACCACCAATGTCTTTCTCTCCTTCAAATGTTCTGCCATTTACTTTTACATTTTGTCCACCACAATTAATATGGAAGGAGTGCCGATCTGTAAAGTTAAAAAACTGTCAAAGACTATCTTAGCAACAGCTTTTAAGACAATGTTAATATATACAATTTCATTTTATTGCTTGAAAATTTTGAAGGTTAAATTTCAAGAACCTCTCCTCAAGTTGATTTAAAAAGAGTGAATAAAAGTGAAGTATATTCAGAACAAGTTTGTTAACTGGACATACAAATTTGAAGGTAGAATATTCTTATCAGATTTTCAATAACATACTTACATCGATCACATTTGAAATTGTTTTGGCATGGAAGAACTCTACTCCTTGATTAAGTCAAAGAAAAGACAGATTAGCACATACCACTACAGGACAAGGTATACTGTTTTCATGAGAATATGTTAAAGAACATATTATTTGTTTTTGAATTCCAATAGATTGAAACACCATGTAATTCCACTAGAAATAGCTAACTATGTGCAACCTCTTGATGTATTGTGTTGTTAACACAGTACCTTATGCTATAATATTAATAAGAAACCAAGAAAAGTAACTTACAAGTTGTTTTTCACTACTGAACTTCGGAACAAGTTTAGGTTTAGATTCCTGGTGAAGTAACAACAAGTACAATGAATATCAGCAATTAGATCCACCACATGATAGTGTAACACAAAGAAGTAAACAGAGCAGATCATTGTTCACTAAAAAAGAGAAATATACTGACGGTGCCTCCCGACAAGCAGGCTGCTCGGAGCTCGGCCAATTAAAACTATTGTATGAAAGATCCCTGAATGCAAGAAAGAATAAGAAGGATAAATTTCCTGTATAATGATGAAGCAATCGAGAGATGCATGATGATGTACTTCTATAAACTAATCTTTGTTTTAAAAACAACAATTAGTGCTTGAAAAGAGATGGGGGATCAGAGTAAAATGATGATTATGCATCACCCCTCATTATCACCTTAAAGTATTTGACATGATATCATGCTCTAACACAAGTAGATTGAAAAGGAAATCTTTTTCTAATACAAAAATATTGAATATCCATGAGATAAGATACGCACACATTAGTTCCTTTCCTCAAGATTGATTCTGGTATATTCCCATTGAGAGAGTTGCCACTTAGAAAGCTGATAAAGGTGAAATCAAGTAGTCAGCATGCTGGACATTGTGAACTTAAACTCCGTAAATCTAGAAATTTGGTTTCATTAACTTACATGAATTTCAAACTCCCAGCGATTGATACATTGGAAAGTTCCCCAGTTAGGTTGTTAAAACTGAGATCCCTATCCAAAATCACAAGATAAATCATAAAATATATGAACATGTCCGTAAATTTAGGTTGTCACAAAATCTGCCTATTTAGTTTATGTAGTAAATATTAATTTTGCTTTACAACAAAATAACATATCAGTGGATATACAAGAGTAAAGAACTCTACGCAACTTACTTTTGAAATCTACATGGACTTATGAAAAGAGAAAGTCACAACTTATGCATAGAACATAAACAGAGTTCCAGTTAAGTACAAACATTAGAAAGAAATATCCAATTACATAATCAAATTCAGAAACTTTTATATAAGAAGTTTTCTTTTAATATTAACCATTCAGCACGATTTTAAACATCAATAAATGAATGTTAAAAGATGAGAATTTTAGTTGAGAAAATGGTAAAGTGTCAATTACTTTGAAAATATGTATTACAGTATTATTTAGCGTTGTAGATTAGACTTTCTTGTCTTTGGTATTCTAAATGAGGTAAAATTCATCTTTATTAAACATATTGAAATAGCAATTTATAAGAGTTTGTGGAATGTGGAATCATTAGAAGTCTTGTTCTGTAAAGGATGCATGGAACTTCAGTCCAATTCGAGCTACTTCCCGAAAGTCCAATCTTAAAAATCCATTTTCCATTAGTAAGATTGTGCAGATATCAACAAATTTCATATAAAAATACATGATCTGTTATTACTCAGCAAATATAAGAACTGTTTTAGATACAACTTTTTTGATTTTTATAGATCGATGGCTTCTTTAAATCTCCATCGATTTTTACTTAAAACAATAATGCACACAAGATTATAGTTTATTGTGCCTTACATGTTTGGCATAATACGAATATATTAAGAGTGTCACAACTGATGTATCAGATACACAAGACAAAGAAGTAGTTTAACTGTATTCAAAATACACAAAGACAAAGGTATTCATCCATGCATATTGCGTGCTATGTAGGAAGTTTGGTTTTCAGTTTTCAAGCATAAATCAATTTCAAACTGAAAATTGTATATGTAATAAACTTACAGATTTCGCAGATTAATAATTCCCCAAATATATGGAGGTATCTCTCCAGAAATGCTACAGTTCCTTAAAATTCTGTAAATCCAAAGTTAATAATGTCAGAGATAACAACTCTTAGGTGAATAACTTTACTTTGTCACAAACATGATATAAATAAGCAAGGAACTTACATCCGAATAAGTGCTGTCAGGTTTTGAATCTCAGGAAAGGCTTGATTTGTTCCATTTATGTCACTAATCTTCCTGTATATAACAGTGCATTATCAATAGATCTTTTTAAGAAGCACTCAGAGTTGTAAATCATTCTATTTACTGCAGTTGAGAAATATTCACTCACAATTGTTTTAGGTTTTTCAAACCATATATGGATGATGGAATAGGACCTTCTAATCCACTACCTTGTAATTCTCTGCATTAATTAAATAAACCAATCAAGAACATTCAAGAGCTGGAATATGCAAGTTGGAAAACCTTAAGAAAGTATAGGATCTTACAGTCTCTCGAGTATCTTCCAGCTTTGAAAAATATCTGGAATACTCCCATTGAAGTTGTTGTCATTAATCCTACTGCATCAGGCAAAAATAATGGAACACAGCTTACACTCCTGCCAAATTTTGAATGTAATCTTAAAAATAATTTTATGAAAAGCTTACAAGTCTGTTAAATTTTTCAGCTCAGAGAGTTCCATTGGCAAATTTCCAGTCAAGCTATTGGATGATAGCCTCCTGCGATGAAAAATTAATTGATACATCAACAAATATACTACTCACGGGTAAAACCTAAACATAAAGAAGCCTTGTAAATAAGTAAATAACTTACAGTGTTTCCAAGTTAACCAACTGCCCAAGCTGAGCAGGGACTGTCCAAGAAAATTTGTTGGCCTCAAGGTCCCTGGTAAATTGATGTATTGAGTAGCTAATAGAACACATTTGTTTAAACACTCCAACAAACTCATATGTAGAATATGCACACAGGCACTCACATGCATGCACACATATCTGGAAAATAATCTTAGATGGAAAACTATTCAACCATTCACAGTTTCACACAGATTCAGGAAGCATGAGGAAAAAGAAATGGATAAAATGAATATTTGTTCTTTCTTTCTGTCAAATAAAAATGGATAGTTTGAGAGTTCATAAAATTCATAAAAAGTAGGAAATTTATGATCAATTCTTACAGGACCAGTTAGCAAATATATATTTTAATGACAACAACATGGCATTAATAACCCAAACAAACTTGCGTAAGCAAAGAATTAAAAACTTACAAATATGTGAGACTGGTAATATTCCCCAAATGGCTTGGTATGTTGCCTGATAATCTGTTTCCAAAAACAGAGCTGCATTGACAATTATCAGTAATTGATTAATTCAACAAGAAAAAATTGTATTGTATTTGCTTAATCTGATCAGAAAGATGTCGATATAGCTTACATGAACTTCAACTTCATCGAGGACCATTCAACCGGTATTGACCCATTTAAGTAGTTGTAGGCCAAATCACTGCAAACCACCAACAACATTGATCTAACCTCAGAATGTATCACATTTTTTGGTGTGGTTTCTAACTTTCCAATTATCAATCCAGAAATAATAAAGAAATCATATCACCAAACAAATCACAACCATTGTACTAATGAAACCAGGGTTATTCTCAAAAGTTGGTCATGGCCGAAACACACACATGGATCTAAAACAAATAGGTTTTAAATTAGTACAATCTCCATCATTTACAAATTGAACACGTAACCTTTCGATCAAATAAGCTCCACCAATACCATGTTAAAAATTGACAGAGAAAATCTCAAAAAAGGAATTTGAACACTGGCAACTTGAAGATTCGTGAGCACACAATAATTAGGCTTTCCCATTTGAAATGAATCAGACATCTTACAATGTTACTTATAACTCTTTTGACACTAATAAAATACTCAGGAAATGACTTGAAGAACTCAGATAAAAGCAGTCTATGACAATATTATTTCCTAGTTTGCCAATCTAACGCATTATGTGATATATATATATATATATATATATGAATTACAGTTATTATACAAGTAAGAGTATGTAGAAGAGCTCACATCTGCTGGAGTTGGGGAAGCTTGAACAGTTGAGGTGGTAGCACTCCTGCAAGTGGAATTTTCTGATAATGGAAAATATATTATATACCAAAAATTCAAAAATACAAAATAGCATCAGAGATGATGAAAAACTTACATGGATGTGATGTGGGGTGTATTGTTAACAGTGTTGCAAGCAATGTCGGAGGTGGGTTCTGATTCAGGATCAGAAACAGGTGTCACCTTAAAGCCACAAGCACTGCCATCGAAACTCCAATTAGTAGCAGCTCCCATTGTTTTCACTATCTGATTCAGTGCATCAACTACACCAAATTTATTCATAATTATAATAAGTCTCAAATCTCAATCAAGCATTTCAAATTCAGCATCACAAAGTAAAGGTGGTCATAAATTATAACAAACATAATTGATGCATTTTCTATCCAACGGTGTATATTTATCAATTTACTGGGCCGAAACAAAAGTTGTGTTGTACATGCGGCCCAGCGAATATTGCTTCTTCTTCTTATTATTTTTTAGTAACATGATAATCAACAAGATGAGGAGGTCGGTCAAGTTGTAAGACGCCTTATGTCTATGCCACTAGTGGGTTTGAATTTATATAATATAAGGAAAAAAAATAAAATAATATGATGATCATGACTTTGGTGACTCTGACTCTTCCAGCAGATTACTAGCTAGATTATCATTGGCAAAAACAAACTATAGCAAACATATAGAAATAAAAAATTCTGAATTCTGATGAATTAATATCAAAGAAGAATGAAAAATCGTGATGCAAAAACTAAAACAATTTTTTTAGAGAGTAAATTGAAGGAACAAATTTTGATATATACCTTCAGACTGAGGAAGCTGCTGAGCAGCAACAAAGAACTGTCCTCCAAACAAACCCAAGGATACCAGGAGTAAAGATTGGAAGAAGACGACGACGACGAAGAACATCTTCGAATTGCTTTAAATTCAACCAAGGTGATCGGTTCATGTTTTGGTTGTATATATGTTTATAGAGAGCTAACTAGCAAAGCAAAGGCAGGAAGATTCAAGTCAAAAGGGAGTTGGACTGGATATTATATAAAGGTGCTTTAACAATATAACTTTTTCATTAATTTTCGGAAAGAGCATTTTCTCCAGATAGTTTTAATTTTTTTTTTTTTTTTAAGGGATAATTAACCCGGTAGTCATCAATTTGATAATACACTATTAAAATGGCTGTTAGATTGGAAATTAGTTTTAAAATAGCAATTTTTGATGAAAATGTGACACTAATGACCATTCAATTCTATTTAGAACTTGTTTGGTTGGACTTTTGAAAATCCTCTATTAGTAAAAAATCTGCTTGCAGTAGATTTATTAGAAATAGAGTTTTTGAAAAAAAAAAATTATAGTTGTTTGGTTGATAGACCTTTTTAAAAAAAAAAAAATCTATTTTGAGAAGTATCTCTCTATGAACTTTTGCCTTGTAGAAGTTTAAACTCTATTAGTATTTATTCAATTCAAAATAGACAATCTCAAAAGTCTAATCAAACAACTCTTAAAAACTCAAACAGGCGTTAGTAGACCTTTTGAGGCAGTAGAAAACTCAACCAAATAAGTACTTAATTACATCCAATTACATCCAATTAGTGACATTTAAGTAAATAAATGGATGATATCAATTTATTTAAGATGTTTTTTGGAAATCAATTTTTTCTTTTATTTTTTGAAACGAATAATTATATTTAGTGTGTATATATGTATAGCATATCTCAAATATATATATCTCAAACACACACACATATATAAATATATATATATTCTCTTTGAGAAGATTACACTATAAAATCTATAAAAAAAATAAAGAAAAGACATGTATATTGATCTAAACCATTTCTTTTGTATTTTGAAACGAATAATTATATTTTTTGTGTATATATACGTATAGCATATCTCAAATATATATATAAACACACACTAAATATAATTATTCGTTTCAAAAAACAAAAGTAAAAATTGATTTCCGAAAAGCATCTAAAATAAATTAATGTCATCTCTCTATTTACCAAAATGTCACTCATTGAAAAAATTGATTTCCAAAAAACATCTAAAATAAATTATTGTCATCCCTTTATTTACCAAAATATCATTTATTGGATAGAATTAGATAGAATTTTATGGAATGACCATTAGTGTCACATTTTTCGCCAAAATTGTCATTTTGAAACCAATTCTTAATCTAGTAATCGTTTTGATAATGTGTTATCAAATTGATGGCTACCGGGGTAATTATCCTATTTTTTTTTTATTATTTACTAAAAATTAAAAAATAATAATAATGTTTCTTAAGTTGCTATTAATCTATATAAATTAACAGAAGACAAAGTAGGATTTGTTAGGTGTATTAATAAAAAGTTAGTTTAATTAATAAACAATAAGATCGAATAAGATCGATACATGCATATTGTTTGAACACAAACTTTAATTTTTTGCTGACTTGCAGTCGACAGTATTTAAACTTCACTGATTTGGTTTTGATAATAAAGAGCTTTGAAACAACTTTGACAAACAGATGTCAGAAAGTTGGTCCAAACTACAAATCAGGATAATTGGAACTGTGTACGCATATGTTTTAGAAATAAAAAATCAGATCGGTCGAGAATGACAACAAACATGCATATGTTTTAAAGACATGTATTAACGTTGTAGACCCAACAAGACAACAATCCAACATGCATTAATTAATGTTTCAGCCATTTGGTTTGACTTCCTAGGTTATTTCTCAAATCTCAATCAGTTTAACAAAACAAAATAACCTTATTTTATAATTTTATTTACTAGATTATCTTAACTAAAACAAAATGCTCTAGTTATTACATAAAACACATCATATAAACAAAATAGAAATTTTACTACCTTAACACAACTTTCAATTGTAAATAAATCATCTTTATTGATATGTGGATAATTTTGTTTTATTGAATCTTAGTAGGAGTTTGGTTGAATTTTAGTATTAGCCAATTCACTAATAAATATACATTTTTCATTTTTTTTTTTACTATCATATTGTTATTGTAGGTTACAATGTAAAACATTTATATCAAGCCAAGAACACAATAAATTTTAAAAAATTCCACCCATAGCTAAGGTCTGCTTAATTTTTTTTTTTAGCCCACCCTACTGTAACGTCTTGGCTTCACCCCTGTATACATGGGTGGAAATTTTTATTATTGTCTCTGCTATTGTTTGCATTTATATGGCTTTTCTGTTTGTAATTTGGTAAGAAGAACCGAAGGTCTGAAGCTATCAATAAAGCATCCGTAGGGTAATTTCTACCTATTCTCTTCATCTATATTTTGTTATATATTTATGATTTGGTTTCATAACACGTTATCAATACGTTTATATGTAAGTAAAACGATCTCTAGATTAATTATTTACTTACAGCTCAGTATTGTACTATTAGTTGCAACCTGACGATTGCGTACAATCTTATATTACATTGATTGCAACGTGAAGATTGCAACGATAGTATATAAGTAAAAAGATCTCCAGAAGATTGATTTACTTACAACTCAGTGTTTTATTTTTTTACAACTTGAAGATTGCAAAAAATAATACAAGAGCTGGAAGCTCTAAATATTAAAAATTTCAATCTAGTCAAAATTTGAAGTTCTGAATTTCAACCTGAAGTTCTGGATTTATTTATTTATTATTATGTATTTATATACTTTTACGCAATTTTATATTGGAACGGTTTTGGTCACTCATCCAGAACTTGAAGTTTCTGGATTTATTTTTTATTATGCATTTATTTACTTTTATGCAATTTTATACTTGAGTGGTTTTGTTCGCTTATCCAAAACCAAAAGTTTCTGGATTTATTTATTATTACGCATTTATTTACTTTTATGCAATTTATGAGCCTGATTAGGCCAACCTACCAAAACTTGCCATTCTAGATCTATTATGCAATTTATTTATCTGCAATTTATTAGCCAACCTCCCAGAACTTGCAGTTTATGGATTTAATTTTTATGTCTTTTATTTATTTGCATTTTTATGCAATTTATGAGTTGAGCTCAGCTAGGCTAACTGACTAGAACTTGTAGTTTATGGATTTATTTGTACTTGATTTATTACTGTGTAATTTAAACTGAGCATGGGTAGACCAACTAGCCAGAACCTAAAGTTTCTGGATTTATTATTATGATATTTAAGTTAGCGCAGTTTTGACATTCGATCAGAACTAGAAGTTCTGAATTTCAATTTCAATTTCAAGTTCTAAATCATGTTTTTTATCCTATTGAGTTTTTCCTAACAAATTAAAATATAAGTGATGGAAATCCAAAAGGGAGTGTTATAGAAGTTTAGCGGATTCTTCCACCATGATACGTAATATGAGACGTGTTGGATTGGTGGCACAACATGGGAGTAAAATTACATTATTGTCCCTGCTATTGTTTGCCTATATATTGGCTTTTCTGTTGGCAATTTGGTAAGAAGAACCGAAAGTCCGAAGCCATCCATAAAGCATCTGCAGATTAATTTCTACCTTTTCTCTTCAGCTATATATTTTTTAATATATATATAGGGTTTGGTTTTACAACAATAGACTCAATAATACTTTTAAGAAAAATGAGATAGACTCAAAATAATATAAGATTTGAATACCTATAATCATATCTGCCTATCCTTTAAGGGTGCGTTTGGCACAGAGATGGGACAGGACAAGAATAGACTCAATAATACTTTTAAGAAAAATGAGATAGACTCAAAATAATATAAGATTTGAATACCTATAATCATATCTGCCTATCCTTTAAGGGTGCGTTTGGCACAGAGATGGGACAGGACATGGTGGGACGGGACAGGACAGTTGTTCCATATTGTGTTTGGAATGTCTGGGACAGAACTATTAACTGTACTGTTATGCGTTTGGTATGGATGGGACAGGACGGGACAAGAAGTTCAAATGACCAGAGTGCCCCTCATATGTATATAATATATATATATAATAAAATATAATTATATATATATATATATTATTGTATATGAAATAATTTTTAAAATATTATATATAATAATAAAATATAATATATATAATATATTATAATATTAAATATATTTATATATTATTAATATTTATAATAATATATAATATATATTGTATTATAATATATATATGATATATTAAATATTATTATATATAATATTTATATAAGATATATATAATATATATAATATTATTATATATATAATAATATATGTAATAATACTTAATATATTATATTATTATCATATATAATAATAAAATAAAATATTAATATTAATATATAATATTATTATATATAATATATATATAATATGTTATATATATACATAAATGATCTAATATATATTATGTTATTATTATATATATTATTATTATAATAAAATATATATTATATTATATAATAATATATAATATATAATATATATTTTGGATAATAATAATAAAATATAAAATTATATATATTATATTATATTATATATATAATTATATATTATTTAATATAATAATATATATAATATAATATAATATAATATTATATTATATTATATTATATATATTATTATATTAAATAATATATACTTTTATATTTTATTATTCTTATCCAAAATATATATTATATATTATTATATAATATAATATATATTATATATAATAATATATAGTATTCGTATTATATAATATATAATAATATTAATATTAAAATATATATAATAATATTTATATTATATTATATATATATATAATATTATAAAATATATATACATATAAACTATTGTATAAGTTTGTGATTTTTTTGAAGATTTAAGGGTAAAAAGGTCTTTTTGAGACTTGTCCCATGCATGGGACAAGTCTGGCCTAGGGTCTTGGGTGGGACAGAAATTGATGATTTTTGTCCCACCTTGTCCCGTTCTGTCCCATGCTAAAGTCGTGCCAAACGTGGGACAAGAAGAAACTGTCCCACATTGTCCTGTCCCGTCCCGCGTACCAAACGCACCCTAAAATAGTGAGCTAATACTTACAAAGCATGAATCATGATTCTTAATTTTTTTTTATATTTAATAAAACCTTTTTTAGAGTTACAAAACTGTTTATTTCTTCTAAATTAGGATTGCATGGCATTAAATCTTGCATTTACATACCAAAAAGAATGAATAAAAATGTTTGATTTAAATAACAAAACATCTTCTAATTAAGAGAAAATCTTATGTGGGACAGTCTCACTGTATCTGGTATGATCATCAAATAAGATTGGGTTAATGAAATGTGGCTCAATCTTATTGGGCCGTCTTAATAGTGACGTGACGAGATCGTTATACATAAGATTTTCTCACCAACTAGATTACTGTAATCTCACAACACGTGGCAGCAGTTGATCAGACGTGGCGGGAACATCCACGCTACCTACGTGTCCCGCAAATGCAAACACAACACTCAAACCGATAACCAAAAAAAAAAAAAAAAAAAAAAAACGCAAACTTGAACTGCAATCATTCTCAAATTCTCAGCTTTGATTTATTGTAAATAAATTTCAAATCCTAAAACCCCAACCCTAACCCTAATTTCTAAATGGACCCACCAAATCCAACCAACGACGACGATGACGAATTCTTCGACGCCTTCGACGATTTCCCTTTTTACGATGGCATTTCCACCGACCAATCACATCCATCCACGTCAGTCTCCAACGAGACCCCCGCCTCCACTCTCCGCCGCCGTTCTCTCTCTCGCCGCCGAACCGAAGTTGACGACTCCAAAACGAGCTTTGGAGAGAGAAGCTACAAGATTTATCGGAAGTTGATAGAGAATGAAATCGATTTGGAGAGAAAATCTGAGTCCAGCACAGACCGAGCTGACTCGGCACCACACGAGAGTGTCGAGAACGAGGAGTCGACAGTGACGACTGAGAATGATATCCGAGTGAGTGACTCAGCGGAATCAGTTGACTCACTGGGTGAGTCATTAGAATCGTCGAGTTTGCTTGTTTATTTAGCAGGTTTGGTGATTAAAGCAGTTTCTTTTCAATTTAATTTGCTAATTAGCTTCGTTTTGTTTCCTATGCGGGTTTTATATTTCTCTTACATGATAATTGTGGACCCATTTCGTACTATAAAGCTTGGAAGAGAGTTTTTGTTGCTAAAATTGTACAATCTATGCAAATTTATCTGTGGGTATGTTAGTCCACTGGTTTCTGGGTGGTTAAAAGAGCACGAATCGATATGGAAGCTGGTTTTTCGAATTGGGTGGGGATTGTTTTGGGCTATTTACGTCGGTTTCATTTTGTGCGGGTTATTAGTTTTTTCAATTTTGATTAGTGGGTTATTTATGAGGTATTTAGTGGAGGAACCAATCCAAATAAAGGAGACTTTGAATTTTGATTATAAGGAGAATAGTCCGGTGGCATTGATACCGTTAACGTCTTGTTATGGTGCTTCTTGTGGTGTCAAATGTGAAGAGAATAAAGAGTCTTGGTTGAGTTCGGAGTCACGGGTTATACCAATTGGTCATAAGTTGCAGGTTACAGTTATTTTGACACTGCCAGAGTCGGAGTATAACAGAAATCTTGGGGTTTTTCAGGTAATTATTTGATTTTATTGAATCTAAACTTTGTACATCTTTTGATGCTATGTGTTCTTTGGTGTTTTAATCAAGTTTATCGTCTTTCGGTTTATGGAAGTATTACTTATGTTTTTGTGGTTAGCTCTGTTTCATGCTAGATTATGAGCTTTACTTGCAGTGGTTTGAAAGGTTTTTGCAAAATTATACTATTTAATTAATATCAAGTAACAAACATTAATAAATGCAATCTATTAACTCAATTTCTTAGGGGAAGGAAGTTAAATTTCCAGCTAACCCCATTTTTTACCTTAGATGTGCCATGTGTGGAAGTTAGTATATTACAAAGATTGCAACATTATTATTTCCATAGAGGATTAAAGGGCATTAGAAAAAAATAATAATAAATAAGGTGATAAAAGGGTGCCTTCTTCCTTCCCTCATTGCAGTGAATGGAATTAGGTTGAAGTTATTAACGTCATTTAACCAGAATGATTGCCTTAGGTGAAGATGTTTTGATCTACTTAACTGTCGACAACCAGTTTTTGCAGTCGTAAAATCTTCAGAGAGATTTCATGACAAAAATATGGATCAAAATACCGAATTTAACCTGACTGCATCTGTGGCTGGCTGTGTTAACATAAGAAATGCCATTTTCTAAGCACTACTTATTTGACTATGTTCTTAAGATGATTTATTTTGAACTTAATACTCGAGCTAATGGATCAAAGCGAAAAATCTTTGAGATTGGTTTTGTTTCTTCTTTATTGAATCAGCACTTGTTTCCTTTTTTTTTTTTTACTTTGTGCTCGAGATAATGGGCACTAAGTATAGCCTTCTAATTCATGGCTGATGGCTCATTTTCCCCCTGATTGTTTCTAATTGGATATATTTAATATCGATATATGTTGAGTGCCTTTCTTAATCTTTCATATTTTCTTTTTCTGAAGGTGAGAGTAGATTTTCTTTCTGTTAATGGTAAACCACTTTCAAGTTCAAGCTGTCCATGCATGTTACGATTCAAAAGTGAGCCTATCCGCCTTCTCTTGACTTTCCTCAGAGCTGCTCCTCTTGTTGCTGGATATGTCTCAGAAACCCAAACTTTGAAAGTGAAGCTTAGAGGTTTCATGGAAAGGAATGTTCCTACGTCCTGCTTAAAGGTGAAAATTGAACAACGAGCAGAATTCTGGCTCGGTGCTGGTATCCCTCAAATATATGACGCGTCACTAATCCTTGAGTCAGAACTTCCTTTATTTAAAAGGATTATATGGTATTGGAGGAAAACCATTTTCATATGGATTACCATGACCTTTTTTACAATGCAGTTGTCCTTTATGCTAATATGTTGTAGGCCTGTAATCCTTCCAAAAGCAAGGCCTCGAGACGATTCTGCTAGGAATACTGCTAGTCAAGCTAGTCTCCCGTCACAAAGTTAGTTGAGACGACAAGCTTCAGCAAACTTGATGAAAATGATGCAAGTAAAGGTTTACCACTGTTGAACTTCCCTAACTTTTGTATTTCTGTAATTCTTTTATTCTTTTTGACCTGTGTGTATATGTTTTTGTGATTGTAGTAGCAATAGTTAGCAATAACCTGCATGTCAGTTGGTGTTCAAATGAACAACAATGTTCAAATATCATGAACATTCTTCAATCTATAGGCTCTTTTTCTACACTTAAATTTGTTCAGCCAATCGGTACGAATTAGATTTTAGCATTGTACTTGTATAATCTTTTTCTGGAAAAGTTGTCCTGCAATTTTTTTTTGGTACAATGGGGGGCCAAAAGCCCAGCAACAAAACTAAGACAAGGAAGAAACAGGGGAGGCAAACTGCCTAGCAGAGGCTAGACCTCTGCGATCATCTTCATAAATCCCAGCCAACTCAGGAGGGGGTTCTTCAAAAAACAAGATGTCATTCTTCATACTATGACCCATATGCATAAAACTGTCATATTCGTATTTCACAATTTACATACAATACAGAGTAGTTAAATTAAGCTCTTAATTGATCGAGTCTAATTATTATTAATCAGGAACACCCTGCACTCCTGAGGGAGGCAGTTTTGGTGATCTCTCTCAAAGTCTTGTCTGTGAACCTGACCATATTGTAAACCCAAGCACCGGACACTGCCCCAAGAACTGGTGAAACCATGTATATCCATATGCCCTTATATTGGTTTGATACTATTGCTGGACCTAAGCTTCTTGCTGGGTTCATCGATGCTCCTGAAATTGGCCTGCAAAACAGTATTAGATACATAGTGTAGTACTATTATGTAAACTGTTAAGGGATCGATTTGCATGATTTTTTTGTTCAGTCTCGTGACCTAGACAACTGATTACATGACTTGATTAGATTATTGATCGTTTAAAAATGACTTGAGTTAATACCCGCCAACGAAGACATTAACCAGAACGGTAGCGCCAATAACAAGCCCGGCTAGCTCCCCAATCTGCTTAAGGAATGGAACAAGTTACGGTTTACATAGAAGGTTCCATATCTTTGTATAAATAAAAATTCATAAATTACTCAAATGTACATCTAAATCTTAATTCCTAATTAATTCTATTTTTAGTATCTAATACAACATCTCCAGACTTTAATAATTATTAATTAACCATCTATATATCTAATTACCTTTAATATGATATGACATAATTTCAAAGTAAATGAATATTGAATATTGTTTAAATGTTTTTTTTGAACTGCACAAATTTATTCAAGAGGCCAAAAAGGCCAAGGCACAAAGGCCACAACAAAGCCAGAGAAGGCGAACCCCAGCAACCCCAACTCACCCAAAACAGCAAAAAACCCAACACGCAGCACAGAAACCCCGGCGGGGACAGCAAACAGCTGCTAAATAAGAAGCAAACCACAATAGACAAAACCACAAGATGCAAACAAAACTACTGCCTGCACAAGCGGGGACAGCCTAGACAGCTGCAGAACCAAAAAAGCCACAAGCACAAAAAACAGCAAGCCAGCAAAAAGGAAAACCGAAGGAGAGCAAGCTTTAGTTTAAGCTAATCAATCCTGTGCTTTCTCTTATCCGGACGAGCTGACTTTATTAAAAAATTAGTTTCTTGATTATGACTTATTAGATGTACCTGTTTTCGTATAATCAGTGACTAACTATTTTCATCGGAATCTTAAAAATTTAGGACGATCCCGATGATAGAAAGACTATAATTAACCTACCCAAATTAAACTTGTTATTAGGAAAAAAAAAATGAAGATATGAGACTGACAGCTCTGTTATCAGTTGCGACACCAGATATAACAAACATGAGGTAGAATGTGATGACGAACTCAATCACAAATGACTCCATATCCGACCCAGCTGGAACTGTTCCTACAAAATGATCTTGTTTTCCATTGAATATTAATCTCAGTGTTGCTGATGCTACTGTTGATCCCAGCACTTGAGCTGATATATAAGCCGGAACCTGAACCAAACAAACCCAGCACAAATAATATGAGAGAATCCGAGTTCTATAATTTAGCTAAAGCTATGGGATCTCCGATTGCTACCGTTATCTATTCAAATTAACATTTGCATTTTATTGGGAATCCTGCACACAAAAAACATACAGGATTCTGCACCTGATTAGTACTCTCGTACGTACATGTTTCCAAGAAAATCTGTTGCAGGTGGCGAAAGCAATGGAGACAGCAGGATTGAAATGGGCACCAGATATATGTCCAAGAGAGTAAACCAGGATCATGACCGTCAGTCCCCAAACCATGGCGATCCCTGGAAGTGTCACCACTTTATCATAATTTTCGTTCACTAAAACCGATGCACAACCCACAAATATCAGCAGATATGTACCCACAACCTCTGCTATTAACTGCATATTTATTAATCAAAGTGAAACCTCTCTGCATATTATTAATATATATGATATATAATGTTTAATAATGCATGATCAATGAAGAAAAGGAAGATCAGATGGTACGTCAAGTACCTTTTGCGTGAAAGGAACAGAAACAAAGCAACCGGAGTTGTCTTTGTTTGCGTTGGAGGAAGAAGAGGGAGGATTTTGGACAGAATCGACGTCTTTCATCATAGTCAAAGCAACTTCATGGCCTCCATCTATAGGTAAAATGTTGGCCATGCTTAAAGTAGATAATGGGCTGCATTCAGGAGAGTGGAGACATGCAAATATATAGAGAGATGTTTCATGTTTTTGATATGTGAGCCTTAGTGTGTGTAACTGTGTACGTGCGCCTTAGTGTGTGTTCCACTACGGCACCACTTTCCATTTTTATTGCATTACTGCTCCTATATTCTAGCTTTAGTGGTTTTATGACTTGTTAATATAAGGCTTATAATTAAATAGCCAAAGTCGGATGGAATGAAAGTTATCATGAGTTATAGACTAAATTATCTGTTCTAGCAAATACTTCCTCTGTTATTGGCATTGGCATCGTTGGCTAACGAAATTCAAAGGTCCCTTAACTTGGGACAAATTTACCCATTCAAACTACTGCACTTCTGACGAAGCGCAGTACGAACCAACTTACACAAAACCAATTCCCAAAATATCTTTTCAAAATATATCTCGATTTTATCTTTGCGGACAAGGATAATTTAAGAGGGGAGGAATGATATGTGCATGAACCAGCACCAAATCATGAGACCATGTCACAGTCAGTTGGAGTCAATTGTTAGACTAAGTCAGAATAAGTTAGAGTCGGTTGTTAGGTTCAATTAATAGGTGCCTTAGAGCATTCACAATGCATCAGACCCAAATAAAAGATCCATTTAGTGCCACATCATCATTTTTGGGTCTGATTTAAAAAAAATAATAAAATTGATCTTCCCATTTGAATCCTCTCAAAATGGGTCTCTTTTACCCATAATGCAACTAAATTGGAACCACTTTTTTTTAATTTTATTTCAAACAATCATTACTATATATATATATATATATATATTAATAAATAAATTATATAATATATTTTAAATATCAACAATATTAATAATTATTTAACAAATTATAATTAATTTAAGGGATTTTAGCAAAATTGTCCTATTGGAGGGCCTAAATTGCAAATATAGCCCAAGTAGTCAAAAGCTTACAACATTGCCCCAAACTTCCAAAAATACCCCCACTTAAAAAATAACTACCACATTTATTACCATTATTATTTTGACCAACCAATGATACAAAACTAAAAGGAAAAAAATTAAATTATACATGGTTTGAAATAAGTAAAATGAGATGGAACTCTTCTAATTGCTTTTTTTTTTTTTTTTTTTTTTTTTATAAAATTTTTATCTCCGTTTGGATGTATAAAAGTGTTGAAGAAAGTTATATGAAGTTGTGACAAGGTGAGTTTTCAAAAAAAAAAAAAAACTATTTTCTTTCATCACAATCCATATATTTATAGGAAATAATATGGGGTATTTTTTTTTTTTTTTTTACTACATGGGTTAATTTATGAACATGCTTCGGGTCACGTGTGACTCGAAGCACAAATTCATAGCTTCGGATTGCCCCCACCCTAAGCCTTGAATTTGTGCTTCGGGTCACACGTGACCCGATATCGGGTCAATCATGACCCGAAGCACAAGATCAGTTTAAAATATATATATATATATAGTTTATGTATTTTTATATTAATTTATACTGCTTATGTTTTATATAAATTTTTTTTTATTTTTTTGAATTGATGATATATATTTAAAAATTTTCAGGATTGAAGATGACAAATGTGCAATTGGTTTTGAATTAGGGTGGAGAATGGAAAAGTGATCACGGTGTATATTGGTATGACGGTCGGAGAGGAAGGGCATTTGATTTTCCAAGGGATGCAAATTATGATCAACTATTAGATAAGGTTTACAGTGTAATCGGGATTGATAGAAATCATTATCGGGCTACTCTTACGACGGTTGCACAAACCATCCGTACTAGCTTGCCTATTGAGATTATTGATGATGATGATGTTGCATTGTTGCTGCGCTGAGAGAATGTTGACCCTCTAGTTTACAGAAGTGTTGAGGAAATCATTGATGACCGTCCAGAATTGAAGCAGAGTGTTTGTCCAAAGTCACCTCACCGCCCAATCCATGCATCTCAATATGATATTCACCACACTATGGATGTACCTAACACAAATGCCCATTTGGGTGACATTCAAGAGGGTTTTACGGAAAATGCGAACAACGGTAATTCCTCTCATCATCATTTTGGTTCCTAGGATACCACAGAAAATCAAAATGTTTTTGTGCGCGATGTATCAGAACAATAGTTTGACTCTATTCCTAATCGAGTTCCTAAACGGTATGACAATCAATTTGCCCATGTCCAGAGGCTTGTTCCACCTCCATATGCATTGTATTCTATTAATTCTGGTGAAGTAGCACCTAGGAAGAATAAGGTACTAAAAGACATTTTCAAAAAGGCAGTCAAAGTTTATCGGGTAAATCAATTCGATAGATGTATTGACCAATTGGAAAATATTAATTCTGGAGCAACTATGTATGTCATGGATGTCGGATTTGAAAGGTGGTCATGTGCATACAGCCCAAGGAAAAGGTATAACCTAATATCATCCAACATTGCAGAGGCCATGAACAATGCAATTAAAGATTGTCGGGAGTTGCCTATTACCAGAGTTATTGACTACATTAGAGGGGTCCTCCAGCATTGGTTCCATGATCGTCGGACATCTGCAAGGAAACTTAAGTCGACATTGACAACCAAGGAGGATGTAAACATAGGTGTGAAGGACGAAAATGCACGTTATCTATGTGCTATCTGATCACATATTACTCGTTCCTTGTTAAGGATGGAGATTTGGATGGGATTGTTGATTTGAAATCAAAAACATGTACTTGTAGACAATTTGACATTGACGAAATTCCATGTGAACATGCATTGGCTTGCATTAGGGTCCGACGATTTTCATATGTAGATTATTGTTCACCTTATTACTCTAGTGCATTTCTTGCTGCAGCATATAGTAGGGAAATTCATCCTTTTGGACACCCCCCGAAATGGTTGGTTCCAGAAGATACTGCATCAGTAGTTGTTCTCCCACCCATTGGGCGACGCCTTCCAGGAAGACCTAAAAAGAACCGTACTCCATCATTTGGTGAGGAAGTAAGTCAAAAGAGATGTACAACTTGTCATCGTAATGGTCACAATAGCCATACATGCACATACTCGAGATCGTCTAGACCATCAACAAGTACAAGTGGCATTGGTGAGGCAAGCGGATGGCACAATGTTTAATGTACTTTGTTCTTATTTTAATTTTATTTTGTTACATTTTCATGTTTTGTACTTAGAAAAGAAGTAATGACGGGATGGAGAATAAGCATTGTCTAACTCATCACTAGTGCATTTTGCCCTTTTGGGATCTCTGTTAAGTTTAATGTTTGGTAGATGATAATCTACAGTCTAAATTGAATATTTGCAGCAGTGACATGCTTATTTTTGGTTTTCTGTCTTAAAAGTTCAACATGATGATATTGGTTTGCAGCAGGAATTGTATGGTTTGCACCAGAATTTTTTTGATGATATTGTGCAAGCACATTAGTGGTTTGCAGCAGGAATTTTTTGATGATATTGTGCAGGCACATTAGTGGTTTGCAGCAGAAATTTTTTGCTTAACATTATGATATTGGTTTGCAGCAGGAGTCTCATAGCAAGTTAATATCATTTACACTTGCACACATTCATTTCAGACCACCATAAATACTCAAAAACCCTTAACTGCTTGTGACAGGTATCAAAATCAACAAAGAAAATTATTATTTTTCTGCTGCAGCGTTATTTCCCATATCCGTTCTAATACACAAACTGATCATATCTATTTTATTTTTTGAAAATGAATTAGACGGTAACTAAATTTATAAAAAAATTGGCATAAGTATTGTTTGTAATTTCAATAAATCCATACCATCTTCTGTACCTGCAAACAAGACTCCCAATATCCACAACACTTCTCAACTCCCAACATTTCATTTCACACACAATTACTACCACAACGAATACAAATAGAAATCTCATTAATTAAACTAACAATCTGTTATTTACAATTGTCATCAACTAAGTTACCTTCAACTTTATTATTACATGGCACTTGTTTAGAATTTTTAAAATTTTAAGTTGCAATTTTAACTCTTAGGGCTGCTCCGCCTTTTGCTTCAAAGTCGAACGGTTTCCCGGCCCACAAGTACTCCAAGAATTTGAGAGCAAATATCCCACAGTCCGACCTACTTTGTCAAAAAAAAAAAAAAAAAAAAAACAAATATATCCAATGTAAGTGACAATCAAACTATTTAATGTAGTAAAAGATGACAGCAGATGGTTTGTGGTATACCAATTCCCTTGATTTGGAATGTCTTTCTCGGGTCTTTGTACAGCAAATGGCAAAGCATATCATCGTCACTAACATTATTATTAGGACCAAGATTCCTAAACCAATTAGCAAACATTTTTACATGAACTTTACCATCCTGAAAATAGGATTGGTTCAACCTTTTATCTATATGTTTGGCGATGTTCGATGGTGATTCAGATTAATCTCCAAAGGTAAGCCCAGTAACCAAACAAAACTCTACTGTGCTAAACCTTATCACCTTTTTTCCAACATAGAACCACAAAGTCGATGCCGTGTCATTGACATCCCTAACATGACACTCCCGAAGCAAAATATGGTGATAAAACTGTCCGGACAACACCATATCACTGACATCCAAAAAATGACCAAAACATGTCGCTCTAAACAAATCAAGTTGTTTTGGTGAAAGAATTGATTTAATAAGTCTAATACTCTCCCAATTGCATTACCCACTAACTCGAGATGGAAATCGATCATCTTCCTTAATTTTGAGTGATTCAAGTAGTTGTTTTCAACCCACATGTACCTAAATAAATACATTCCTTAATTATATTTGAAACGAGTTTAAGCTAATCTTTTTCTCATTTGACTCCACAATTCGAACAATTACGCCTTAAAAGAAACTAACAAGCTTCTGCAAATATTCATGTAATTCATTTGCACAATTAACATATGAGAATTCATTTGCACAAATATTCATGTTTCATCATAAGTGTTTCGTCAAAATAAATGATTCATTTGCAGATATATTGCAGACATATTGCAGACATATTGCTGTCTTTAGATATTGGATACAGGACATATGTGTTGGTGTTGCAGCAGCAAGCTTTAGTAGCAAATGAAATGCTTGAATCAAATACATAACAAGACTAGGCTGCTTTTTTTTTTGAACAACAGTTTTATTAAATGATTGAAGTGGGTTTTTTTGGTACCGAAAGTTGTTTGTGATGAGAGTACTGATAAGGTATAAATACTAGAATACAATTCTTTCTTTATAATAATAAAGAGACGAGGTTTTTCCTGCTCTGCCATACACATTTATCTTAACAGAACCTATCACCACCGCCCTATTGTCACCCTTTTTTCTTTTCTTCTTCCTTTTTCACTTTTTTGTTTTGGAATTAAATCAACTCTAGATCAATGCCTACAATAATTTTGGATTAAAGCTTACTTGTAAGTTGTAAGTGAAGGAATCTTTTGTTTATAGTAAGTGATGGTCAACTCACAAGACATGTACTCTGTACACATGACCAATACATGCCAAAATTTCTAAGTTTTAGAGTTTGTATTTGTAGTTTTTGGGATTTGGGAAGCAATTAATTATCAAAATTTCCTATACTTATGAGATTGGAAGTTGGAACATGAACCTGATCTAGTACTAGTAGTATTTTCCAGATCTGAGATTTCCCACCATGATTTCATAATGAAAAAGGCCCACAAAATTTATTACAACAGCTATGAAACAAGGCAGTCTTCAACTCCCGTGTAATTGATTGCCCTATCGATGCAATATTGCATCGATACACTGAAAACTCAGAAGCCATTAACTCAAAAGACATTAAAAACCCACATGGTGTGTCAAACATACACCAGACAACTTCTGTATATATAGCCTGCGTTGCCCATCAATAATTTTACAAGCACAAGAAAGCACAATGGACACATTCACTTTAGCTGGAAACAATATTTGGCACTTTAACCCTTTTGCTTTAAAAAACAATTATAGTAACTAACCTTGTAGCCGGCAGCAGACGAATGGACGGTGGCGGACGGTTCCTTGGTGCGGCAGGATGGAGTGACTGCAGCCAGAAGCGGCCGACAAGACGGTGAGGACGAAGAAGGAAGCGACGCGTCCTCTTTTCGTTCAAGTAGTTGGCCAAAGGACGACGTCGACGAGGCGGCGGCTTGTCGACGACGAGTGGGTTCTGGTTTGCTGATATCGGGGTGGGTGGTACTGTGGTAGGGATGGCTAGGGCAACTGGAAAATGATGGAGGAATTGGGGGCAATTATCATTAAGGGCAGTTTTGTCTTTTAGGGGAAATTTTATTACAAAATTTAATTATAGGGTATGTTTGCAATTTAGGCCCTCAAATAGGGAAATTTTGCTAAAATCCCTTAATTTAAAACAAAACAATTAATTAATTAAAAATTATCACAATCGAATTACAAACTAATACCTACCGTTGAAAATATTAATTTTTATAAGTTTTTGCATTTTAATTCAATTACATACTTAATTAATCAAAAAATTATTTTTTATTCAAATTATTTAAATTTATAATTACATATAATTATATATATATATATATATATATTATAAAAAGTAAAATTAATAAAAGAAATTAATGTTTTCATTCAAATTATTTTAATTTCATTCAAATAATTTTTTTTTTTAATTTAAATTTAAATTACTTATACTTTTTCATTACATATATAATTATATATTAAAATTTAAGCAATTTATATATATATATATATATATATATATATATAAGCTAAATGACTCCCAATCATTGGGTCGGCTTCATTTTGAGTTCTATATTTGGAACTCAAAGTGGAACTGGTCATGTGGGTCCCACAAATGGGGCTTGCTATATTGTACCCCAAATCAAATCTAAAACATGTTCGTTGTTGATAAAATGATTGTTGAAACTATTTACATCTTAATTACATATTCATTACAGTGCTTATGTGTTATGAGATTATGTGAGGTCAGGAAAAAGATTAAATCAGTAGAGAATCCAAATTACTAAATTAGATCCCCCCCTGTGAATGCTCTTAGTGTGTGTTCCACTACTACACTACTTTCCCTTTTTATTTCATTACTGCTTCTATTTTTTAGCTTTAGTGGTTGACTTGTTGTCGATGCAAGCCTATAATTAAATTGCCAAAGACAAATTGTATTTTTTCTCTAATATGCACACAATATAGATATACTTATAGTATACTAATACACATCATTACATTTTTACCATCTGTATTCTTATTATTGAAGTTATGTTACTTACATAGCAAAAGTGTGAATCGGCATATTAGTATGTTATAAATATGTGCCTATGAGAGAAAAACTAAGACAAATTGAATGAAAGTTATTAGAGTTATAGACCAAATTATCTCCCTTTTTTTTTTAATTCTTCCCCTGTTCTAGCAAATACTTCATTTGTTCTTCTCTTTTTCTACTTCTCAGTTCTAGCAATTTATTTGATACATATGATCAGTTTTTTTATCAGTTAAATCAACCCTAAAGGCAGCAAACCATAGATGTTTAAAGAGAGAACGAAGTGGACTTTTTCACTTGGAATAAAAGAACTAAAGGAGGGATCCACATGATTCTCTCACTTATTATTATTATTTTTTTTCTCTCATTCAGATGTTTCATTTACATATTGAAAAAAAAAAAAAAAAAAAGACTAGGGAGTATCCAAAAGGAGAGATCATTATTGACATTGACTATCTAAGTATCTAACCAATTATTTTACTCTCTTTTTTTTATCATATATATATATAGTGAGTCTCTTATAAGGGATCTGTTATTTTAATTTTGATAAGGACCTCGAGTAAATCACATCAATTTTTATGAATTTTTATCTAAATTTTTTTGTAGATGATAAATTCAAGCAACGAGATGGGCCTTGCTTGGAAGTCTTGTTGCAGGTAAGGATGGTAGTGGTCTTGATGTTAAAGATCTTGGTATTCTGAATAAGGCCATGTTTAAGAAGTTCACATGGAGGATGTTCGATGTTCACTGAAGAGTCCCTTATTTTCACATATTTTCAGGCTCCTTGTTTTTCACCTATGATCACAGACCAAGAACTTGGTATGTTGTTTCCTCTGTTTGACCGGGGCTAAAATTGCATTATACTCCCCCAATGCTTGAGTCTAGGTGGTTGGTTGGTCGTCACTCCATGGTTCGATTTTGGACGGATAACTGGTTAGGTGATCTATTGATTGATCTAGTTGAGGATAGTTCATCGTTACAACTTTCTCTGGATTATGTTGTGGGGGACATTTAATCGGATGCTACGGGTTGGGATATTCTTGCTTCTTTTCAAGCTTCTCATCCGGATGTTGCTTCTGAGATTGAGAAGGTGGTGGTGAGCACTAACCCAGACTCGTTATTTTGGACTTGTTCTCTGGATGGTGTTGTTTTCTATAAATCCGCTTATGATTCTCTTTCTGAGATTAGGGGTTCTGTTTTTTGGGGTAAGCAAATTTGGGCATCATTTATTCCTCTTTCTCGCTCTGTCCTTGTTTGGCGTTTGTTTCATGATAAGATTCATATGGATATTGCATTGCATACCAGAGGTTATACATCCCCATCTCGTTGTCGGTTTTGCTGTGCTGCAGAGGAAGACTTAAGGCATTTGTTTCTTAAATGTCCTTTTGTTCGTGGATTGTGGGATGCGATTTTCTCTACGTTTGGTTATGAGCTTAAGTTGGATGGTACTTGTTTGGATCTTTGGCAGAAGGCGATGAGGCTTGTCTTTAGCACTCAGTTGAAAGCGCTTTGGCGAGCTTTTATCATCACGGTTTTTTGGATGGTATTGTTTCTTCGAAATCAAGCTACCTTTGAGGGTGGCAGGCTTGTTTTTGCTGATGCTATTTCCTTGATTTGACGTTTCATTCATGAGGCAAACTCCCTTCAGTCTGGCACTATGAAGAATTCAGTGGTTGAGCTTCAGACTCTTTAACGACTTCAAGTCTCTGGTCGTTCTTCCAAGAATCCTCGTATTTTAGAGGTTAATTGGCACCCTCCCCTATTGGTTTGTCTTAAGGTTAACATGGACATGGCTGCTTTTGGTGGCCCTGGTCTTACTGGTTATGTAGGGGTTTTTCATACATGCAGGGATTTCGTTAAAGGTTACTTTACTATTCTTCTTAGTGTCTGCTTTGCTTTTGAGGCTGAATTGGCCATTGTCATCCATGCTATTGATTATGCTTGGACTTTTGGCTGGCGTCGATCATGGTTGAAGTGCAATTTGACTTTTGTAGTGGCTATCCTTCGTTATAGGTCTCGTAAGATTTCTTAGCGTTGGTGTCCCGCTTGGGATAAATGTTTGAGTTTACTCTCTCAAATGGACTTTGATGTTTCTCATATTTATTGGGAAGTTAACCAAGTTACAGACAGTTTAACGTCCAGGAGCTCCAGTATTGTCTCTCCTACATGGTGGTGGACTGCTTCGAAATTTTTCACTTCCTTTATTTTTAATGATTTTTGTAGCAGACCTTCTTTTAGGTTCTGTTGATTTGTTTTTCTTCTTCTGTTTTCTTTTCTCTTTTGTTCTCTTTCTTTTTCTTTAATAATTTGTTGGGATGAGGTTGATTCCGATTCCCAACAACCATACCAAAAAGAAAAAAAAAATTCTCTTGCACTAAAATTATTTATTTATTTATTTTTCTTACGAAAGCACTAAAATAAAGTTGAATCAATTCCTTGAGAATATTCCTCGAATATATATATATTGAAACTAAAATGTACATTAATAATAGGGTTAATATTAAAGACCTCCCCTCACCTTTCAACTATTATTGGATGTATATATAAATCAAAATATGTTTATTCAAAAACCTCACTTGAAATCTAACTTTGTTAACATTCCGTTAAATTGACTCTTGTTTGACCAAGTAAAAGACTTTTACAACCTTTAAAAAGTGAATTCTATTGGAAAAAATATATAATATATTAAGGATTAAAAAAAGAAAAAGTAAAAAGTAAAATATATACATATATATATATTTAAAATTTAAAATTTAAAATAGTCGGTGCCTTGGTGGTTGTTGTTTCCAATGATGTTGATATTTTCAGATGAGGTAGTCCTACTCTCATTAGAGCATCCACAATGGGGCTCAAAAGAGACCCATTTGAGGAGACCTACTTTTATTTGGGTCTTATGGGAGGGCACAATAGTGCAAAATGAGATCCAAAAAAGAAACCCTAAATGTGGGCCCCAACCATACTAGACACAAATTGGGTTACAAATGTGGAATTCCATTTGGGTCTTGCCCAATGATCGGAATTGGGTTCTCAATACTCCCAATCATTGGGCTTATATATATATATTCAATAATTATATATAATAAAAAATATATAAATAAATTTAATTTCAATTGTAAAATTTTATTTTAATGAAATAAAAATAATTTGAATGAAAACATTAAATTTTTAAAGGTTCAGAACCGGAACCGAACCTTAATTTGAATGAAAAAATATAACCAAACCTTCAAAGGTTCATAACCGGATCTGAACCGAGAACCGAAATAGAACCACATGAACCAAAACCGAACCGAACCAAAACTGGGGAATCAAAACCTCTATGAGGGAGGTTTCAGTTTCAGTTCCGGTTCCAATTGCCCCAGAACCGGAACTGGAACCGGTGCCATGTCTAATGGTAGACAATATTTTGTTTTAAATATTTATTTTTATTATTGATGTAATATTATTCAGTTGTGATTTTAAATTAATAAATTGTGTTATTTTAAATTAATTATAATTTACTAAATAATTATTGATAGTGTTGATATTTAAAATATATTATATAATTTATTTATTAATATATATATATATATATATATATATATATTAAAGAAGAGTAATAATTGTTTGAAAAAAAGTAAAAAAAGTGGATCCAATTTCTCTTTTCCAATTTAGCCCCATTATGGGAAAAAAAAAAGGACCCATTTTTGATGATGTGGCAACAAATGGGTCTTGTGTTTGGGTCTTACCATTATGGATGCTCTTATGGAGGAGCTGAATAGAAGAGGCTCCACCAAGTCAGCTCATAGGTTGAAGGGGATTATTAGATCATCCGGCGGTCGACTTCGATGTTGCCCAAAAAGTACCGGTCCTCTGGTTCCCTTTTTATTTATTTATTTTTTATTATCATTTAAATTAATTTTTTTTATTTAAATTTGATAAAAATTTTATTTTTATTTATCTATGCTTCATATTTTAATTTTTTTATATATAAAGAAAATATGTGAACATTATGTCAATTTCAAAATTACTTAAAAATTTGATACTTACAATTACATTTATATATATACCATATGCAATTGTTAGGTTTTTGCCCGTATTCTCAAGTGAACCCAATTGAACCAAACAAGACTCACCTGATGTGGAACTTCCTAGAGACGTGAGAAAACATTTGAAAGTAGGAAATGGTGTTTGAGGGAGGTTTGAAGACCAAGAAGAACAGAAGAAATGAAGTTTGAAGAAAACCGATGTGCCTTACGCTGTGCAATTGCATATCAGTAAGGACAGCGGTCAAACCCAGAGGAAAACGTTGTCGAGAGCATTGTGTGAAGCAACAGTGGTCTGCAAAAACGCTGTGGGACAACAGTTTCCTATGGCTTACTAAAATGTGGTGCATTCCAGGTGACTTGTAACTGTGTAAGGTACGGGTGGTCAACCGTGACTGGAACCGTAGTCAATCATAAGCACACGTGAAACAAGAAATCTTCAGCGAAAAAGGAAAGTAATTCTTTTGGAAGTTCTTGTGCTTGAAGAGAAATGGTTTCTCTTTACAAAAAGACTTGTGCATAAAAGGAAATTATATTTATGTGAAACAAGAAAGTCTTATACATGTAGGAGATGGATTTCCTTGTTGGTATAAGCTCCCTATAACTGGTATAAATAAAACCTTGTAACTAGGTTATTTGTCTATTTATGTTGAGCAAAAGAACACTTGTAACATCAAAGAGTGGGGCTGTTCTAGGGGAGATCCTTAGGAATATATGGGGAGGGATCGAGGGAATATTTGGGGATCAAGAGGGAGATCCGTGGGTGATATTTAGGGGAGACCTAGGGGATATTCGGGAAAGGATATACTCGGAGGAGGATCATATGAGTGTTGTGATCTGAGAGCCATGATGTAAAGCTCGGTTGTGAGGGTAAGGCTCGATAGTTTGGGGTTTGGGTTGAGTGAGAGAGAATCCTGGAGTATATAGTTGTAACAATTTATCATTTAGTGGAACTTTCTATATCATCCTAATGGCCAGTGGTTTTTTCTTGATTCAGGGTTTCCACGTATATTTTGTGTTTTGTGTATAATTGGTTTATATTTTCTCTCATCTTATTTTTCTACTAGTAGACGTTATTTGCTATGTTATGGGTGAATATTAGGCATGTCACTTCTGCGTTCAGCGGTTCGAATTCCCAACAATAAGGTGGTGGCAATTAGAACTTGACACATTGTAAACTCACAATTACATTTCTTATTATGTTCATTTTGATCATTTTATATGATCACATTTTATAAAAATAATGTTTACCAAATACATTTTCTTTCTTTAAAAAGAAAAAAGAAAAAAAGTGATTATTCTTAAGGTGCGTTGTCATATACTCATATATCTTCCAAATTTTTAAAAGTTAATTGTTTATGAAACAATTTTTTTTTTTTTTTTATAAAAAAAAAAACGGTTGAATTAATCAAAATCAAATGATGAGATGAAAAGATGAAGTGGCAGCTCTGTTATCAGTTGAATCTGATTGCGTATAGCATTTGGAAAGATTATTGTGAGAATTTATGAAAATGAACATATAAAATATAAGAAATCTGTTTATAATAAAATCGAAGTTTTGATTTTTAGTAACCATATTGTAAAATCTATTTCACCTCACTACAATAAAAACTGTCTTTGTTGACAGTTATTCCGTGACAGTTTTAAAAAACTGTCATGAATTGCAAGTTCTTGACAGTTTTTTAAAACTGTCAAAAAATAACTATCAAGAAAGACAGTTTTCTTGACAGTTTTTGAAAACGGACTAATTGTACAAACGTCTCTTAAGTTTATACATAATTGCATGAATACGGAACTTTTACCCATAATTGTAAAAACGTCCACTGTCATTAGTTGACTTCCGTTAACTCTAACTGTTGACCACAATTTTAACCCACAATGACTAAAATGACCCTATTTTCCTATTTTATTATTTAAATTAATAATTAAAAAATGAAATAGAAAAAACAAAGATATTGGATAAGTAAAATTATTATATATATTGTATATATTGTTTAATATACTAATATATAAGATATATATTGGATAAGTAAAATTATTATATATATATTGTATATATATTATATATATTGGATAAATATATTATTATATATTGTATAGTATAATATATATTATAAATTATGTATATTATTTATATTTATATATATTATATTATATTATATTATATAGATATATATTATTATTTTATATATTATATATAACATATATGTATCCGTTACAATTGATGTCACGAATCTCCTATAGGTCATGTTTGGTTGGATGGAATGGAATGGAAAGAAAGTCATTCCATTCGTTTGGTTTGTTAAAATGCAATGGAATGGTGATTCTATTGGAATTGAAATCCCACCATTTGGTGGAATGGGCATTCCATCCAAAAACCAATGGAAAGTCATTTTATTCCAAACTAAAATTTATATTGCATAAATACCCTCATATGCCCTAACTTTATTACAAAAATACGCTCAGCTCCTATCCAAAATAATATATTATTATATATGTATTAATGATATATAAATATATATTTTATATATATGTACTATATATATTATATTATTATATATATTACTGTTTTGATTTGAATAAAGTCAATATTGAAGGAAGGAATTCTCACTTATGGCAAACACAAACATTTCTTCTGCTTCTCCTACTTTAGACCTTATTAGACTCTCTTCTTCTATCTCTCTCCTTTCTTCAGTTAGACGAACTCATTCCTTTAAAATACAACACCTTGTAGAATATACTCACATTCCAGACTCTGCCCAAATCAATGAAACTTCTTTACCTCTATTGAACCCTTATATTATCTTTAAACAATCTAGATCTCTTGCTACTAAGATTCAACACCTTGTACAACACAGATCCCTTCCTGTTAAAGAATACATCCAGTCGACAGCCCTTGAAAACTGCTTAGTTCCTGCCTCTGCAGCCGAGCAGTATGTTGACCTTGAAATAGGTCAACCATTGATCAACCAGTGGATCAATGAAGGATACTCTCATTTATACATCGGTGCTATCCGAATCATTCTTACCTTGCACGGTAGGAAAGGATTACTTGTTACTGCCCGAGTTGCTCTGCTCAACACCATCTATAAAAATTATGAGCATGCAGTTATTGGCACCTGTTTATCTACTCACCATGCTGGTAGTATTTCCTTTACATACTACCCCAATTTCAATATCCCTCTACGGGATGCCAACCTTTACAATTGCCAAAAAATACAACTTCAAGTTGTAGGAGCATCCATGCTACCAAACTCCTACATGGCTACTATTCACCACCAAATCGCCTATTGTCTTCAAGATCATGCTCTTGATCTTCCTATCCCTGGTCACAGTGGGGATACCATATTCATTAAAGCTGAAAGGGAAGATGAGGTTGCCACCACCATACAAATTCCCAAACAACTTCCTAGAGACAAACTCAAAGAGATCATGCCTCTTGAGTGGATCACCAATTATGAGAAAGCTTTCCAGAATACCACTCCCGTGGTTGCTTCTGACACAAAATACATCAAGGAAGATGATGGCTCCATCAAGACGATTTATGAGCCTATCTCAGACATAGGATCTTCCTCCAGCCCCAGCGCTCCTTCAGTCTTTCAAGTGCTCATGATCCGTCTAGTCACCACAGAAGATGACATCCCGATCCACAGCTTTGAAACTGATGGATTTGCAATTTACACCGACAAGATCAACGGTCACTTCATCTGGGATGCTGATCCCAACATGTGCGATGCTGGTTGCACTTGCCATGACTGCATACAGCAATATCTTGTCCATTGTAAGCCCTTACGCAAGTCGCGTAAGCCTGATGACCTAAATAGCCCTTGGATAGGTTTAAAACCTATCAAACACAAGCCATTTCCTATCTATGACAGAGCCTTACAAATCCTATGATCAAAATGCCTTTTACCTATGAAAAATACCTCTCATGTCCCATATTTACCTCTACCTATATCTTGCTACATGGCTTCCAATTATGACCAGGACTTTCCTCATTTGGAACCCACTTTGAATCCTGAACGAAACTGGTTTTCTAGACCTTTTGTACAAACCACTAAAGTCTTGCCTAATGGCTCTCTGAAATAGCCTACCCATGCTGAGCAAGTTCTCAACTGACAATCTCATAGCGTAAAAATACAGAATATAGTTCTCAACTCTATTGATCAGAAGATTGACCAAGTAACTCATCATGTCTCCCGACATGAAAACCAGCTCCACGGTCTCAATAAGGTCTTCAGAGGAATGTTCTCTGACCTCTAATCCCGATTAGCGAAAGTTGACATTGATCTTCACCAATACATCAACCATAGATATTTCGGTCCAGAATTTGACAGGAAAGAAAGAGAAATCAGACGTCTTAAGGAACAACTGGAACAAATGAACAGAGATCACTCATTCTCTGTTCCTGCTCAGTTTATTCCTAAGCCCTATTCTTTTTCCCAGTCGTTATTCTTTCCAACGTCTCCTCCATACTCGCCTTCCTCCAGGCTTCTGGATACTTCTCAATATTTTAAATCCACTGGTGAACTTTTTTGCAAATACCCTCATATATTCTCTCCACCTAAGAGACAATCCAACAGGTCTTCCTCATCCAAACGCAAAGATAAACAACCTGCTCCAAATCCATAACATTTCAATCCGGTGCTGTATACTTCTTCTGCTAAACAACCCCTTTCGTCTTCGTCTTCATCTTTAAACGCTGACTCAGACTCTATCTCCAATACCTCTTCTCAATTCTCCTCTAAAACTGAGCCAATCATTACATCACGACACTCTATCTCTGATGAAGTTGCTGATCTAACCCAAGTATTTATGGCCTTTCGAACAGCTCGAAAAGATCCACAACCGTCCTCTCAAACTTATGAATCTCCTGATGAATCATCAACTAGACCAACTCCTTTTGTTGAAGAACCTTCAGAGAATCATGAGAATCATGAGAATCCTGTTCCAGGACAGTTTCGTGGTTCTAGACCAACCAATGGTCCTTGGTTTGATCTTGGCGACTCTACTCCAGACTCTTGGAGAAAGAAAATTTCTGAAATGAGTGCCTAGCTCGACTTACAGATGGCTAAGTCTGAACACAATTAAGAGTCAATCCTTAGAGAATTCGTCTTCAGATTCATAGGATCTCTTAGAGATTGGTACTAGGCCCTTGACAAATACCGGCAATTACAGTTTGTCTAGGCACCCTCAACCTCCCAGGCCATGGGTATCATCTTCAAAGAATTTCTTGGCGACCCTGACCAGTTCTACAAACAGGCCAGACAAGAATTCTTCGAGATGCGTTGCTGTTCTCTATGCAAAAAGGACATCGAATTCCATTACAAACGAATGTCCAACAGATATCACATCCTTGGTGGTATTAATGACCAAAGCCTCAAAAACGTCTATATTAATTCTCTTCCTACTGAACTTCAAAGTGAACTACAACGGAAGATAGATACTTCAGACAGACCCTTCAATGACATCACATTAGGTGAAATTCATATGTTCACTTTAAGTGCATTAGAAAAGCTTTGTGCCACTTAGAAAGTCTTCTCCAAGATGCTGAAAGAAGGAAAGCGGTACGAGGCACAATGCAAACAACCTTCATTCTAGATCAAGTGCAAATCTGCAGAACATTGCATCTGCAAGCCCAAAAAGAAAAAGCATTTCCATTCCTTCAAGCGCAAAACAAACAACAGATTCAAGTTCTTTAAGAAAAAGGCTACACGGTCACAAAACAAATCCCAAAGTGCATTGTCTGTGGAAAAAAAAATGCCCTAACAAGAAAGCAAGTTCGCTAAGCTGGTTCACCAACTAGAGCACATAGCAGTCGAAGTCCCATCTGATACAAACATTGAATCTATCTTTTCTGAACAAGAAGGTGTCGATGAAAATACCACGTTTGTTCTCTAAGATTCGGACTCTGATCCGACTCAGAATATTTTGGTTCCTCCGAGTCAGAAGTGATCCAAGATTCTTACCAAGCAGCTCAAGTCGATTCACAATCTGGACCTCAAATTTCTATCCAGATACTGTTTGACAAATACTGTTTGATGCTATCGCCTACTTTGACACTGGTTCGCACAACACAATGATAAACCCTAAGGTTCTTCCTCCAGATGCTTGGAAGACTCATGTTCGTTACTTCAAGGCAGTTGATGGCCAGATATTTACTACTAATCTGATTTCTAAAAATAAGATTTGTATTAAGATCTTTCCATCACACACCCTTTGGACTTGTGTCACTGACACTCCTCTACCAGATAAAGATATCCTAATTGGATGGGATGTCTATTGTCTGTGTAAATCCCTCTGGATTCTTCCCACCGGAATCCAATACAAAAGGAATTTCAAAGCCTTCTCCATCATCCCAAAAATCTGCCCATTATCTAAAATACAGCCTTCATTCTAGCAGATTCAACAAAAAATATTGCAATTCTGCACCAACAACCATGCTGACTTCCACCATCCTAAACCCTTGTGAAAAAACCAAGACTTATTTATTAAGCTACCTTTCAAGCTTAATAAAGATGTTAATCCTACAAAGGCATCTCATTTAGGCATGTCACCCTCTGACCTTAAGTTGGCACATGACGAATGTAATGAGCTTCTTTAACAAGGCTTAATTGAGCCCATTTCCTCTCCTTGGGCGTGCCAAACCTTTTATGTTGAAAAACGCTCAGAGCTAGTCAGAGGAAAGAAAAGATTAGTCATTGACTACAAGCCTCTCAACCATTTCCACAAATACGATAAATTTCCAGTTCCCAGAACTAACACATTGTTCTCACAACTCCCTAGTGCGTCTATCTTTTCAAAGTTTGATCTCAAAGGAGCATTTTGGCAAATAGGAATCCATCCAGATAACAGATACAAAACTGCGTTCTGTTTCCCTAATGCCCAATACCAATGGACTATTTTACCATTCAGTCTCAAAACCGCCCCTTCATTATTTCAAAAGGCCATCACTAAGATTTTCCATCCTCTTTTACATTCGGCCTTACTCTACATCAATGATATCCTATTATTCTCTCCTCATGAAGACTCCCACAACAAGCTCTTTCATCAGTTCTATGAGTTAATTGATCAATATGGTATCATGCTCTCAGACAAGAAAAGCAACATATGACACACAAACAAGATCTTTCATCAGTTCTACGAGTTAGTTGATCAATATGGTATCATGCTCTCAGACAAGAAAAGCAACATAGGACACACAAACATAGAGTTTCTTGGCATGCATATTTCTAACGGTCAATACCGTCCTGGTCATCACCTTGCACGCCAACTGTTAGATTTTCCTGATTCAAACTTGACTCCAAAACAAATTCAACAGTTTCTTGGGATAGTCAATTTTATCAAAGATTTTCTACCACAGGTGTCTCGCTACACATCAGTCCTCTTAGCCCTATGAGTTAGACTGTTTTGTTTTGAATAGAGACAATATTGAAGGAAGGAATTCTCACTTATGGCAAACACAAACATTTCATCTACTTCTCATACTTTAGACCCTATTAGACTCTCTTATTCTATCTCTCTCCATTCTTTAGTTAGACGAATCCATTCCTCTAAAATACAACACCTTATAGAATATACTCACATTCCAGACTCTGCCCAGATTAATGAAACTTCTTTACCTCTATTGAACCCTTATACTATCTTTAAATGATCTAGATCTCTTGCTACTAAGATTCAACACCTTGTACAACACATATCCCATTCTGTTCAAGAATACATCCAGTGGACAGCTCATGACAATTACTTAGTTCCTACCTCTGCAGCCGAGCAGTATGTTGACCTTGAAATAGGTCAACCACTAATCAACCAGTGGATCAATGAAAGATACTCTCATTTACACATTGGTGCTATCCGAATCATTCTTACCTTGCACGGTAGGAAAGGTTTACCTGTTACCGCTCGAGTTGCTCTGCTCAACACCATCTATAAAAATTATGAGCATGCAGTTATTGGCACCTGTTTGTCTACTCTCCATACTGGTAGTATTTCCCTTACATACTACCCCAATTTCAATATCTCTCTACGGGATGCCAACCTCCACAATTGCCTAAAAATACAACTTCAAGTTGTATGAGCATCCATGCTACCAAACTCTTACATGGCTACTCTTCACCACCAAATCGCCTATTGTCTTCAAGATCATGCTCTTGATTTTCCTATCCCTGGTCACAATGGGGATACCATATTCATCAAAGCCGAAAGGAAAGATGAGGTTCCCACCATCATACAAATTATATGTAATAATATATTATATTATATTATATAAATATATTATTACTATATATATTATATTATATAATATATATATTATTATTATATGTATTATATGTATTATATATATTATATTATTATTTATTAATATATTAAATAATATATATTATATAAATATATTATTATATATTATATTATTATTATATATAATATATATTATATATATTTATATTATTATATTTATTATATGTATTATGTATTATATTATATAATATATATATTATACGTATTATATATTATATTTTTTTATATATAATATATTATTAAATAATATATAATTATATATATACTTTTATATTTTATTATTATTATTATCCATAATATATCATGTTATTATGAATGTTTTATGATTAGGGGTATTTTGATCAAAATACAATTAACTGCATTCCATTCCGTTGTTAACCATACAAAATAATATTGATTCAGAGACAAGTTCTAAAGTTCCAACAAAACGAAAAACTTAGTTTTCCTATCCTTTCCATTCTCATTCTCATTCTCATTCTCATTCTCATTCTCATTCTCATTACCATTATGATTACCATTCCATCATGTAACCAAACGTGGCCGTAGAGTATAGATCAAAAACTCGACTATATATGTATTAAAAAAATATAATTTTATTAAAAGTTTCAATAAATATTTTTTAATATATGTCTGTCGTAGAAATTAGAATTTTGATTAGTTGAATAAATCTAAATTTATCTAGTAAGTTTTTATTTATTTATTTCTAAAAACTCATATAGGTTATATATAAATATTGTTCAATTATTAACATATCAAATGTTATAGTGAAGTGGTAAAAGCTTGACTTGAGTCTCTCAGGTTCAATTCCTAATAATATCAATTTAATTGTTATTATTATGAGGAGGGGGTGGTTGGCCGGAGGGCGGTGGCCGGAAAGAAAATGATTTTTTTTTTTTTAATAAACCTTCCTTGACAATTTTTAACTGTCAAGAATTGTGTTATTTTGTTGTAATGCCTGTAGGTTGTAGCTACTAAATTGCCAAAATATCCCTCTATACATTTGCATTATTTTCCTCCCATCTTTTTCCATTTTTGAAGTCAAACATGAAATAATTTTAATGAGGTTCATAAGGGTAATTCATGAATTCTAACATAGTTATTAACAATCAAAAATTTTGTTTATGATTAGAAACAAATTTTCAATATTTTATGAGATTATTTCATACATTCTTCCAAGATCGTTTGTAACAACTAGCAAGAATCTCCAGATGTAGCAAGAATCTCCAGATGGGGAAATGAATGTGACTGTGTGACTGTGTGAGTTAAGTATTTCAAGCGTGTGTTGTTGTTGTTATTATTAATATTATTATTACTATTTTGAAGTTTTATATAAATTTGGGTTTTTTTTAGGGCAAAGACTCGAATCCACAACCTCGTAGTATAGGTGTGGGATCAGGATCCTCTGCTATGCTGATTTTTTTCTTGATCTAAAACACTTGAGAATAAGAGTTTGTATTTAAATGAAACAAATAAAAGAAATAAATGACAACCATTGATTACACATGTCAACAGATCTATTTAGAACAGGACAAAAATCAGCTCAGCAGAGGATCCAAATTCATAGGTGTGTGGGGTTTACTACCTGACCAACCTCACCTTGTTTACATTTCAAACGTCGTTAAGCGGGAGACATGTCATAATTTGGTTAGTTATGCAAACATCTCGAACCAACATTTTCTTTAAGACTGACTATATTTGCATCTCTTAAAAGGTGTATGTATACCCCAAATTAGTAGGTTTTTAAAAATCCAATAATACCCTTGAGTAAAATTACTAAGATGACTAATTGTTTGTTAGTACACCCACCAATAATTATTAATTAGTTTCATATATATTTTAATCTTTTGTAATTTTTTTCATATTAATGGTTTGATATTAATATATATAAAAATAATAATAATAATAATAATAATAATAATAATAATAATAATAATAATAATAATAATAAAAACTCTTTTCATTTTAATAAACCCTAGATTCTCTTTTAAATATAATTTTCAATCTCTTTTAAGGAAATACAAATTGATTGCTAAGTATGAAAAATGAATCAAAATCATAAGACAAATTTGGTTGTGAAAAAGTAAATTTTAAATTAAATTTTAGGGTTAATGCACAAACATACTATGTGTGTTTATCATTGTAGCAAAATATTCAACAAATAGCCTTACTTACACGAACAACCCATTATGTTAGTTAAAAACTGTTATATTTAACAATTGAATTGGAAAAGACTACAATGCCCCTGAGTTGAAAAAACAATAAATAAATAAAAATAAAACAGTGAAAGTCCATCACCTCTATTCGTGTCCACTCCCACCATGTTGAAGTTCAACTTCTCTTCAGCCGCCACAATCATGGTCACCACCAACCAAAGCCTCTCTTTTCCCTCCCAAAATCCCTCTCATTCCTCCCTCACTCTCACCTCTTCAAACTTTCCTCCATCACGCCCTCAAAAATAAAAAAACCAACCACCCACCAACCCTTCTTGTTTCCGCATCCATTTTCGTTGGTCACATGCTCCCCGACACCACCTATTGTAATTCGAATCCATCGACAAACTCTAGAGCACCAATCCCCTCCCTCACCTAAAAAAATAGCCATTCTAGTGGAGCGGTTCATGACACAGCTCCAATCAGAAGTGGATCGGTGGAACTCCAATCAGAAGTGGATCGGTGGAACTCCAATCAAATGTGGAGCAGAGGAGCCCCAATCAGATGTGGAGTGCCACTCTATACATCAGAATGCCATCCGGTGGAGCATCAGTCCATCTAATTTGGAGTGGCAATGCTCCATCTGGTGGAGCATCACGCCATCACTCGCAACTCCATCAGATGGGGCTAAAGTTTTTATAGATTTATTTTTTATTTTGGCGTTGAAATGTGATCATAGGAATATATGGGATCTTTTTATCATTTTTATGTAGGTAGATATGTAAATTAAAAAAGGTTTTTAGATTATTTTACATTTCTGTTTTATTTTATAGGTACAATGACTAGTTTACCCTTGAACATTAAAGTCAACCGTTAAATCTAACATTTGACCACTAACCATAGGGGTTGTTTGTGTAGTTAATGTCATTTGTTGAATATTTTGCTACAATATCAAAACACAGGGTAGGTTTGTGCCATTAACCTTTATTTTTATTATTTTTATTAGAAGAACAAAATCATTATATATATAGACTTTTAAATTAACTGTATTATTTATATTTTTTTATTTCATTCAAACACACTTTAGGTCTTTTTTTTTTTTTCGTTTTCATACACTATAGACCTTTTTATTTATTTACCAATTTTAGATATTTTTTATTGTAAAAAAAAAAAAAAAAAAAAAAAAAAAAAAAAAGATGTTTTCAATTTTATCAAACACCTATCTTTTTTTTTTTTTTTTTTTAAAAAAAAAATATCATTTAACACATATCTACTTCCACTTCAATTGGGACATGAAACAAATCTTACATCCCTACAACTCTCTCGAACAGAAAGTGGTTCTCCAATATATATAAAATTAAATAATAAAAAAAATCTTAAAATGGATTTATAACAAAAAATGGAGTTTGATTTTAAAAAAGCCGAGAAGAGAAAGAACAGTTAGAGAATTAAAGATAACAACAACATTTGAAATAATCATAAATTTGATTAAATAAAATAATGATAGTTATAGGTGGTATGTATTTACAAAAACACATTATAATTAAAGAAAGAGTATTTTTAGCATTAAGTGGGACTTATTTATAAATTAGAGATTTTTTAAATTTTTAATTGATATAATTACGAAAAGAGTGTATATACAATTTTTGAAAGGTGCCCTTATCGTCGATCTTTCTTTAGATTTAGCCGAGGTCCCGAGATCTAACCTCGACCAACCTTAATTTGGGCTTCATTTTTATTTTTATTTTTATTTATTTTTATTTATTATTTTTATAAATTTAGCTTTCCCACGCTTCATCCAAGGTCATGTCTTTTGGGCCTTATTGTATATTTAGTTTTGTTCTATAATTTAGCTTCACTAGGCTTAATCCCTCTAACTTCGGTCCTTAAATTTAATATTATGAGCCCACATATATACATATATATATATATATATATATATACTAGTGGGAGAGGCTCGTGCATTAACCAAATTTATAATATTAAAATGTTAGTGCTTCTACTGTTGCAATAGAAATTAGAGTTCAAATAGACACAATAACTAACTACAGTTTATAATTTACTGCATAATAATAATAATAATAATATCATTATGATTATAAATTATCAGCAGTAGAAGATTCACAATCATCATTAAATATTCGGTTTAAAATAGCTTTGTATTTTTTAATTTTAGCTTTCAAAGTTTTATTCTCTTCAGCTGTCTCATCGTATCCTCTATTCATTCTGTGATAACACCATTTATAGTATTGGTAGTTCGCGAAGTTGACATCACAAACTTCAAATTTGTAATGCCTTTACAGGTAATAAACTGTTTCTTTAGCTGCATCTTGTTCAGACTCATTTTTGTTGTTTGAAAGTTTAACCAAAAACACTTTGGTATTGAGTTCGGGGTTAATACGAAGATCAATCTCAACGTATGCTTTAAACAGTTTTGGACCATCAACTTCGTATTTATAGCTGTATCTATCGATCTCTAATTTTTCGACAACATTTTGAAGCAGACTTTTATAACATATATCGACATATAAAGGTTCCATATTGATAAATCTACACATGCACATAGAAAATATAATCATATCACAATTTATTTAATTAATTAAAAACTTGACAAATAACACCAAAAAATATCAAACTGGCAAATTACTAAGATGATGATTTGACTTCATGGAAGCATATTTAAGATTGATTTTCTCCCATATCAAGCATAAATCACACATTCAAGGTAATAAAGCAGATAAAATCATTAATACTCAATCAGATTCAGAGTCTCAAATTTAACCTTAATTAATCAACAAAACTGCCAATGGAGCATAATGCACATTCCTCAATTATTAGGTAAATAAATACGAAGCTCTAAGTATATAAAAAAAAGTCTAATAATTAATCAATAATCATTATCTAAAAGTGCAAACTATAAAATTATAGCTCAAACCCAGTACCCACTTAAAATTGTTAAACTATAGTAATGTTACGTTGCCCAAAAAATGTATCCATATTAGATGTTATATAAGTTCTTAAATTAGTTCTTAAATTAACATGCCATAACAAAAAAAATAAAAATTCACATAGAAGAAAACGACATATTTTGAATTAGTTACAAAAAAATAATAATAAAAGTTTAGTGGCATGAATAACTTACTTCATATAATGTCTACAAACTCTTGCCAAAGCCAACAACACTTGAGTAACCTGTAAACAAAAAACATATTAGATAGTGTCAAGAAGTTATTACGTAGCATTGTAAAAAATTTAGTTTATGATATTGACCATCTAGCAAATCCAAAAACTATGACTAATAAAGAAAATACAATAAAAACTTCACAGGAAACAACAAAATTGAAAAACAATTAACCTTGTTGAGAAAGTTTCTGAATATATATAATTATCAAAAATACACTCTCTCTTTTCACAACTCGCGGTAATTAAATAAATAAATAAATAAATAAAACTTAGTTGATTTTTCAGGTTTTTTTCACTTTAATTAAATTTGGGTTGTGTTGATGAACTTAGTTTTGTCTTGTGGTTTGCATGATTTGCTAGGTCTGGGTTTGATGTTGGTGGTGTGAGACATGTTAAAAGGAGGAAAAAAAGAAGATTAAATAAATCAATTGATCACAACTGAATTGGAAAGGACACAGAGGGAAATAAGACAAATGGTCACATATTATTATTTTTAAATCTTAAAAACTAATAATATTATTATTATTATATATTATAATTTTTAAATTTTATTATTATTATTGTTGTTGTTATCATTATTATTAATATTATTATTATTAGTAGTAGTATTATCATCATCATCATATTTGTTGGGCTTGAAAAATTATTTGGACCAGAAATAATTGTAACCCAAACTTATGTTGGCTGAAAATATCTAATTTTATTTCCATTTGAACCCAAAATCTTATTTGGGTTAACATTTCATTAAACCAAATTTGGGCCAGCAAACTCTTTTTGAAACCCAAACCCTTTTGTAATGAATTTTCAGTGAAGGCCGATAATTATAAAACTCCCATTCTTTATTCATTTGTATATCTAATAACCTTAATTTATACCCCTTCTCTTTCATCAAACACCCAAATCCTCTAATCTCTCTCTTCTTTCTTACCAAAACAACACAGAAATCCATGGTTCCTTCTTCTTTTTTTCAGATTTCATCCGTGGTTTGGATTTTTTGATTTCTCCTTTACAGATGTCTATTTCTATTTTCTTCTCTTGTTCAGATTTTGATCATAAGTTTTTTTTTTTTTTTTTTCGATTTGAGATTTTGGATTTCCAAAATCTGGTATGTTTTATTTTTTGTTTTTAGGTTATTTTGTGGTGGTTGCATGTGGGTTTTTGAATAAATCAAACTCCCTATTCTCTTCCTCATATCTCATTTTTAGATTTTTCAGATTTCTATCTTAGTTTTCTTTTCTGTTTCAGAATTAGAATTGTGATTTCAAGATTTTTATTTTTTTATTTTTTTTTATTTTTTTATTTTTTTATTTTTTATTTTTTAAAGAAAGAAAGTGGAAAGATGATGATGGGTTTGATTTGGTTTTTGCTTTCTCTTTGGTTTTTGTTTCTTGGATGGCTACTTGTTACCTTTTTGTTTACATGACTTAGTTGGACAGTGTTTTTGCTCTCTTTTTCTTTATTTTTTTTTTCTTTGTTGTTGAAACAATTAAAAGAAAATGACCGAGTTAAAGAAGTGGACCGACAAAAATGTCCTGTTTTGGATGGTTGATCAAAAGAATTTTGATTTCAAGTTGATTTTTTTTTTTTTTTCGTTTGTACTTTTCAATCTAGATCCATGTTGTAGTAGCATCAATTTCTTAGTTTATTTACCTTCTTTTTTGGTTGATCTCAGTTTTTATGTTATATCCTTCGGCTTTAGGTTTGAAGATTTTGTTCAGATTTCTATTTTATTTTTCTTTTCAAGTTAGATTTTTGTTTCCAAGATATTTTTTGTCCTTTTAATTATTTCTTATGAACCGAATTGACTTATATTTTGATATAATCTGGTTTGTTTTGTCACAAATTGGTTATTTTGGAATTGTTTTTTATATGATTGTTTTGAATTTCCATATCGATGTATGCTTTAATTTTCTCTTGTTATGGTTTATTTTTGTTTTCCACAATTTCTCCTTGTTCATCCTTCTATCGTGATTTTAAATTCAACAAACACAATAAAAAAAAATCATTCATATTCAATAATCATCATCACAACTACAAGCTTTATACATCAATATCAATAACCTTTAAAGCAATAAAATCAAAATCCACAAACTTGGATGTGATGCCTTTAGATCTAGCAAACCTTTTTTTTTTTTTTTTTTTTTTACAGACTCACTCTTCTCTTTATCTCAATCTCTTTTCTTTTATCCCTATTTTTCCCTAGCATAGCCTAGGTTTGCCAATTTCAATCCCAAATAACACAACAGAGACACGTAAGAGGAAAGGATAAAAGAGGAAATATAAGGCAGTTATAGAGGTAAATTGGATAATTGAAGGCAGTAAAAATAAAAAAAAAAAAGGATATAGAGGGAAATAAGGTTAAAGTGCAAACGAAAAACTGCCATTTTAAAAGTTTTAGCCTCTTTTATATATATAGGATATAAATGTTCAAATCAGTGCGTACTGATATAACTTCATCAGTACGTTAGATGTGAACTATTAGATTTACATACTTTGACTCAAAGTGTATGCACTTGTCAAAGGTTCTCTATAATCAATTGTCTACATGCATTGATACTGATGTAGTTACATCAGTGCACACTAATCAGAACGAGACCGTATATATGTACGTATATATATATAGAGAGAGAAATGTTCAAGTCAGTGCGCACTTGCATAACTTCAACAGTGAGTTGAATGTGGACCGTTAGATTTACATACTTTGACTCAAAGTGTATGCATTTGTTAAAGTTTTTCCATAATCAGTGGTCCACATGCATAGATATTAATGTAGTTATATTAGTGCAATACTGATCAGAACAGGACCGTATATAAATAAAAGGATATATATATATATATATATATAAATATATATATATATATATATATAACCGGTGTTTTTATCTAAGAATTGAAACCAAAAATAGAAATTACAAATTTGAAGTCAATAATAAAAGATAACCCAACCCTGAGCTTGGTGTGGTGCATGTGGTTTGGACTCATCTATCTATGGGAAATGACCAAGATCTCTATGAACCTCAACCCATTAAATCTTGGCGCAAATTTCTCCTTATCTGACGATGCACACTTGCTAGGCCAACCTTTTTTTT